>OX940895.1:10334366-10939943 GCA_954871355.1 Cabera pusaria | reverse complement strand
GATTGTTAAATATGTTAATATTTTATATTCGATGCAACAAACTGATGCAAATTTTGTAGGCATATATGTTCTACCCGTGCGAAGCCGGGGCGGGCTGCTAGTACTATATAAAAAAGGGAAGATGAGGTACCCCGCTCCTCGATGTGGACAGCATGAATTAGGTTTGCGAACCTATTTCACCTTAGTCGCAATCGAACTGGCGTATGTGGAGCACGTACCGTACCGAATTAAATGTGCAATTATCGCAGATCCATTTAAATAATTAGCAACAATGCCTTCCTCTAATCTTCATGCACATCAAGCTCGACATTAGAAATTCGTGTTTTCATGTAGTTGTTTCTAGTTCCATTACGTTTACGTGGCATAAGAGTGAGTACCGCATCTACCTTTTTATATCGATGTACCCATACCACCAATATAATAATTTGGTTATTATTCCGAAGTCTTGTAACCCTTATCCTTGGTTTCCGACCGCAGCACTTGGCCCTATAATTTCTAAACAGGTTCTTAAATTGGCGACTCTGGTGCCTCGGCCTGCATCAAATTGCTAGGTACTCTCATTTGGACGGAATGAGATTTTAATCAATAGTTGTTTCTAAGGACTCGTTAAACAGGTACCTATAGGTACTGGATTTCACAAATTTTTGAGTAAAATCGACTGCACGTTGAGTCAGTAGCGCTAAGTGGATTGGAATAAACCTGCCAAGTGCGAGTCTGAATCGCACACGAATCCAGTTCCTTACCATCGAACATATTTGTTGTAAGTATGTAAGATAAAGCAAAATAATGCCTGAAAATGTTTCTGAAAAGTGTTCTGTGTGATCATTTTTGATTTTGTTTTATTTTTTGGTAAACCATATTAATACATAATCTGAAAAAATTCAAGTGCTTTTCTATTACCGTTCATGAGATACAGAAGAGACAAATACTGCAAAAAACACTTTTCTTGTACGGGTTTTCATCAAACCTATACGTGCGGGATGTCTATAGAATAGACAGGTCTGTAAAAATGACATTGAGGTTCTGAAAACCATTTGTTCTCAAAGTCAATCATTTGAAAGATAGAAACTTCTAAAGTGGTAAAATGTGTGTTTTATCATTAGTTCGTTTAAATCTATGATTTAAATAAGATAGTTTAAAAACTAAAACAACCGACTTCAATGCCCCGCGAGTCAATTTCAGTAGCAAGTTTTATCGACATATCTCATCATATCTTACTTATCAGATCTCGATGAAATTACAATGGGACCACCCCGGAAACTTACCCTCCCGATTACAAAAAGAATCATTCGAATCGGTTACTAATTGACGGAGAAATCAAATAAATAAAATAAAAACCGGCCAAGTCGAGTTGAACTCGCCCACCGAGGCTTCCGTACCAACGTTGGTAAGTTGGTATGTACCAATTAAGCTAAACCTCTAAATTGTATCAGCGCTCATATAACTCAGAGGTCTACCTTACTTGGTGTAAACTATGTATGTATGGGGGCACCCTTTAATTTTCAACTTTTTTTTTTTTTGGATGTTTTCCTTAATTTGTGCTGTAAGACCTTGCTTCTTGCCAAATTTCATGATTCTAGGTCAACGGGAAGTACCCTATAGGTTTTCGAGCCAAAACCTATAGGGTACTTCCGGTTGACCTAGAATTGTCAATTTTGGTTAAAAGCAAGGTCTTACAGCAGAAGTAAACGGAAAATTCCGAAAAATAAAAGAGTTGAAAATTAAGGTACATTTTGGTACTAAGAAGTTTTCGCGAAAATCTAAATTTGTCCATATCTTTTTATTGTGTTGACTCAAGACCTTGATTTTTATACACCCGATAGGGACTATAGATTTTAGTATCAGGTATAAATTTCAACTTGCTAGGTCCACCTGTTCCTGAGAAAATCAGTGGTGACACACGGATAGACAGACAGATAGACAGACAGATAGACAGACAGAGATACAGACGGACAAGAAAGTGATCTTATAAGGGTTCTTTTTTTTACCTTTTGAGGTACGGAACCCTAAAAAACATACAGACGAATTGAAAACCTCCTTCTTTTTGGAAGTCGGTTGAAAACACAAATAAAACTGAATATTGTAATAAATAAAACGATGGTAAAACTACACATGTAATACTTAGTCATAACATAATAAACAAATAGAATATGTAGACGGCGAACTGATATTCATCAGACCTACCTAATCGTTCATGGAATCCCATGTTCAAAAATGCGGGCATGTCATAACCTCCATCGGTTACAACTACAACACTACGAAAGTTGCTCTACTTCCAACAAAATGATTTGATACATGACGAACAATTTTATTGCACCAATATTTTTTTTGTGTAGGTAATAGATATATTTTTATATATTTTATGGTATTAATTACACTGAATTCTTCTTTATTTTTCTGGTACTAAGGTGTTGGTTTTTTAATGCATTAATCATAATCACTTTGGTTACAGCTTTAGGCACTATTACTATATACTTGACTATTCATTATTCTGTACTATAGGTACAGCTGTGTCAAAATAATGTTATGTAACTAGAAAGTTTTATTTAGAAAAAAAAAACAACGGGATGCACTCCGGTAGTGCCGGCAGAAGTTAAAACGTGAACACGAATATTTCGAATGACATATCGCGCAAGCGCCGTGCGCTCCGTTGGAATGACACCTCGCGCAAGCGCCCTGCGCTCCGTCTTACGACTTCGATCAGGACACGTGACCTGACGCGAGCTCATCATTTTGTACCCATCCCAAGAAAAGTGCACAACGCCGCTAAAGAAGTTTTCACTTCAAAACATACTTTAAAATAAGCAACAATAAGAAGTATCCATTAAAAAATATTATTCTTAAATATGGTTAAAGAGAATGGAAACATTCTATAAGGTGCTCTAATAATAAACCTTTTGTGCGGTGCGGATAGGTACCTCAAATCGGTCGACAACTGCACACAATCCAAACAAACACTACTACACAGAAAAATAACAACATAATAGCCCCCAACAGTCGCAAACGCCATAAACTAATAATGGGGGAGATGTTTTATGGCATTCAAGTTTTGAATACAATTAAAAGATGTTTTTTGTTAATTTAGTGCAACTCAAACGGTCCGCGGGCTAGCACGTCTGGGACTTTATAAAATTTGAATATTTAAAATTAGAACACCATGTCCAAAATTCAAAAGATTTGACGGGTGTATAATATTGTAGTGGAGGAGGTGCGCGTTAGTTCGTTTCCCGCTCCCGCCTGCTCTCGCGCCGGCGGCGGCCATCTTGGATCAGATCGATCATAGGTGTGCAACTGTGAAGTGATAAATTTAAAATACGGAGTGCCCCTTGTGAAAGTTTCGTATGCTGCTGTGTTAAATATCTTGAATCTATGAGTTCCAATAATAAAGACATTAAAATGTAGTTCAATTAAGATTTGTTACATGTGTTTTGTAGTACCTACTACTTACATAATTTTTAAAGTTAGCTCTACCGATTGTTAAATACATTATTAAGAATTATTAAATTTATTAGTATCTAAGTAACATATTGTAAGTAACTAAACAAATAGGTAATTAGTAGGAACCTGGCGTTTTTAAGTTTATGAGAGTGTTAGAGATGTAATGTATACCTACTACTTAATTCTGTTCACTTTGTATGTATTGCTTGTATATTCTAATTATCTATTATATTAATACATAAGTACTAACCCATAAATATTTATGGAAATATTGTAAACACCGGGGAATATAATCGTCGATATCAATAGTAGAAGAGAGGAACGGTAGAAGATCATTGGATCTTCTACCTAAACTAATATTATAACAAGAAAGATTAGTTTATTTTGTTTGTTTGTTACGATTTCACTCAAAAACTACTTACTTAGTGGACAGATTTCAATCATTCTTTTACTAATGGGCAGCTACATTATCAGCGAGTAACATATATTTTATCCCCGTATTCTTACGAGAAGCAGAACTACACAGGTGAAACCGCAGAGCGCTGCTAGTATTATTATATAAACTGACATAAAAGCTTCGTAAAACCTTATCGGTATCAACACCAATATTATAAATGCAAAAGTCAGTTTGTATTTTGTTTGGAAACTCTTCATGGTTAAACGGCACGACCAATTTGACTGAAATTTCGCATAGATATGGCCAGTATTGCGGTTTAGGACATAGCATACTTTTTAAGGCTATCAGTACGTAAGTAAGTACTATCAGCTGGACCGATTTCGCTGAAATGTTGCACAGGGATAATAGCCAGTATTAATATTGATTAGGCGAAGCAAAGAGCGAAGCTGCAGAGCACAGCTAGTTTTCTATAAACAGGTGCTATGCAGGTTGCGTATAAGCTTCTAAATCTGTTTAGGTTTCCCCATAGTAAGTATGCCATCAGGCAAGAAGACAGACTATTTAATCGACAGAATGAAATAAACATTGTCTAGGCATACCTAATTAAGAAATTACGGTGCAAATGAACAAGCAAACATAGAATAAAATTAATGTAAATTTAACTTAAACCAACTATCTAAATATTGTGTCTAATTTATAAATTAGAAGTAGTTTTAGCTATGTGACACTTGTTTAATGTCGCTGACATGTCAGACAAATATTATGCCAGCAATAATAAATTATTGGTTTCGTCAGATGTCGTCAATATAAAAGTAGCATTGTAATTAATTAGGTAATTGATATTACACAAATTTATGTAACATGCAGTAGTTAATTGTACCTGATGTCCTACTTAATTTTGTAATAGAACTACATAATATTAAAATTGTGTCTGTTATTAAACAAAAATATCAATTAATATAATCTAAAAACAAATCAAATTACGAAAAAACTCTTTCAACCATTCTATTTTCCATTTTGTTCCATTTTTCCACCATCAACCATTTTGTATTCATAATAAAATAAATCGCTAATGTATTTTTGATAGTAGTATTATTGGCCATAGTAATTAACAATAAACATTATCAATTACATAATTGCAAGGCCCGCGCGATATTCCCAAGTAACCACACGGCATAAATCTTCTACCGGTCGTAGTACGTAAAACTGGGCTTACAATGTTTCTCTGTCAAACTTGATCTGAGAACCGGCCTCAGTATTGTGGACCAGCTGTAAATGTACTGAAGTCATGCTACGCTACGTTTGTCAAGGTATTAATAAACCTGAAAGTAGGTATAAGAAACGACCTAACCTAAAAAATATCTGAAAGCGGGAAAGGTGCGAATTACATCGAGTGAAAATTGCAAAAGGTACGAAGTTTTTGTCAGAAACTGTATGTAGATATTCATTGGTTTATTATGTTAATTTGTGTTCAATTGCTACTTCAAAAAGTTACTTTTTATATCTATTCCCTTTTCTCATAGACGGGGATGAAAACCTGTGTATCATTCGGTCGCAACATTTTTTGCTCTCAGCCGACATACTTTGAATGCGCTACGCTCATTCTACTCAAGGATCCTCTGCTATGGCTATCGCTCTGCTCTGCATGCAAAATAGTGGCAACAAAAAAAAACTATGTTTCGCGCCTGTGATAAAATCTACTTTGTACATGTATATATGTGTACATGTATAACTATTCTTAAATTTTCAATAGGTAGTGTTGCTGAGCATTATAAATTATCAATTATATAATTGCAAGGGCCGCAAAATATATTTTCTATAAAGTATTGTAGGTTAAAAAAATAGAGCATTAAACATGATAGGATTATATATACGCCTGTAAAATATTATACACATGTACCTACCTACCTATACAGAATAGATCATTAATAGGTATATCTATGTTAAAGTTGTCAAATCTTAAAAGGAAAATAATTAATATCAAATTTGATTTTATTGCAAACTATTAAAGCCCATAACCAAATCCTAATAAATTGTGCAAAAAGGTAGAAAAAAACTTCACAAATTAGTAAATTGTGCAAATATGATATTTTAAAACGTAACTTTTAATTAAATACGTGTTTATAATAACGTATTTACACAAAAAAATATTAATTGAAATTTATTACACCGACAATTTCTCATAGCCTTTGAAAAACAAGTTACCTTCACGCTCAGCAGGCATCATAAGCTCATTACATAAACTTCAAAAACATGACATGATGCAGGCAGTTTATTAGCTTATCTTGATCGCCACTGGTAAATGTGAACTTAACAAAATTTTCCAGCTATGCTATTCCACCTCGTTCCTTGCAGTGACACTACTTACATTTTTTATTACCTGTAAATAAATACCAACCTGCGACATTTTAACCGACTTAAAAAACTAGGAGGTTCTTAATTCGAAAGTTTTTATATTTTTATTTACTTATGTTTGGGTATAACTCAGTCATAATACTTATGGACGGATTTGCGACACTTATTATTTTGTTATTATTGAGATTTTTTTTTCTTACCAAAATCAATTTGAGTTCGTTAAAGGTAGACGATACCTCACAAGCTGCTACTGAAAATGTCGAGCATAGAATATATAATAAGTTGTTCAACGATCTTAAACTATTTAGTTATAAATATTCCTACTAGTTTTAGACCAGCTCAAAAGTTTTTAAATATCAAGTGGCCATTCTATCTGTGTTGTTTGCAGTGTTTCACCAGCGTTTGCCAAACTACAAAAACGTTCCAGTAGGTATGAAAGCTCAGTCGTACACTTTGCAATGACACTTATTCTGCCCGCATTCATTTCTATATCACCAAATGAGTATTCTCAGTAAATTAGAAGTATTATAGCAGTTCATAGGATGATAGGCACTGTAATAAATTACGAGATTGCCTGATACCAATTCTGGAAGTAAATTAATCAAGTCAACATGTGAGGTCTATTATGTATGTAACTAAAAGTATCGTTTTTGCATAGCTTCCCTTGGATTGGATCGCTTTCCTTACAAAAATGATGTATTGCCTGATTAATTCTTGCAAGAGATTACACACTACCTTTAGCACGAAAAGTGTCTCAACAATTAGATAAATTGTGATGCAAATGAAATAACAAACTTTTATTAATTGCTTTTTACTTATTATATATTTTTATACACAATCTACAGTATACAATTAGAAAAAAAAATGCAACACTTTATACTAAATTCATGTGATGAAATTCGTCGATGAATTTGTACGCAAACGGGCTATCAACTGACATTAGGTCTACGTATAGGTTGTAGTTGAGTCTAGCTCAAAAGTATGATGTTGTTTCGAACTATACGAACAAAGAAATTTCGAAAACCTTGCTTAAAAAATAGCTTGTAAAATAAGAAAATATCATATCAGTTCAGATCTGCATCAACTAATTTTGCACCGCAACCCTGTTCTTAGTAAACTGTTAAGCCATATTTAATTTCGCATTTAAACAGTGTATGGCAAGGCAACGTACTTTACACTCAATATACGGCACACCAGTTTTTCATTCCAAGCAAAAATTCAGCTCATCCAAAAATAATTACTGTGCTTATCAAATTAAAGTTAGGTTTTGATTGGCAACACATCGCTGTAAATTTCTTTTCGATTTTATACATCCTTAAAGTCTTAGCAATAAAGTTCAATTTTCAAGACGTAATTGTTTTACAACCTTTCGGATATTTTAGATTTAATGGGCCTGATGTAGAAGGCTTCGTGCCGAAACTAGCGTTTTACAGTACAATGCATCTTCTTTTAAAACTAAGTCGGTTAAGGCATGTTTGCTCCATTAAAATGCACATAAAATTGCATTTTCGTTGATCCTAGCGTAAACTTGTAGCCTATATCTTTGGTTATAATATTTTCAAGTATTTTATTACGTTCTTACTTAGTTCAGATAAAAATATGTGCTCGCTTTGTGCCTATCAGAATAGAACAAAGGGATTAGAAATGTAGTTTATGTTAAACTATGCAAATATGCTAAAGAGATACATCACTCTGACACTAATGGACTATCAAAGTACGATAGGCATTGACTTGAGAAAAATGGCTTGTCTGCTTGTACCTACCAACTCTACGCAGAATTTTTAACTGAATTTGAAACCATAAATTGAAAAGGTGGGTATGTACGTATACCTTCGTGTTAATCGAAAGGCACCTGTTTCACTTCTGCAGCTTACCGGTTACTCGGTACACCGAATAAACGAGCCCTCTGCCAACCTTTAACCAAAACGCTACTTTTTAATTATTCCTGGTCAATCAAAATAATATGACTTACTGGAACGAATCCGTTGGATTAGTCCCACCAATCACGAATTGGTCTCGCACCTCGAATTAACGACCAATAAAGTTTATCAGACTATTTCGGTAGGGATCAATATAATTGGTCGATGTAAAAGTTTATTAATAAATGTTGAGAGAGAGTGATAATTTTGCATTGGATTAAAGAACTAACAGATTTTGTTTAATTTTATTAGCGAAACACGATTCCAATATCGAATTAACATTCTAAATGTGAAGTAGTTTTGTTATAAAATTGATATATTCACGGGAGGAATCGAAAGGAAAGCTCGCGCCGGCGCCGATGGTCATGATGTATGGGCCCTACCACATGCTTTACTAATAAACCCTTCCAGTTAAGGGACACACACGGTGATAAGAATTATATTACACGTAATATTTTAATATCAATTATTGGCGAATGTTATTTGTCATTTTGACAGCGACTGTACCAGAATTACTAACCAAATAAAATTTGCTTTTTGGGTAATTTATTATTTAGGACCCTAAGTAGCAATTTCATTATCTATAAATAATTACGTATTAAATATGTATTCTAGGTTTTACCTGTTTATGTAACCACCAGTCACCAACCAGTGACTTTGATTTCAATTTCTTCTCCTTAATTTTCACCTTCCATCACTTTGATCTACGAAAAGAAAGAGATAACAACGTTTATGATTGTTCTCCTTCATAAAATGACCAGTCCCGTAACGATCCAAAGCTCAACTTCGGTTAAACTACATGCAGGCCAAAAAAACGACGTTTCTATTATAGAACCGCTTTTTACTGACAGGAACACAATCGTAAATTATAATTTAGTAACCCGAAGGACTCGAAATTAAGATATCAACCTATCCGTATCTCCGGCGGCGTCCTTTACACTTTTTAGTGCAAACCAAGCTTTCGAAAGTAGGAGACGTTTGATCGATATTTCGTGACAGTGGAACAGTCTTAGTGAGAAAAATTTAGTGCATTGCGTTGAAATTGTTGACCGTGACTACCATAGATTTTCGTCAGTGCTTATTCATCAGCGTTCGGTGCATTTGATGCGACGCACGTCTTGCCAATTTGCGTCGTGACACCAAGTAGAGCAGCTGTCGATCGTACCAAGACGTGACGCTGCTTGAAATACAATGTGCAGCTTTTTGAACCACTCTGTCCTTGAATATGATTTTCGCTTTTACTTTTTCACACGGATCAGACGAGATCTGCTTAGCTGTCGGCTCACGAATGCTGGAATCAGCGGCGCTCGCGCAGAATTTAGATGAGAATTTCCTCCTGCAGTGCCCTCGTATTGCTATACATAAACATTATGCGCTCACCGTCATGTTAACAGCGGAACATACAGTCGCTGGCTGCGTGCTAAACGTATTTTTAAATGTTTACTTAATGTGGTGTTAATTCGATTGTGTTCTGGCGTTTTTCGAAACATCTCTCGAAATAAGTGAAGTGTGTTCTTTGTTAAAGCATTTTATTGTTTGTGTAAGTGCTTTAAAATGTGTCAGTAAGTAATTTTAAGAGGTCAAACACCGATATTATAAATGCGAAAGCACGGCGCGCCGCCCGCCGCGAAAATATGTCCCGTAAACAGGGTAAACCAAACACAGTCTTAGCACTTTGAATAAGTGGCCGAAAACCAAACCTGCACTTGCATAAATGCATAACAGTACTTACATTAATGCACTGTTCTGTAATAATGGTTTTTAACTTTCAATTAAGTGCCGGGAAATAATTGGCCTATGAATAATTAAATTAATAGAGGGTTGTTTTCTTCATTTTGCTGTTCTAAAAGTCAGACGTTTTATTTTAACTGTAAAATACAATTGCATTATACAAAACATACTGCATAGAAAATATTTTTTGCCGGAAGTATTGCTCTACTTTAACTTATGCACTCGGTTAATTTTGAAACGAATTGAATTGAATACGAACGAATTGAAATATTGTCATGTATAGGTACCTAATTATTTTACTTCGTTGCATTCTATAGGTGCTATAGTTTTATTATTATTTCATATTAACATATTCGATGATTTACAAAATAAAACTAAATATTGACTATGACTTAAAAAAATTAAATACAAACTACAAATAAAAAAAAGAATTTAGGTCGCTGTCTCATAGCTATAGGTTTTGTAGGTATTTTTTATAGTTATTGCATAGGTGTCGTTTTTATTCTATAAGTTATGTACATATATTATTTTTTTTATAAGAGGCATGAGGAATTAATTGAATGCGGTTAATAAACATATATAAAGTACTATACCCAATGATTAGTTCTAAGTTCATACGTAGGTACTAAATAGGTAGTTATTATTATAAGTGCAACACCTGAGTAGAACAGTGATTGATTTACCTTTTTATAAATTGCACTTAAGTGTTCTAAACCAGGTCTACCATAAAGGATTATTTTAACGAGCACTAGTTATTTTAAATATGTGAAGTTTACGTAAATATGGCTCGACTTAATACGTTTATGCACATATTTCTACTAAACTAATTAAGCGGTAATTTAAAAAAAATGTTGGCCAATATCCTTCGGATTGTAAGTGCATATCTAACACTTGTGGAACAGGGTTGGTTTATATCTGACCATAGCGAGAATTGAATGCCGTTTATAACAGGCTATTTTTATTTCTTTTATGAAATATTTACAATAAATATGTGAATAAGACGGATGTTATAGACTTTGTTAACTTGCAAACTGATGTTTGTAATAAAAATGTGTATTTGTATGTAGGTGAAAATGGATAAAATTGCATGTTGGCGATTCTATTACTTTAAAGTTCTATGCATGTAAGGAATCGCTTATGAAAACGCGGCGGGTCGCGCAAAGAAGACAAATAAATATATGACGATACCTATAACATAGCATAGAACAAAGATTTACACGGAGCTAGTTGCAAAAAAATAACAATTTATTTTTGTAATCTAAACATATTATCTGAATGCCTAATCAGTAATCATCATAAGGATTACAAATAATACATTTTGGTTACTTTTAAAGAGTTTAAAACATGAGACCTATTATTTTTCACTAACTTTATATCTCTAGTTGACGTGAGTGGACCATTATTTTTAGACGATTAATTTAAATCCTGATAGATCGTATACATATATCGTAAAACATCTCGACGAACGACGGACACTCACTCGCGCGGCATAAGTTGTCGACTCTTTAATGTGTTTAAACTAAAAAGTGTATTAAGTTGTCAAAACATAAGATAAAAGGCATATTCAGTAACACTAGATCCAGGTCCCGGGGCGGCGACCCCCGCCTTCCGGTGTGGCCCGCTGACCCCACTGAAACTGAAACTACCTCGGACTTACTTAGCCAACACCTAATAAAAGTCTATTTTACAGACTTGAAGCTCTTTCTTGCCATTTGCTTGAGAAATACTGTGGCAATAGGCAGCTTTAGAATGGCATAGGATTTTGAGTACTACTTAGTGGTTAATGAATAGCAAAAAATCAGTTATTTAATTCCATTCAGATTTAACGTTTTTATAAATAAGTAAGTAGGCACTTAACTTATTATTTATTATTGTAATTAAATTATCTGCAATCTATTTTTAAGCAGAAGTTTAAGTAAGTTATAATGGTAATTTATATAAAAAAATAAACTTACTAAATATACTTTTTATGATATAGGTAGTAAACAAGCAAACGGCCCACCTGATAGGAAGTGGTCAACGTTGCTTAGGAACACTTTCAACAGTTCCAACACTAGAAGTGTCACTTATGCGTTGCCGACCTGTCATGATTATTTTAATGCCCCCTTTGAAGGGACTCCGTGTTATAGCTCCGCGGGAAAACAGCAAACTGTAGAGCATCTTCCATTTGCGTACAAAAACGTTCGCGCTGAGTGATGCATAAAAAAGTAAAATAACTAGGTACATGAAAAAATAAAACAAAAGACTAGAATAAAACTAACATCGACACGGTATATACTAAAAACGTCATCGTTAACTAAAACCGTTGCTACTAAATTCGTCAACGTACTTATTTAATCTCGATGTGATTGAACTCATTCATTCCATCTAGCCATTTAAGGAAGCACTTTCAACAAAACCGACTAAAACAAACATTAAGAAGAACGACTTTAAATTGATTGTTGCTAATTTAAATAAATTAACAATTTGTCTGGAGAAAATATGCGATCCATTAGACTTCTTTGGAGACCATAGAGTATAATAAATTATTAGACTGCTTGCTGTTAGTGCGTAAAAAGTATCTATGGTTCCAATTTTCATCAATAAAAATCGGTTGTAATTACTTCCTATTAGTAAGATTAGAATCTAGTTATTTATATTCAATAATTAATTTAATATTATGTGTCACACATCTCAACAAAATTCCCACAATTGTTTTTATTTGTTTTTTTTTTATTTTTGTTTCTAATACATATTATCGAAATTATTTAAAACGGAAGAAATCCATCCAGACCCGTAAATAGTGCCCAATCTTATCTTAATTGTGCATTGCAACTATGTACCTAATAACAAATTTAAAATTTTTGGCCCAATAATAACAGTCATAAGACAAAAAATATATCTCTGCAACAATTAAGCCGGCTTTTCACTATGGGATATAATATATTATACATTATATCTTGAGATATAGGTAAAATTGTATCGCTCGTCATACATTTTGTATTATTTGAATTTATAATATAATATAATTAATTATATTTGAAGGTTTATATTTAACCTCACGTCCCCGGACACCGCGCCTCCCCCTGCCTCGCCGCCAGTTTTTTGTTGTTGTTTTTTTATTTTTATTATGGCTCTACACAATTAGTGTATTTTACCAGTGTTTGAATGAAACCATAGACAACCAAAGCTGAACTATATATCTTACAATGTGAACAGCAATCGCGGGATGTAATATATAGCTCAAGATGTCATTTACATTATATCCCATTGTGAAAAAGCCTGCTTTAGTGTGAATTAAGATCCTTACCCTTGCCCCAATTTATTTTAGGGTCACAACATTACCTATGTCCCACTCTTCCGTTAATGCGTCATTTTGTCAAGTTGTACTCTCTGCCCTTCCTATTCTTAATATTTTTTTGCCATATTTTCTTCAAAATCATCTCAAAATGTATGACATTAACATATTTTGCATTAACATTGAACGATATGCATCTGGACGCATTAAATTTGTTTGCGTTATTTCTTGTGCGTATACTGTTGTTCAAGTAAAACTTGGTGTTTAAATACCTAGATAGAGATTGGAATACAACCAGTTTGTCAAAAAAATCTATTTCATTAAAAAAAATGCTTTGAGTTCAGTTTATCTATTTTTGAGTAAGAGTATGTATTTACTTATCACAGTTTTCTAAATTATATCTGTGATAGGTACTTATTATTTGCTACAGACAAAAACAAAAGTAAAAATACAATAATTCCCATATTTAGTAATCAAAGTGTAAAATAAACAATACCTACACTAAAGTATTATCTATTAGTTAAAATAAAAACTATTGAGAGAACAATTTGATTAAAACATAAAAATCAAGAAAAGAGTGCGAAACGGCGCGCAAGATTTTTCAATTTGCAACATAAAGGTCGGAACACACCTTTCGATCGTTCGGTAGCAGTTGAATTAAGATAATGTTCACACCTGCCCGGGACCGTATAAACCGTCACATTGTAAGCCGGACGCTGTTACTCCGTACAGTTTATGAGTTTGCTCCGGTCAAAGCGCGGTATCGCGATTTTATGCGACATTTACTTACCGACAACGTTTTTTGCTATTCGACAAATTGTTACAGCATTTAATTAAGATCACAGTAAATTAAAAACTGTTTTATGCTGAGATAGAGAAAAATATGGCGTGTTGAAACAGATAAACCCATATAAGTTTTGCTGTTTTTATGTGTTAATTCTGTTTACTGTACGTGAATCGACTTCCACTACTCATTTAAATACCGCATTGCATTTACAGTTCTATTTTTTCTCTTCTTTATAGGGATATTTGTCTGCGTGTTCTTTGTGGCTTAATGTCGTAACATAATTCACGTTCCCTACCCTTTGTCTGTTTACAGCCACATTTTAGCATCAGCTGTTTGATGACGTCATAAACAGTTAAGACTCGATATTTTAAGTAATTTCTAAGCTAGTAGCCTGAAATTGTTCTTTATGCGATGCGAAATGTATTGTTAATTAATTTTACATTGTATTAAAATGACTATAAACTATAAATAATTATGCCTCGTGAAATGTGTAATTATAAAATATTCACTAAACATGACCACACTTAAAGATAAATTTGTATTAAAGGATTTTTTTCCATTACTATAAAGTAAAATGATACGCACTAGAGCTGTAAATACCGTTAACCAAATGAACAAAACTCAATAAAGATTTTACCACGATCAGGTAAAGAACTATTGAAAGCTTAACTGTTTTATGGCTTCACAAACAAATTGTGCAATTTTATGGTACAGGTGATCAATGGAATTCTTTAACGCAATTGTTTAAATTAACAATGTCGTTCGCAGAACGGTAAACTGTATCTTTTTAAACCAATGTTACATTTAACACAAAAATGTTTTGGTGGTTTCGGTAGGTAGCCAATACCTAAATAAATAAACAATCATAAATCATAGTGTAAATATCTGAAAGTGTATCAATAATTTACGAGCTTATTGGATTAAATATACCTAAGCAACATTAATTCATGATTTACAGAATAAAAAAGTTGCAAGATATTAATTAAAATTAGAACTTTATTTGTCTAACATTACTATAGAGTAACTAACATCTGTATCAATTTAATAAAAACCTTATATTAATAAATAAACAGTAAAACTCTTAAAACCGAGGAAGTAAATTGAAAGTAAAGCCCCCAAATAATACTTGTTACAAACGGCGTCCAACATAGATACAGGATGTGTAAATCGTGTTACGCCCTTATTTTGTTTCGCCTTGTTTCCGCCTAGTTTCCCGTACTTAGTCTATTTTCTACCTCACTTCTACGGAAACTAACGCGTATCTACCTAGTCAAATGCTTGATATTAATATAAACTAATAAATAAGCAAATAAAAAAGATAGATGGTCTACTTAATACAAAATCAAATAATTTGAAGCACATGGTAGATATAAAATTAAATCCATTCGATGTAGGTAGGTAATGTATGAATATACAATAAAGTACTTAATTAAATCATAAATCTTCGTAATTACAGACTATTTGACTGTATGTGTGCATATATTAATAATAAAATAATAAACTGAACGAAGGCGACGACGTTACGACTCTCACGATCGTTGGCGGAAAACATTAAGACTCTGTGTGGACCGGCCATTAGTTTAATTTTTTACAGCATATTACTCAAGATGTAGTATAAAACATCCTGTTTACATACACTAGTTTAATTGAATAGTGAATTGACTTAAACTATAACTTGGAGTCAAAGAATTAATGAGTTTGCGGAATACTTATTACTACTTTCTCTACCTTTAGATACTATTTTGTGACTGGTCTTATAAAAAAAAACAATTTACCTAAAATCAAATAAACAGCAGTATAATAATTACAAAAAAACTTCGTAAACGTTTGGCTTCTTACCAAGGTCCTTCCTTCTAGCGCACTAAATTATATCACGTACAAAGATCAAGAAAAATAAAGATGGGAACTTGACCCCTAAACCTGCCTATGTTTAGAACCTGTATATAATTTGTATGCAAATCAAGATTAATCATTCTATTACATTACTCCAACGTCACTCGATTGCAAATCGGTGTGAGTGTAATAGTAAGTAGCTATTGGATTTTAGACATTTTAAGCACATTGTAAAATGAACTTTTATGTAAGGAACTCGGAAGGCTACAAAAATGGTTTTTCGATCAATCTAAACAAAATTTGAGAACCTACTTACTTATTAAATACAAATTTTTATATTAGCTAGTAAGTACTTATACGTAGTGTAAAATATATTTATATGGCGCCTCAAAACAAAACCTACAACTACAAGTAGCTAAACACAATCTTAATCATATTTCAATTGCTATTAAAAAAATTGTTGAAAGCTCATCTAAAAGTATCTCAATCTGTAAAAATCTGGAGACATTAATAATATTATTTGATGTAGAGTTGTGTAATGTAGTAAAATATAAAGCTTTATCGATTTTTTTTGGATAAATTTAAAGTAAGTAATAACTTTATATGTGCAAAATATTTGAAAAAATGTTTTTTTTACATTGCTTAGGTCGTTTACCCATAGTGGGGCCAATAACGCAAAACTATGTAGGTACTCGTACATGCAATAGGTATAAAATTCACCGAATAAAACCTTCTGATAGTGGAATCTACTCTATGACACAGCCGCACATCATAAATTCCCGACTTCGTCTCCCATTGTTCCTGGCGATGTCAAAGATCAGTAATTTGCCATTGTGAACGGGTCTTACCAGTCTTATGGCGTTTACACACTGGGAGTAATAAACGTGCGTTTCCGTTAATCCATAATGGATGAAAAAAAAACAAGCTTATACTCCCGACGTTCGACGACTTCGCAGATCCGGTATATATACTAAACTCCGCACTAAACACGCGATTCGATTGTTAGAATATATCTACAACCTAGTGGACTGACACCGGCTAATTATTATAATGATTATATATTATACCTACCGGTATATATCTGTGAAGATTTTGATTGATATAGTATACGTTTTTGACGATTATTCCTAATTAATAAATAAGTTCATAAAAAATTATCTTAAAATGCCCAGATAAAAAAAACTGTTTCATGGTATTTGTTTAAGTAACTTGTTTGAAATGAAATTTACCACTTACCTTATAGTTTATATTATTACCACCATTATATTGTTACAAATCTCTCCATCCATAGGTTGTCTGAAAGAGATTGCGTTAAGCGATAAGACCGCCTATTGTTGCACTATTTATGTAAATAATAATGTTTTGTTTGTTTCTGTTATTAAAGGTGTTAAATAATAAAGTGTTTCTATCTATCTATAAATATGGTAAATAAAATATGCGAAAAAATTTTAAACTTTTTGGAGTTGGTTGAAAACGCTAAATTTTATCTTAGTATGAAATCCACCTAAGTATGTCAAGATTTGCGTTCGTCCCTACTTTTTGTTCACTGACAAACTTTTTGTTCGTGGATTACTACTTCGATACACGGTATTATTAAACCTCACTGTCCAATAAAAAATATTATTTATGTGTCTGAGGCTTAATTTTACTTACAAAAAATCATCATTCTGTATGATATTCAAACATATTTTCAATACTTATGGTGGAGGTATTTATGCGAACTACGAAGACACATGTACATTTTTTGTAATTTTTATATTTTCGGTTTATCTTTGTTAGGATTATTCAAGTTAAGGGTTTTTTATATCTGATAGGCTAGCGTTTGGCCACTATTTCGCCTGGTGGAAAGCGATTATGTGGTGGAAGATAGTGAATGCACTAGGCCTAGAGGGCTTTGATTCTCAAGGGCTGTGCTGCCGAAAAACCGTAATGGCTATGGCGGCAGATTTGATAGCGGTAAGCTACTTTTTGGTAACAATTGAGGTTGCATATCGGAATAGTATTACGCATCAAAGAGCCAAGAATGCAAAATACATTTCGAAACAATAAAAATAACAATCTGTAACAAGGCGGCGCCAGTCAATTTGAGAAAGCACGAAGATGGATCACCTTTACAGCCAGCCCCAGGGTCGGTTCGGTACATAGGTACCTACCATTCCCTTACAATACTTGCACAAGAGAACATTGATTGTTTGTGATTACAGAGTGCTTACAGAAATCCAAATTTAATTGGATCGCGGCAGACCACCGTACTTTACACGAAATTAATTGAATAATTTATTGTATGCAATTATTTTGTCGTGCAACAAGGCTGAATTCAGATTGTAAACAACAAACCTTTTTTTATTATGCTGAATTTCACAAGGTGGTCTTTAATACATTATTTAGTTTTTTATCAACATGAAAAAGTAGAATAATGCATTCATAACTCTATGTAAAAGTCTACTTAATTATTTAGGAGATAATTGATTTTAATTAAATTTCATAATGCATGAGTACCTACATCAATTGAAATATCACGAGGTATTTCCACAATTACCACAAACTATTCGCGTCTTACTCTGCAACTTACTTACGTCTAAATATAGGTCATATCCGTCTTTACATGGCTATCTGAGAGAGATCTCTATGAGCGATAACAGCGCACATGTGAAAGAAAGTTGAAAATTATCAGTTTCAGTTATAACTTTTACTTGTGTAGTAGTTGTTTTATTTTTTGGTGATTATGAAAGTGTTTATCTATCTATCTCATTATAGTTACTATACCTAATGAGATTAGTGATGTAACTTTGATGTAATTTTAATCTAAAAGTGGTTAAATGTTTGTACATAAAATATTTATAAACACATCGTCACCTACAATTACAAACTGGTGTGACAGCGGTGAAACTCTATCTTATTTTATGCTATTAAAAAAAACTGTTAAATAATGCTGTCTGTATAAAGCGAATGATACTATTGAAACCAGAACGAGCCATCTCTAAAGCAGTTAAACCGCTGTATTATCGACCGACAAAATTGTGTTCAAGTTCAAGGCCTCAATAAAAATTACCTACAACGCTCGCACCGCGCCGACCATAAAGTACGTGACGAATATTATTGTCTAGATAATTTCAGATATCTTCTTCTAAATTAATGTACCTATACGTTAATAATGATTTGAAAAAATCCTTTTTTATTTAAATTATATCTTATTAAACATTGAGATAAGCTGCTTTTTAAAATAACACTTTTGTTTCAATTGTCGAACTGTTGATATCTTTGTACTTGTGTTTAAAGTCGTAAAACTAATTTTCTGTATTTATACCTATTATACCTATTATACCAATTAATGATATTAAAAGAGACGAATTTATTAAAACGTGAAAGTTCATTGTAATAAATATCATTAATGAAGTGATCCAGTCTATAAAACGTCAACTTTATGATAACCTAAACATATTATACATACTAAAAATTTGTATTTAGAAAGCTAATAATTTTAAAACTTTAGTGCGGTGGGGTTGTTGTTCTAGTATTTTTAGTTCTGTAACAGTTTGCGCAGCGGTCGCTTCGGCCGTAACGTTTAAGTTATGAGTGGCTGGCTACATTTTGTTTACAACTGTTCCTTCTTCGGTGTCCGGGTGCATTCGGCCACTGTGCTTTTGTTTATAGATATTCAAGGTGTCGACATAAACAGTATGCTGCATCTTGCATAAAGCTGTCCATTAAAATAACATCTCGTATTCGCTCTCCGTCACATGTGAATAAAACGAAATAAATAATTAATAAAGAATTAATTAAAAAAGAATTAAATAATTGTTAGATTACTCTTTCGTAGAGACATAAGGTTAATTAATGACTTCATTCTGTATTTAAAGCAGGTAATTAAAGTATATAATGATGACGCCTTCAATTTAGAAAAATTCACACCTCAAAACCATTATAATTTTATTCTATTGTTTTAATAGCTTATTTAAGAAACTGCTGTATTATATTATTTTAACTTCATAAAGCTAAAATAAATAATACAGCAGTTTCTGTGGACAGATTTATTACTTTATTTTCAAACGTTCGATGAAGTAACAGTTTCGAGTAAAGTGTAAATTATTTTTAAGTTCTTATTATTTTATAAGTAGTTTAGGCCCTATTTACACTTTTCCTGTTACCAAGCTCGTGTTAAGCGTCGTCTAGACTACATGAAATATAGGTAATATTAAAGTGATGAAATATATTTCTCAGTAACAGTTGGTGAGTTTCCCACAGACCGCGAGAGGCGACGTTTTCTAAACGTAGCTGTAAATTGTATTGCTGTTACACAGTTCTGTATTTAAAAACGAGTTTAGATTCTTAATATTGTTTCAATTCTAGAATTTATAGATGCAAAACGAGTCACAGCTTTTGGAGAAACGAATGAGTAATTTTCTAAATATATGTATTTTTTATTAATAACATAGATTATATCGGTTATTTTAGATACTACTCCAACATGATGTAAATATAAATTATACTGTCATACACGTTTATCGGCATAAGCGTTGCTTTTTATGTTAATTAATTTAAAAGTAATTTTAAACAATAGTTTTTTTATGTGCCTAATATTATGGATTGATAAACTGGCCAAGCGCAAGTCGGACTCGCACTCGTAGGGTTCCGTAACACAGTTAAGTATTCCATAACTATGAGTTTTTGCAACTACAAAATTAAATTTGTTTTTCATAGTGTTTGTATGAAAAAAAAAGTTATCTTTGCGGTCGCCATATCTCTAAAACTGCTGACTGTATCTCGTTCAAACCAATTTTCGTTGTTAGTTTTTATTGAGATCTACATTTTTTTTTTATTTTTTACTCCCATACTTTAAAAGTTAGAGGGGGGGGACACACATTTTACCACTTTAGACTTATCCTATCTTTCAAATGATTGACTTTGAGAAAAAATGATGTTAAGAACCTCAATGTCATTTTTAAAGACCTATCTATAGACACCCCACACGTATAGGTTTGAAGATTTTTTTTTTTTGTATCAGTTCCATGTATGTATGCTTAAACTTTTATATTTTTTATTTTTGTATAAAAATCGGAAAGCGGTTCACAGAATACATCTACCTACCAAGTTTCAATTCTGTAGTCCTAATAGTTTCGGAATAAAATGGCTGTGACATACGGACGGACAGACAGACAGACAGACATATCGAATCTATAAGGGTTCCGTTTTTTGCCATTCGGCTACGGAACCCTAAAAAACGGTGCTAATATTATAGCGTTTCTGGGTACTGTTATGTGGTCAAATATAATTGTTCTGTTAAACACTTTACAAGTATAGGTACCTTATTATTCTAACTTTTGCCATCTAAGTCATACTTGTGTTAAAAAATTGTAAAGTGCTCATGTTAAGCCAGTTCTATCAACTTTACCTATCTTTGTAAGTGCGATAAGATCTTGAGTTGCCGTATAAAACTGTTTATTTATTTAATTTAATTTAAATACTATTTCCGTAATAAACTTTTAAAACTAAACGATTCTTTGTGTATCATTCACACTTTTAAATATGTAAATATGCATATTTTAATATGTTATTAGGTGATAAATTAAAGATTTGATTTGTAACGGTATATCTAATATTTTGTAGTAGGACTTTATAGTAAGTAAGTAAGATTTTTCTGTTAAAATAATACAGATATAAAATTTATGGAGTTAGACTAAATTTATTTCAGTTGAGTATTGTACAAAAAACATATTATTTTTAAGTGTGGCAATATATGTATGATAAAATGCTGCATGACACCGCTATACCTATGGGCATATAATAGGCTTTTAACATCACGTGAGATAGTTTGTCGAACTTCCTTAACAGGTATAAAATAAAATTTGAAATATAAAACAGGGTATCCCCACTGGACTTTGCCACTGGAACTATCTAAACCACCATCACAACTATGTTATTTATGTCTCTATATCGGGTTTGCGTGTGTAATAACAATATGGATCTCGCGCCACAGATTATCTGACAGTAGTTGCGTAACTCATGCGTCATACTTGCCTACCGCATACTTACATCAATTATGATTTTTATGTGGAATTGGACAGATATGGGTCAATTTAGACCCCTCACTTAAAATAAATAGGTACCTGTTCTATACTTTTATGGCCCTTTGAAATAAGAATTATTTTGAATTTTAATTACTTAAGTGACTTGGTTTTAAAAGTGTACGAAGAAATTTGATATGTTATCGCATAGAATAGAATAACTTTTTATTGTAAACAACAAGAACTTAATAGTTTTACGAACGGTGGTCTTATTGCATAAAGCAGTTTTTCTAGACATCTTAATTATGGACTTGTTAATAGTGTTTGCCATATTGCATATTTTTTTGTATTAAAATATTAATAACATTGTCATTTTTAGGTATATTCGAGTTTAGTTTTACCTAATTATTAATTTGAGACATGTCATTAATATTTTGTGTTACACTGTTGCATACAACCGACCATTTTTGTTAGGGTTCCGTAGTCCTGACAAGGAACCCTTATAGTTTCGTCATGTCCGTCTGTCTGTCTGTCTGTCTGTCTGTCTGTCTGTCTGTCTGTCTGTCTGTCTGTCCGTCCGAGGTTTTGCTAAGAGACCGTTAATACTAGAAAGCTGTAATTTTGTGGGGGTGTATGTATATAAATTACGCCGACAAAGTGCTGAAATAAAATTGTGAAAAATATATTTTTTTAGGGTACCTCCCCTATATAAGAAGTGGGGTTGAATTTTTTTTCATCGTCTACCCCATCGTGTGGGGTGTCGTTGAATAGGTTTTTTAAAATGACTTATGGTTACTAATACCATTTCTCGATTGAATGCTGCATTTACGAAATATTTAACTTTGAAGTGCAAATTTTTGTTCTAGTGGGGCGTCCCCCCCCTCTAAAAGCTAAACTGCTGGCTTGAAAAATCTGGAAAAATTCGTGATAATAGCGCATTTCATTAACTTTAAAGGAAAATTATAGCGGTTAAGATAACTTCATTAGTTAAGCAGTAATCGTCGTTGAACTTGGGTGTTGGATAATTTTGTACCAAATACAAAATCCTTAGAATAAATCCTTTAAAGTGACAAAGACGGAGTACCTAGTTGCTTGGATATAACGGGTAAAGACTTGCATTGAATAACAAGCTACTACGGAACCCTACACTGCGCGTGGCCCGACACGCACTTGGCCGGTTATTTATTTTATTATGTGTCTGGCAGGTAAGTTGCTCTACTTAAATTATGTAGATTTTTTTCAATTGTTAATTATATTGCAATGCACAAATTGAAAACGAAAATTGCATTTTTTTGTGTCGAGTATCAAATCATGTTAAGTCGTCTTTGATGTTTATAACAAGGTTTTTTTAGTAGTGACCACAAAATTCGATTGTGCGCTCTTACCACATCTTATTTTCTCTTCGGGTAATAATAATTTATCAGTTAGGAACGGCTGGCTACCACTCACGTGGCGTGTATCAAGACTATTCGGAACAATTTCCTAACAGCTTAGATAATGGGTTGGTAACCCTTCAACGGTTACCTTTTGAGTTATTTTATTACCGTCTTTCAAGTTCTCGGCTGCTCGTATAAGTTACTAGTAGTTCTAAATCTAAGCTTGGAGCGTATCTCGAAGGTGGAAGAAAAATCGCATTTGCATAAATATTTTGTTTGGTTGATGTTAAGGTCATCGCTTACTGTAATATGTGTTGGTTATTATAAGGCAATAATTTATTAAAATTTTATTTGATCATACTTCATGAAACGTGACAATATCACAAATTCACCAGTTTCCTGCCTTATACTAAGCACTACAAAATGTACCAAACTATACATCTAAAGATATATTCTAGTCAGAATATTTTTATGTCATCTATCATTCCAACCATTAGGCATGAAAGAGACGTTGAACCCAACCCTTCTTATTTTGCTATAAAACATACGCGAGGCTTATGCAACCCTCTGAATATGAACTTTATGTCATAGATGTTAAAGTTCAGAATATTATGTTTTTTTTTTCAGGTCACTGTATGATAGTAAACAAATAACCGGTCGATAGCAATTATTGAGCATTTTCCATCTATAATTCTGTACAGTGTTTCCACATAATTGTACCTGTCCACTAACAATTTTTTACAAGATGTTAGTACTATGTAATGACAAGTAGTAGAGTTTGGTACGATCATTGATGTAGGTACTGGAAAAATACCTACTTATAGGTCTTAGTTTTAAAAACTTGATGCAAATAGTGATGACTAATTTTCTCATCAGTGATAAGATATGAATAAATCAAATTATATTACCTATGTTCTACGGAAACTGTGAATGTAAAGAAATATGAAATATGAATATTTTTATCGTTAGACGGCTATTTATAGGTAAAATTGCAACGAATTAATTATATTATAAATTATAAATATAAATTTATTCAAAAGAACATTTTACGTTCTAGATTATAGTGTTCCTTTACAAAAAACTTTTATAGATACAGACTTTCTTCTTCCCCTCACGAATCTTCTGAAATTAAAAGTCTACATAGTACACAACTTTTCACCATGTTATTGGTGTATGAAGGTATCTTGCAGCTTTTATGATCTGTGTGTTTTTGATTCAATGATGTTTTTTTCGTATAATATTTTTGGTCGTATTGAAATTCACTTATTAATAGTAAGTAATGCCATTTCTATAACAAAAATAAATTATAGTCCTAAGCTACAATTTCTTTGAGACTTAGATATGTAGTTTAATTAAAAATAGGAAGTGAAAAGAGACAACTGAATAAAATAAATCACGTACCTATGTATCTAGCCAGTAGTATGTATATTTACATTTTTACCTTTATTTACGCCACAACGTGGTGTGATTACCTTTGAAAATTATAGAGTAGATAATGTAGATATGTTCTATTACGACAATTTTTATAGCTTCAATTTAACCGCAATGTATTATGTCCATATCTAATCTATCTATCTAATATCTGTCAACGTACACGTTCTAAGCATCTACATATTTAAAAGAAAAACAATGCAGCTATTAACTACATTGTCAGTAACTTGCTAACAATTGCTTCTGAGAGAGAATACTAACACTTTTTGTTATGCCCTGATTATCTGAGTTTAAATCTTTTAGATAACACGTATTTGTAAGGATTGTAACTTAGTTTCATTTTAAACGAACTGATGCTGTTAGTCTTTACCGGCCTTTACAACTTTATTGGAGGTCGGATGAGAGAGGGTAGGACACATATTGACCCTTTATACCACGCAGGATTTATGGGTGTTATTATTTATATATATATATATATATATATAGATATATATATATAGTTATTAGTATTATTATATGTATTATTATGTATTATTTGTATTATTATGTATTATTTGATATATAAGTGTTATCTCTGTACAGAGTTTAGTTATTAATAAAAACTATTAATTCTCAACACGAACAATCTGTTCATAAATCATGATTTATGAAAAATAAAGGCATGCCTTTATTTTATATCTTATAGGCTAGCGTTTGAACACTATCTCACCTGGTGGTACATCACTTTCCGATGCGATCGAAGATGGTAAGCACGCTAGAGGTAACTAGCTATCAAGGATAGTTGCTGGAACGCATTAGATGTTTGGCGACAGATTTTCTAACTTGGCTTGGATAAATGGTTGAAGGTTTACTAGCAAATTCATGCAAGACAATCAAGATAGATATTTGGGAGAACGATAGATTTTCAATTTCTCTACTACAATTCACATCGTTACAAGAAAAATCATCATTGACACGCAATCCTATTCTAAAAATGCATAGGACACGACCAAACTGTTCACATACTTTATCAAAATTCTTCCCCTTACATAATCAAAGAGTTCTACAAGAACAATAGATTATCTATATCTATAGCTACAGTAATATAGTGTGTATTAGCGAATATGAATATCCGTTTCTCCCGACCTTGCCGAGGCAATAAATTTCTAGATATGACACGCAAATATCTACTTACTGCACATGATTTGTAGTCCACGAATATAGATTGATCATTTGTGCCAATCGCAGAAATGTGTCGATAGAAATCGCGGTTTTGGGGCCTAGTACTGTAGTTAACTACTTATCGTGCTATTAGGCATGAAGCTAGGAAATAGTAGAATGTTTGAACAGTGTTGAAGTGGAGTTTTTTTTAAATTATCAATATATATTTTTATTTTGTAAATCGAATTTTTATGTGTTACCTATAGCATACAGATTGGAGAGTACTACTCGTATTTCGGAGTGAAAGTTAAGAATAGACAAATAAAAATAAATGTAAAAGTAAAAAAAAACTCGTGAGATTGCTTTTTTTTTCTCGTTAGTGCCTTTATTTCCTCTAGTCAATAAATTAAGAAATACATTTTTTTGTAAATTGTTAAACACAATCCAAAATTTCATCGTACCGACGGGACTCGAACCCGCACCCCCCGAATTACACGTCCAGGTGCTCTGCCAATTAAGCCACGGTTCGATCGATCGATACGACGAAATTAGTGGATTGCATTTGTTAACCCAATTATGCATTGGTGGCGCCATCTATGACTACTTATTACGTAAGTTAATCATTCGGAAGGAATCATTACAGTTTTCAAATCCGACGAGAGATGTTGCACTGCGTAAATCAAATATTATGTTTCTTTGAAGTGTTTCAACACTTTATGTTTTTTTTTTATTTTTTGTAAATTGTTAAACACAATCCAAAATTTCATCGTACCGACGGGACTCGAACCCGCACCCCCCGGATTACACGTCTAGGTGCACTGCTAATTAAGCCACGGTTCGATCGATCGATACGACGAAATTAGTGGATTGCATTTGTTAACCCAATGATGCATTGGTGGCGCCATCTATGACTACTTATTACGTAAGTTAATCATTCGGATGAAATCATTACAGTTTTCAAATCCGACGAGAGATGTTGCACTGCGTAAATCAAATATTATGTTTCTTTGAAGTGTTTCACACTTTATATTTTTTTTTACAAAAAAAAACATTTAAGTGTGAAACACTTCAAAGAAACATAATATAAGAAATACATATTTCACGCATCAAAATTGAGTCTTACATTTTTACATTACAAAAAATTAAATATATTAAAATTACTGTTATACTTTTATAATAAAATAAAAATGACTACTTATCTAGTTATGATGGCCTAAAATAAAAAGATAAATCTTTGGTTAAGTACTGTCTGTACTTTTGAAGTCCAATCAATCAACTTTAAGACATAAAAATGTTTTATTAGCATCTTAGCCCGAACCATAATTTAATGCCGTCAGTTCTATCTCAGTCCATTTCTCTTGGCAATATTCAGTCAGTTCTAGACTCGACAATAAGAAGACTGTCGCAGATTGGTATTGACGCGGTCAATCAGACAGTTGACTTCTATTGAATTGTCCCCGATATTTATTTGTTTTTAGGTTACATTAGATATGTTATAATACTCTTTGATTACGATTAGGACACTTTTGTGAAGCTTTGTTGTGTTAATTTACCTCAATAGTAACAGAATTTTGCAGACTCCAGTATGCCAGAATTTTGAGCATCAAGTCAATGCGTGCTAGTCACCCTGAGCACAGAATAAATAATAGTACACACACCCTGAGAGCGAGAGACATGTACGGGACCTAGAGGTGATGGAGTACCTACTTACCACATGACTTGTAATTTAATTGCACATTCATCTGTTGCTTATTTGTCTTCTTAAAATGTTAGCAAAGAATCTTCAATACATTTCTGTGTTATATTATTTACATCTTTTTTTAGTATTTAGTCACTGCATTGCGACAGTTACTTTGAGAGAGACATTCAGTCCACTGCTGGACGTTGGCCTCTCTCAAGATGCGCCACTGACCCCGATCTTCGGCTCTTCTTGTGACTTTCCATCATTGAAAGGGATATGCCCTTATCAACGCTGGGCAGGCGGATTGGCGATCGCAGGACGTAGCCTCTCGCACCGTTGACGCTGCTACATGTCACCGGCCTGTAGTATTTAGCTACGCCATAATTTTGAAATGGTTATACCACCATTTGTCGGTCTCCAGAGCCTCGTTCGTTGGTCGGCAGGATGCAACACGGGCAGGTGAGGTTGGCTGGGAGCACTGAGGTGGTATTTTTGCTCTCTTACATCCCAGAAGCGATTAGTACCTACCAATAAACCTATCCTCTTAATTGAGTGACACGATAACTGCGAATTACTAGTACTATAAGTAGCTACTGAAATATTAACATTGTTTCCGACCTCAAACATTTTGTGACTCACAAAATAACATTCCTTGCAAGCGGGTTCATATCTGCGTCGAACCTTAATAGATTACATAGGCCGCCAAATCGTGAGCGTTGTTTTCCTAATGGAATTCGTATTCGGAAACGAAATTCGCCAGTTTCTGGACGAAATAGGTTATTTCCGTCAAATTGGGTACGAAGTCCGTGTATGATTTGATTTAGAAGTTGCGTCATGCCGTCAGCTGTGGTGACTATGAGAGATGGTCGCCACTGTCGCCAGTTTTGTCTGCAGTTTTAATTTTGGTTGGTTAATTCTGTCCACACGCCCTTTTAATGAGCTCAACGATTTTGTTAGGTGATCGACCTAGTCAGAGACTAATTATTAATATTAATTTGATACAGTAAACATGATATCAATATTGTTTGAGCAAATATTGTTTGATTGTAGGGACAATATAAGTTGTGCGAACAACTTACAGTTCAAAATGATTATAGCCTTTAATAATATGATATTATACTCAGTAATAGGGTCCCGATAGTATAGATAGATAGTTGAAGGTTTATTTTGGCATAAAAGGGAAGTTAAACGGGTATCCATTTCTGTATGTTGGCACCACCGCGAAGCTCAGCGGGCGAGCGTGCGCAGGCGCCGCTTTACATCGTCCCCATTGGCCCTCGAGCGACAGAGCTGCCATGCTGCCAATCTTAGAATAATACAAACCCGCTATTATAATTTAATTGAAGGCTTGGCGTAATAACAAGTTGACCGACGGATGTGAAGCGGCCATTATACTGTTCACGTACCCTTATAGCCTAATTCTTATCTTGCACGCTCGTCACCTGCGTTAATGAATAAATATTCATACCATGTTATTGTAAACAATTAAAAGATAACATTTAGACCAAAATAGAACGTTCATCAAAACAAAGGCGAGTAGTTCGTTCGCATTAAATCATGCAATACATAAATCTCGCAAACCCGTTCTACAGCTTATCAAAACAATACGCAGACACACTTCCAATCTTCTATACATAAAATGTGTTTCCTAACTTTTTCACAAAATCAAAACTGAACCTATTTAACTGAAGCAAAAGGTCCCGTTTGCAATGTCCCTAAAAAGGCGTGTAATGCATTCTCATTGTGGCACCGGATCATTTCAAAATTAAGCCTCAAGAGTATGATAAATTTTCATAAATCATCCTTTATTTATTGGAGTATCGACTTTAAGGTGTTGCCAATTGGTTTATTTTGGTTTTACTGGATTTGTTGGGTTAAGGCGTTTCTAATATTTGGGATCTAGGGAATAATCGTAATCGGAACCATCTCCTGCGATTTGGTTCTACAATGTACGAGGAATCGAGGGTTATTATTAGAGGTATCGAAGATAATGCCTCAAGGATTGATCAGGCATGGAAAAATAAAGTAAGTAAGAAGCGAAATTATTATAATGACACTGAATCGTCACAAGGAAAGGAAGGGAAAAATGTAACAGCGGTAGAGTGAAATTAAAGAGCGCAAGCGTAATTTTGATTATATAATATTTTCGTTATGTTGGTTTTTTTGTAATCACTTGCAATTAAAAGGTAGGGAAATTAATGTGGAAGCTCCAACAATTGGTAAAATGGTAGGTAATAATATAGGTCTATTTAATTTCGTTAAAATGAAATTGAAATACTTGTTACAATAATTTAAGATAACCGACTTCCAATGCCGCGCTAGTCATTTTCAGTACCAAGCATGGTAACCAAGTTTGAGGTGTTAATCTAAATTTCTCTGGAGATACTCATCTAACTCATTAGATCTCGATAAAATTACAAATAGGAAGTATACTTGCTCACACAAAAGAATTTTCCAAATCGGTTTATAAATTACGGAAGTCGACCCTCAGAACTTGAGGTAACAAAAAAACTTAATACCCAATACAGTCGAATTGAGAACCTCCTCGTTTCGTTTTTGTAAAATCGGTTAAAAATAGTATGGTAAGAATGTTCCTAGGTGTAAAATGGAAGATAGTAGACCAAGCTCAGTGACGCATCTTGGGAGAGGCCTACATCCAGCTGTGGACTGACACTGGCTGATGATGATGATGGAAGCCACAACATTAAAAGATAATAGGATCTTTGTAGATATACTACTCCATACTTTTTTAATTTGTCATAGTATCTGTTTAATTACTTTAAATTTATCTAATATGTTAATGCTCATAGTAGGAAGATACTGAATTCTCACAACACAGGATTATCCTAGTGTGAGATTCAGAGCTCATACTTAAGCTTTGTCTAGTACCTAAGCTAATTTTAAACTCTGTTTTTGTTATGCTAAGGCTGAGTTGCACCATCTTACTTTAACTATAACAAACGTCAAAAATCTGTCAAAATCCATATAGAAACACCGTTTAATTGTTATAGTTACGGTTAAAGTAAGATGGTGCAACTCAGCCTAAGTGTGCAAATAAATAATTTAATTTAATTTAATTAATATGTAGTAAATATAGTAAATAAATACTAATTATTGTTTTTTATAGCACACAATACCTAAACTACCAATACTCCCATTTTTCTGTGGCATCTAACAGGCTCTAGACGTTTAAGAGTTACTCAAAGTAAACTAAGCGAAGTAAGTGAAGTTTCAGACTACAAAGCCGGGTCTACACCAAGGGAACGGAGGCAACCGAATGGCGAATGAAGTAGATATAGCTCTATCTCTCTATTGTGCGTTCGTTCTCGTTCGTTGGGCCGGTGTGTACCCTGCATGCTATAAAATCAACGCGACAACGCCTGAATCTCTACGTAGTTTCTTTCTCTACTCTTTATGTTACGTTTAGCTATGTATTTATAACCACAGACCGTCGGCATCGATTAAGTAATTTACAATGTAAAGTGATCATGATACTCAAGAATCATTGATAAAACGCATGCTATAAACTCATCATTCACATTACACTGCTGATACTACAACCGCACCCGCCCATAGATTGCAAGGCTAGTGTTTTTCGCACAATTAAATATCAATGAGCTACAAATGGTACAATGTTACAGAGTTACTACACCATGTTATACGTCCGTGGTACATAGACTACATAACAGTTAGTATGATGAAACCATAACTTAATGTAGGAGTAAGTAAAGGAACATGGTTTAGGTAATAGGTTTACACGAATCGCGTATGGTCATCAGATTAATAAGTACCTGATGTATTAATATGAATGTAGAATTGAAAAAGCGAAATATCAGACCGAACATAGGTACACAAAAACAGAACGAGAATGACGCTTTCCTGATGGTAAGAGATGACGTCTACCTACCTTATACAGATACAGGAGCATAAAACATTTTGGATAGACTCACGCACACTCACGTGCCCTGTCTAATTTCACAAGATACTGTGCTATTCAAACCGAAACCACTTCTATTTCACGGCTGTTTAACTGAAGAAGTGGTGGGGCCGACCCACGCGGACTAGCAGAAGCCCTACCAGTCCTACCACGAGGTATTTAAACTATTGGCTGCCCCTGAAATTTGGGTTTTTCAGGTGTATAAATAAATGAAACTATGAATGTATCTGCGGAGAAACAGGTTCAAAAATATCAAGACAATAGATACGAGTATTTTGTCAGACAATAAGTATGACTTATTTGTAAATGTAAATGTCCGAAATACCTGCGTTGGGTCGAAGGGCATCGGAATGCAATAGGGCTGTCTCAGTGACTTTGAAGATCGTTCACCTCAAACATTCTACCTATAGGTACCATAGTTTCTGTTAGATCAAACGGCCGTTTCGTGATTACCTTTTTAATGAAAATAAATGATAGCGATACGTGTCATAACCAAATATCACCGTTAGGTAATTAGTTACGATAGCACTAAGTACCATTTACACTTTGTACTATAAGAATGTACGAAAGTAACCACGCCCACGTTTAAAGTGAAAGTAAAACATACTCAATTAATTTAAAACAATGTAAAACTCTAATAAAACGTGATTTATATCGCTGAGCTATAAATCATAACATAAGATATGAGTATAACTGGGCGCAGCGGAGTGCATGCTTTATATCTGTCCAGATTACTATCATAATTGCAGAAAACCACACTGTCTGTTCGTCTGTCCGCTTGTAGATTATAAGATAACAACCCTTTGTTGAGCTCCCGTGGTTTTGACTTAGGGAAAATTAGCTCATAGCAACTTTGTAAAAATCTCTAAAAAGTCACATATCGCGCTAGCCGATCGTTTTCTGTAGCAAGTTTGAGGTATTTATATTCATACCTCTGGAGAAACTTATCAGATCACGATAAATTGTACAATAGGAGTTAACGGTTTACACACTTAAACAAAAAAAAACAACTGAAAAAAATATCCTTAACTTAACTCCTAAAGGTACGGACACACTGCAGCGTCCAACGTGCGCGATCTAAGCGGCGATCAGATACCGCAGTAGTATTTGTACCGACTGGTTCACACCAAACGCGATAAAAAACAATTGAAAAGTACTGAGATCGCGCTCGCAGATCGCAGGACGCCGCAGTATGGTCTAACCTTAAGAATTTACGAAATATAATGTAGGTAATTGATAAAAAAATAACTTTGTAATTCAACCTTCAAACTTTAATTACATACAAAAGTATAAATCAAAATAACACTGCAAATGATTGGTAAATTTTAACTACTTTTTTACTTCCAACTTTGTAGGTATGACTTTTAGAAAAATATGCTCAAAAATCAATCAAAGGAATCGAGGTCTTATTTTAATTGATTACACATTTCATTACAAGCATAATTACAAGTCAATTTAGTTCTGAAAGATGGAATCGTAAAACAGCATATTATAAATGGCGTCCTAATTGAACTTATTATGTTAATTGAGAGAAGACCTCGTACTTATATGCTAAAGTTCAAGAAGTTAATCTGTTATTTGGTGTTTTTTCGTAAGACAGTAATAACACATACTAACCTGTGGTAGTGACTCCCAATAAATACTTAAGCAGAAAACGTATATCAATCATCGGTTCTAAGATTGACTGGTTATAACTTTAAAATAATATATTCGAATTTAGCGGATCTGGCAGGTATTGCCCAGCCCGATCACAGCTCTACCTATCGAGTGCAATTCTGAATCTAAACCACTTAGAGACCAACTCATACACACACACACACACACACACACACACAAAAATCAAATATATAGAAGCAGATATAGCAAAATAGAGAAGAATGGTATGCTAAGTAAATAAATAAATCCTTAAAGGAGACTCCAACTCACATTTAAACTACAAGAGCCAGTTTGACAAACTCTTGATTAGCTTATTGGGAAATCATCTGGCAGATTTTTGACAACGATTATATGGTGTTTTTTCAAAGCTAAGTAATTATATATAGTTACTCCGTCATTCATACCGCGAGAACTTCAAAGTTATATCCACCTATGTGTATATGTTCACCCACATGAACGAGTAGTTAGTAGCACAGAATAAATAATAGTACAAAGTAAGTAGTATCTATATAACTTCGAGCAAATCAGCATCTCATTCGACTCAGCTACAAACAGACCCCTCATTATAATTTCAAAATTAACAATTTGTCGAACGTATCCTGAGGCGAATAAAATTTAAGAACATCTTGTCAGTTCATAAATCGTTCAATTGTTCGAACAATAATTTATGAATAACATAATGGGGTAACAATCTGAAGTATTTTGATGAAAAGGCTGATAGCACTGCGTTTAGTGTTTGGCAGTTGGTAGGTATAATACAAAATACCACGAGAAAACCTGTTTGCTCCGTAGAGTCAGCAGAATAAGATGTATAATCCTAGGAGAAGTTGAAAATAATCTAATTTTTACAAAAATATGAATAACACTTACTCTTTGTACGTAGAAAAATGCTTTCTGGAACATACTAGTATGTCTTTCATAGTACCATTTTTGTATCTTCTTTGCGTGTCACAGATTCTCTTCTTGGCTCGCGGCTCTCTTGAAGTCTTGAGTCATGATTTTTTCAAGACCCTGTGAAAATAAAGATTGTATCTATACTAATATTATAAAGAGAGAACATTTGTATTTTTGTATGTTTGTAATGATTTGGCTCAAAAACTACTGGACCGATTTAAAAAATTCTTTCACTAATATATAGAATGGACTTTCTTGGACTTTTTTGGAATGAATGAATTTTGAAATAGGCTATATATTATCCCGTTTAAATCTAAGGTACATTCGTGGAGACCTAATTTGCAACCTAAGTCGACAAAAAAACAGTCGAAAAACACGTTTCTTACGAACGCTGCTCAATTGAAAACAGATGGAAGAATATTTTCTATGGAAGAGTTGTACAACTTAATAAGACCTACAAAAAAGTCCGCGACAGCATATGTCGATCTCTTAAGGTTGACTCACAGTAACCATTTTAATCTTTAATTTTTTGTTAAAAATTATTACATAACTTCCAAGGCTATTTTCAAGTATATAGTATTAATCCTTATACAAATAATTACGTTAATTAGCTTGGCCACATATTATAGATTAAAATTGTCCTTTTCAGTATATAATTCAAATGAAAACCTAGAAGATATCACGGATTTCACATACACGCATCGCAAAATTAATAAAATATCTGCAGTGAAACCACAGATTAGGTCATAGTTACTACGAAAATATAAAATATATTATAAGCTTAGCGATGCTGTAGATCTCCACCGATCACAATCAATTTGAAGTCAATATAGTATAATAATATATTTTTACTGTATAAAATTCTATTGTATAATATAGTTATGATCTATATATAAACCACCCCGACTGATCTATGTATAATCTTTTCAATAAAAGCATTCCAATGACTCTAAACACGACATTTAAAATCTGAGCCGTAAGTTGGTGAGGATTTGAGTATTCTGTAGAGTCCAGGAGATGTCCCTGCATCAGGCCAATGCTTCCATGTTCTTACAATATCGTTGAAGAAGAAGATTTCCGAATTGATCAGATCTATGAAAGTTGATTTCATAGCGCAATTAACTAGAAATAAACTGGCCAAGTGCGAGTCGGACCCGCACAAGTAGGGTTCCGATTAAACAAAATTTGCCGGAAAAATAAAGTACAAAGTACATCGATAATATAAATACCGTGTCAATACTAAACATGCTTATTTACTACAACGCCATCTAACGAATGTCTAATGAACTTCTAACGCCAACTAAGTGAACGTTAACACTAGAGATGCGCCGTATAGTGGTTTCACCGAATTACCGAATACCGAATATTATTCGGTTTAACCTTTACCGAAACAGGTATTCGGCTGAATTATTCGGTTTACCATTACATTGTTTTGCCGCGTAAACAAGTTCTAGTATGTGCGCTACGTGCCGCTGCTGGTTAGATTAGGAACTTGGATGGATTTAATTGAGGTGTATATAAATGTTGATTTTAAGTTTAAAAATAAATATTGTTGCGAGATTTAAATTAAATGTTTATTTAAGGCTTAAAATAAATGTTGACTATACCTACTAACTATAGGTTAAGAAGTAAATATGTTTTCTTTGACTTATAATATAACATAAGTCTTATATAAGAAGTTTTGTCTTTTAGTTCTACACCTTGGCTACATGAGCCAAGAAAATATAAATGCTTGAACCGAATATATTTGGCAACAAAAGGCAGAATACAAATAATGGAAGAGATGCCGAATACGCTGAATACCGAATACCAAACGAATATTCAGCGCATCTCTAGTTAACATAAAAAACCAGTGTTTTTCAACGTGTGGGTCGCGCCACTCGCGAACCCCTGGGGGGTCGCAAAGCCTCTATAAGGGAGTCGCGAAGTCCCAGTAAAAGAAAAAAACAAAGTTTAAAAACATACTTTTAAAGAAAATATTAATTAAAGAGTGAGTAAAGTAGGTGTTTTGACTGAGAGTGCTTATAATTTTTAGTTTAAAAGAAAATATGTAATTTGTTTCTTGTAGGCTACACGAACGAAACCGCGGGTAGAAGCTAAAAATATAACAAAATACAAATTATAAACAGTGCAAGTAGGTCGATTTTTTTTCGTACTAAAGCGGTCGCGTCGCGTCATGAAAAAGATTGAGAAACACTGGTAAAGTAAAAACACGTTTTTTGTATGGGGACCCCCTTTAATTCTTAACTTTGATCTGTTTTTAGTATTTGTTGTTATAGCGGCAACAAAAATACATCATCTGTGAAAATTTCAATCGTCTAACTATCACGGATCATGAGATACAGCCTGGTGACAGACGGACAGACAGACAGACAGACAGACAGACAGACAGACAGACAGACGCACAGCGGAGTCTCAGTAATAGGGTTCCGTTGGTACCCTTTGGGTTCGGAACCCTAAAAAGTTCATAGTTTTATAACGATTGAACGAATTTTCATAAATAATAATATGCTAAGAACACTCTCGATGAAGACATCTATCAAACAAAAAAAAAATCAATAATAAAATCAAAATCGGTTCATCCGGTTGGGTGCTAAGATGCTACAGACAGACACAGATACACACGTTTAACGTATAATACCCCTTCTTTGATCCCATGATTTGATTGATTTTGATTCAATGATCCCACTACCTCTGTACGAAAACCCATGATTCATGAATGCACATAAAACTTTCATTGGTAGGTATATAGCTAGGATTAGAACCAACGATCGTCGGGTCAGAATCAGGATAACTATCATGTACGCCAAAGGGCCGTCCAATATAACTACGTAAGTATTATAAAACAAAGTCCATCACTGCGTCTGTCTGTCTGTTCGCAATAATCTCAATAGCTACTGAACGGATTATCATGCGGTTTTCACCAATAGCCAGAGTGTTTATGAGGAAGGTTTAGGTGCATAATTCGTTAAGGTTTTGTGTAAATTGGATGAAATATGACGATTATTGTTAAATATGTTAATATTTTATATTTGATGCAACAAACTGATGCAAATTTTGTAGGCATATATGTTCTACCCGTGCGAAGCCGGGGCGGGCTGCTAGTTGTAAATAAAATCAGGTACCTATAGCAAAATTATATAAGAATCTAAACTTATAAACCTGCCAAGTGCGAGTCGGACTTGCACTTGGCGGTAGTAGTCTACAATAGAATAAATAACCGGCCAAGTGCGTGTCGGGCCACGCGCAGTGTAGGGTTCCGTAGTAGCCCGTTATTCAATGCAAGTCTTTACCCGTTATAAACAAGCAACTAGGTACTTACTTCGTCTTTGTCACTTTAAAGGATTTATTATTAAAGTAATAAAGTTATCTTTACCGCTATAGTTTTCCTTTAAAGTTCATGAAGTGCACTATTATCACGATTTTTTCCAGATTTTTCAAGCCAGCAGTTTAGCATTTAGAGGGGGGTTGGACCACCCCCCCCCCCGCCCCCTCTAAAAGCCCCGTGGCTTTGCCCGCGTTATATTCTGGTTATAAACCTTCCTATACTATGTAAAGATTACATGCCTCAATCTAAGGCACTCATTGACTCTATTTTGAACGGTATGTTTCGGTAAGTTACTTGCAGATGGTTCCATAAAATGTCTAGTGAGATCTGATGAGAACATTCAGAACTGTGGGGCAAAATTCGGCCGACAAAAAATTACTCAAGGGCATATTTTAGTTTGGCTTGTGAACGAAACGAAATTAGATTTCTATAAAGTATATTTTCACTTGTGATGCTAACTGTACTCTTACTTCCTTCAACATCGTGTTATTCACGATGAGATCAATTTTTATTGAGATTTATTCTGTAACATGTTTTGTATTGATTATTTCTTTTGTCCAAAAACATCATTTTAATTTCATAATTTGATTGATTACTTCGTTACTGCAATGCCTACTATGGTATTTTTTATTCCTTTGGTTTGTGGATTATAAAAGAACGGAAATATGATTAATATTAAGCATCGATTAAAACATAATGAAAATAAAGAAGAGCCGAAGATCGGGCTCAGTGGCGCACCTTAGGAGAGGCCTACTACGTCGACCGGACGGACACCGGCTGATAATGATGATGATGATGATGAAAACATAATGATGGTTATAAACATACTATTTGTTACTACTTGTTACTATTTGTTTGTCTTCATTGGTATTGAATACTTAGGAATCTATTCCTAATCATAAACAGGTAGGATGTTGTATATTTTTTTGTTAGAAAATTATTATTTCATTATGAATTTTACAGCTCTACTCTGCGATACATCTGGAAGTATCTCTACATACCTATTTACCTACATATTTTACATTTAGTAAAATTGCTCACGTATTCATAAAACGGATGTAAAATAAAGAGGTTTATAGGTAATTGATAGGCAAGCTCTCGCTTATACACAATTTAAAATATTTAATGCCTTAGGTTGCACTAAAACGATTTTGCTCAGTTAAACGATTTCCTCACTTTACCGATATATGGTTAGCTCACTCTGTATATGGAAAGATTTGTGCGAAATTTATATAATTTATATGTGAAAAAAGGAAAATATCATTTAGGGCGTGATCTAATGAGACCACCTTCGAACATTGTTAGGGCTGCCAAACTACAATGTGAGGTACAAAATCAGCATGTTTAAAAAAAAAACCCTTTTTTAGGCCTATATAAAAATGTGTGGATTACTTTTTTGAAAATGCTCCTTCGACCTATTTATTGGTCTTCATCTAAAAGCGGCTGGGATGTCGATGGAAATTCCTTTTAAAATATAATTTTATAAAACGAAAGTACCTATACAATGAATTTTAGCCTGCACTTCTGGGATTGTAACAGAAAATAGCTTTTCTATGTGAACTACAGTTATTTATGCCAATGATGAAGACAAGCTGCTTGAAAATCTAAAAAGAGAAAAGACAAAACTGGGCCTCTAAATATAGTGCCTATTCATTGCAGTAAGTATGAAAAAATGTACTTAGTAAAGTTGAAGGCATTGCATCAAACTTAGTCAAACGGTGAACTAAGTGACGCACAAAACTGTCCTGTAACCTGAATAGGCTTTGCAATATGAAAATGAAGTAAACTTTAACCAAGTAAATGCAGTACGTATAGATTAAAGTATGTAATTATTTCGAAGATGTGGTAACCCTACCTGGGCCGGCGGGCGTAAAGCGCGTGAAACCGTTCATCACACGACTTGCGTCTGCGCTCTGTTCGAAATTTAAACATCGCTTGTTTATACCAGTATTTAGGTACTGTTGTTTTTAAATTGTTAACTGATTTGACAATTTGAACAAAACTTAATTAAAAGTTAAAAACTTTTATAAGCACAAGGTTTTTGTTTGCTAAAGACGTTATCATGTATAATGAAAAGTACTAATTAATTATATCAATACACACTGGCACAAATTTGAGTCAAGTCAAGTCTAAGCATTTATTCGGTATATGGTCAAATTCAAATTGGTTTGGTAGACTTAATTTTAGTTTTTATTGTTTTTTATTAGGTTTATTTGTTTGTTTATAGTTAAGTAGTTTTAAAAATATATTCATGTTTATAATAGTATATAATGTAATATAATCTTTATTTAGGTACCTACCAATAAACATCTAGGCAAATTAAATTAAAAAAATTAAATTAAAATTTGCACTTACAAACGTCAAATAACATGAAATAGGTCATATTCAATAATCATTATTATAAATATAACAGAAACATAGTTTATTGCTTTGAATTTACAAAAAAAAAAAAGTATTGAGCCATTCAGCTTTCATCTAGACTTCAAACGTCACACTTAAAACAAATGTTTAATTCCCCTGATTAATGTAGGGTTGCCAACCGTACTATTATGTGCATCCCCATCCCAGTGATGTTTCAGTACTTCAGACAATTTTTATCTAAAAATGTGTGAATTAATGAAACAATTAAATAAATAAAACGCAAACTAATCGCAGTACGCAGTGTTTGTCATTACGGACTTCCAGTCCCTACAGCCCGGCTCCATCATCAGGTTAGCTCGATGGTATCAGCCGAAGATACACATGTTTACCAAATTTGATTCCACTGAAATTTCAGGAAGTAGTTCTATTTTAGCTTCCAAGATTTGACCCACACAAACATACATACCTGCATACATACACGGCAAGTTAAATTTTTCCACTATACCTAGGCGAACGTATCACGACCAAATCAGAGACGTTTTAAAGAACGGCCAAGTCAAAAGTACCTATAACCGGCGAGCGTGTATAAAGGCGCTCATGAAAGTGGAAGAAGCTAAAGACGTGTGTCAGGATCGTAGCATGTGGAAAGAAGTAGTCTCTGCCTACCCCAACAGGAAAACGGCGTGATTTTATGTATGTATGGTAGGAGCATATTATTATCTATGCTCCGCATGACTTGCTACCAAGAAGTAGCGTAAGTACTATCGTCAAGAAGAAAATCTGCCGCTATAACCTTACGGTGTTCCGGCAGCACACAGCCGTAAGATTCAGACTATTCTAAGCCTAGCGTGTTCGCCATCTTCGACCACATCATCGTTTAGCACCACCAGGCGAGATACCTAGTGGTCAAACGCTAGTGTACTTGCCTATAAGGTAAAAACATGCTTATAGTAATAATTAAAGAGGGCTCTTTGTAGGAAAAAATATTTTTTAAAACAAGCTTTTATCTGGTACAATGAACTAAATTGTTAAAAATAAATTTTCGTGAGTATTTTGCGGGTAGGTACTTACCTATATTCGTAAAAGCTTGAGGCACTACCACCCGTTTTACAGGTTAGATTAGGATGTGAGGGTCCGGTGCCGTAATTGGGAGAACGGTCGGCTTTGATGCCAGAGGTACCGAGTTCAAACCCCGCCGTGTACCAATGGATTTTCTATCTAAAATTTATGTGCACTTCTTACATGGCCCTCCGGTGAAGGAAAAACATCGTTAAGAAACCAACAGCCCCCGCATGATGGTAGGACACTATGTAGTTTCCGCCTGGCTAGCTACCACCCTCAAGTTATAAAATCTGTCGTCAAACATCTAATGTGTTCCGGCAGCTATCCTTGAGAGTCAGTTGCCATTCTAGGCCTAGCGCCTTAGTTGCCATGCTTATCATCTTCGGCCGCATCATCACTTACCAAAAGGTGAAATAGTGGTGAAACGCTAGCCTACAAGATATAAAAAAAGGCTTGCCTTCCAATCCGAAAACTTTTGTAACAAGGTAAAAAACCTGCAAAGAGAATACAAATTGTAGAAGTTTTTATCAGTAAGTAGAAAATGCTTCATACATAGTGCGATATCATTATCATCATCCTTATTCCACCCATTGCTGGGCATAGGCCTCCATTCGATTATGCCACTTGTAACAGTCCAGTGCTAACCGCATTCAGGTGTGACCCCTGACATTCATTATGTCATCAATCAATCTTGCTGTCGAAAAACCTTTTTTTTTCCCTTATATCATTGAAGACTCTAACAATAACTATTTTGCATTATAGCGTATGGACAATGATAATAATGAAGTACCGATTATAGTATTAGTGAGTTTTAATAGTCGGTACTTTATAATCATTATTATCCATACGTTTCTTACTATTTGCTGTCGACTGTCTCGGCCTAGGTTTCGTGCATGTCTGATGCACTTTCTGAGGGAGATAGACTCTCACTTTAGAATTACATTTCCTTGAGTTTTTTTAAATTATGGTTATTACATACCTTACATTTATTTATGCTTTAAATGTATAGTATGGAAAATGGTCCTAATATTTTTTTTTAAAATATTGTGCTCTTTTAAAAAAAAATAAAAGCATTATGACATGTTTAAACGACTAGAGTTTCTAAGCACGAAAATGTTCAGAAAATTAATAACTTAAGTACTATTAATAACAAAACAACATCGCACTTTTTATCTGTCCCGTGCAGGCTGAGCTTTCAGAATAGAAAGTGAGCGACCAGCGGTCCTACACCCCTCTCGCTCTTCCACCATAGTCGCTTAAAAAGCTCCATAGATGGCAGTAAAATCGTTGTGACTTTCAAGCGACCACTACTGCCGCCATCTAGCGTCGAATAACCGAACTTTTACGGCATGTTTATATTGAAGAGGGCTCTACGGCAGCTCGTAAACGATTTTATGGCCACTAACGAAGTCTCCTCGTGCTCGATATTACCCGGCCAAGTACGGCGGGGAATGCAATATTCGGATGCTCCTGTTGAGCGGAGGTGTATTCAATTTCTCCGGTGTTCATGGTCTTTTATGCCCGATTCAAGGTGCGATTGGATGGCGTGCTCGAGCGTTTATTTGGCTTTATTGTTGGGGTTTGTTTATGCGATTGCTGTTTAACCGAGTACGGTGTTTGTACATGCTTTTGTTATGATTATTATGTTGTTGCGAATAATGAAAGGGACCGTGGGAAATCTCCAATTTGCACTTTTTTCGCCTATAAGGTCCGGCCTATGCTTTCTCATTAGACTATAAAGATAACATCAGAATACAGTAAACAAAGTATTGGGAGTAATTAAACACAGGAATGTTTGTTTAAAATTGGGCGGCAACAAAGTTGGAATTAGGTACGAAACCCAATAACCATTTATCAGTGATTTATATATAGGAGTTTTCCCCAAAACGTAGCCGTGAAAAAGGCAAATCATAAATAAGATCCGATTCAAATTTGTAGAAGATGGTATCTGTATGATTTGTGAGCTCGCACCCGAGAGGGCTTTGTCTAGTGATGTGCTAATTGCCGCGTCACGTATCGATAACTCGAATAAATAGACCCCCAACAACTTGTTCACGATTACAACTAAGTGTGTATCGATTTTGTAATGCGATTCATTTTCACGCATAATTAACGTTATTATGTAGATAAAAGTTGTTTATAATTCGAAAAAAAAAAATAGATATGAGAAGATTTTTTTTTTTAAATAGGTAGTTACTATAAATTCAAACGAAGCTTTAATTTAACAGTCAAAGAGATTTATAACTAAAAGTATAAGTATACCTTTCTTACTAACAGGTATAGGTTTATATGAAGTTATTTTGTAGATTACCAAAATCTAAATAATAATTTGAATCTTTAATTTAAATCTAAATTAAAAACAATTAAGATTTAATGTTTTTTTTATCTAATTTAATACTTAGACTAAAATCACGAAAATACTGGTATTTATTACAGAGAATTGAGTAAGCCATAATTCAAAAGTCCCAACTCCCAACGCTTTCACGTATGCCCTGCGTCAGCATCTTTCGGGCAAATCTGCTGGTAATATATCGCCTTGGGCCAGTTCTTTTTATTCGTTTCGTAAATTCTCGTATTTCTTATTGCGTTTGCATGACGTCTCTCGCGTATGTAGGCGAGACTTACGACGTGCCTCGCCGGGACAGCGGGAAGTCGCATCACTAATTATTTTTATTATTTGCCGCGTTGGTTTTGTTGTTTCTGCTGGGTTTGACCTCGTATTGCTGTAGTATGTCCGAGAAAATGGAGATTTAAATTCGAAGTTCTTTATGAGAAAACTTTGTGTGATGAATATTTTTGAAAGTAGTATGTAACGATATGAATCGTGTGACATTTGCTCAAGATTAATCAGCCACATAATATACATTAAAAATAATACGTCCAGTGATTCATTCGATACAATACAATCAAAAGTCAACAATTCGTCGCTGTTACGCATCTAGATCACAAATTAAACAAACAAGCTCAAATTAGTCCTCCGGAAACACGAAAATGGTCCTATGGCCTGTGGCTAGGCTGGCAGGCACGTATTCAAAACATAAGCGATAAATTAACATTAATTTAAATTCGATACTCGCCCACGCACTAGCGATATCGATATGATTTAAGACAGTCCAAATATTTGTCACAGTAGAAGCGAATGCAATTCAACAAATATACTGTTGGAATTATTTTAATACGCTTAAGTACCTACTGTCATGTATCTGGAATATTCAATATTTTATTTTAGGTTTTTTTAATGTAATAGTATAGCTTTTTTTTAAAGTAAAGCTTTATTGTTTTCACTTATAAGAACTCAGTTTGAAGATAGTGGTTTATAGTCGGTATCTTGTTAGATTTTTTGAGCCAAATTTGTCATTTGACATGCTACCTGCTTAATATATTCTATCCCAGGTAATATATGAGAGGACCAATGACGTAAATACCACCCTGAAGGCAACAAATCTCAAAAGTCCACCGACGATTTTTTTCCTGTCAGAAACACCCCAAACAATGTGTTATCTGTCCTAATGTGATTTAACAGGTAATTTTTAAAATAGATTACCATTAAACAGAGCCTGATTTATATCCTACCACAATGTAAATAGGCAACAGAATGAGGAACTACATTTATTTTCATTTACCTCCATTTATATCGCGGCTCCACGTGGAGATTACGTGATTTAACAAAGGGAGGGTTATAAATTTCCGAGTCCTGTCTTAGTAGGCTTTTGTGGGCATTTTTGATATGTGCTTTTAAAAGCTTTTTTCTGTATTTAGATGAGAGTTCATTGTGTAATTCATTAGAGTAGAGGGTAGGTCGCGCCGCGGTCCGCGGTCGATATCGAGAGATAACGCCGTATTTATTGCCGACCAATGAGACGTATTACAAGAACGACTTTTAATGGCCGAAGAATTAGTCGATACAAAATATAACACCTCATCATGACGAAGAAAACATTTGACGCAATATAGCCACAAAAAATCAATTCTAATTCATTATCCAAATAAGTATTTCGTTATTTTATGAGGATAATAACTTGATTCAATTATAATTGCTGTGGGCAATAAATAAGCGGTTATTTATCATCTATCAACGAAAGGGAATGAAGCAGGTTATTTATTCTCTAGAAATAATGAATTTTCAAGAAATTTATTAACAATTCAATCACGTGTTAAACGTGATTCACTCTTACAATTGGCTTCTCGTCACACCTCACATCGTTTGTGTGTAAATGTAATTTATTGCGTCTGCACGCATTTCAAAGATTCTGCCAAGCGGAAGATTCTACTCTTACTTCTTTAACAATACTTCATCTATGGTCAATCTTATAACTAACGATGATTTGAAATTCGAAACTAATTTGAATAACATTTCGTTAATTAAGCTTTTAAACATTTTCAAACTCTTTCAGTCTATGTATGTTTTAAACACGCTTTAATTTTAAACATAGTGTTATTTGATAATATTATATAGCAAATACGCGGGTGGTCCAATAAACTTCTGCTCGCATTGTCTATTCTAGAATCGAACTTGCGATTTGCATTGAGAACCTACTCGGCATACATTAGTGCTGTCGCGGCAGCTAAGTAATTAGCGCCCATGTCGATATCGATATTCACATCGGGTACTTCATTAGGAGCCGCTTCCGTTCTCAGACCTACAGTTTCATTAGTTGCTATCTCTAAGAAATAAGATTCAAATTCGAATGTAGGTCATGCAATAAAGATTTAAATAAGCAACTCTGCTCCGAACGTCCGACCCCACCGACCGCCAACAGAGTAATACGTCACGACTAGACAGCTTCCCCCCTCCCCTGGGTCTCTCAAAGCTCCAACTCAGCGTTAGAACGGGACAGATGTATAACGAATCACATTGGCGTGACCGAGATGTGAAGAGCTTGTGAAACATGGCGCATAACGCCCCTTGATTTATGGTAGTGTGCCAAAGTTCGAACTTTATGTGTGCGTTACATGTTGTATCTACCTACCATAAAATTTGTATTAAAGTTTAATTTATAGCAAAAACTTTGGCATTAATTGGTTCAAAACTTTCGACATCGAATTGTTTTTAAAACTAAAAAGCTATCATTCATTTTTTGACCCCATCTAGGTTTTGAAGTATGATTGGAGTATTATGCTATAATTTAATTCGTATTATCACGTATGAATTTTGAGTGCGTTAAGTCTATTAGCACTATCCGTAGGACTAGTATCTCTACCTACTGTGCTATTAGGGCTGCCTGCGTTCGGGCTTTAAGTCGTGATTGTAGACGGATATTTGTGTAGATTGTATTCAAATTAGCTATTATTGACACCGCGAGTTTTGTCAATGGTAAGTAAGGACGCGTGTTGCTTGAATTAATTTTGCGTCACATTTGTTAAGTGACATATAAGCTACTATTATATTTAATTTATATGAGAGTGTGCTCTTTTGACTTTGAAAAGCTTAATTGAATTATGTGTATAACAGAAGTGGAAAAGAATGTTTATAATTTACAGTGATCTCATACATATAAATTAAATCTTTAATGTGGGCAACTAACAATGATATTGAATATTTGACACTTACGCACCATAATAATGTAATAACGAATCAAAATATATTCAATGATATATATAACGATACAACTTATGTGTATTTATCGATAATTTATTAGAATAATTTTGCCCAACACTTCGGCCAGTTCGTGAACGTTTTGTATGTGACTAATATTTTGTTGTTTTTTTGTTGCAGGTAATTTTAAAATTTCAACATCACACCAATGGTAAACGACAGAAGGTAAAATTTCTAATCAATTACCACAGACAAACACATTAATTAAAATACAATAATAAAAACGCCAAAAGATTATAAACCATCTAGTAAATACACAATTTAATCGGATGCTCTATAAGAGCGCGAAATAAATGCTCACAAGTAAAAACTCCCTGCAATAATTAGTACCTACAAATAATATTAACATCGCGGTACCTTCATTAAAGGGTTATTAGACACCGAGCGCTGAGCAATTTGCTAAGCAAAATATATCGCGTAGGTGGCCACAATACTGCTGGGGTTGCGCAGTAAACAAGGTCTTGCTTCCTCACTGGGAGGTCTTAACTCAGTGCGGCTATTATTTATTAGGTAACCCGGTCCCCGGAACACGGTAGCTTTTGTAGTGTAACATCTGTCACGGCTACTCTGTGCAAACTTTCGCGCCATGTCGGGTCAATCGTGTTTGGATACATTGTCGATACTGAAAGTGTCTTTGTCTTGCGACATTATCGTATTTATAGAATAGATATAATATATAATTATAATGTTAGGTGTAAAAATAAAATTTGAGTTCAAGCGTGGCATTGAAATTTGATTAATCGATACCAATATTATCGGCTCGTATTAGTTCCCTGCTGGCGATATATATATATATACCTAACCTACCGTACGCGTCGTGCAATGCCTCCAAATGCAGAAGTGCATGGTATGTATGTATGCAACTACGGCGTAATAATTATTACTAATTTCACATTAACTTGTCAAGTATTAGAAGTATCAGGAAACAGTCGATAACTAGCCGTACCCGAAGTCCGTAACTAGAACCCACAGATATATAGATAGGTATCTGTGCCAGGCAGGACCTTATGTCTAAATATTTTAAAGTGATTTTTTTATATTAACGCCTCAAAACTTTTTCTCCATCTATCGCATATCGCATTACAGCCGGTACTTTAGCTTGATTGGTGGATATGATGTATGACATTTAGGTCTAGCTGTGATTGGCGGACGCTGCCGCAGCCATATTTGTATACATGCTAATGTGTCATGTCAACTGCTATCATATCAGTATTAACTAGCTATCATAGCAAAAACATATCACATGTATGATACATCAGATATACAAAAAGTTTCACTTGCATTGTTGCCATAAAACCACACTTTTTTGAAGTAAACTTCATTATTCATAACGTTTTAAATGAGTAAGTAAGTAGAGGTATCTAAGTACCATCGAGACGTTCTCTTATCTATTCCGAATTCCTTGCCATATTACTAAACATGCAGCGTGGCTTTGTACATTTCCACAGTCCACAGCTATTCTGTATATAAATAACAGTCTACTTTTGGGCACCAAAATCTCATTACCAAATAGCATCTACACAAACAATACATAACATATGATGTATGTTTATTATCGGCTGGAATATTGGCTCGGGACATAGTGCTAAATTCAGTAGATACCCGATACTGTGGTATTATCAGCTATTATTTGTCATTGGTTGAACAATGCCCGCTATATGACACTTTAATTTGGTGCTACCTAATTATAAAAATAATCATAGTCTTTTATATTTTAATTAAAATGATCTCTGTTTAATTTTAAGGTTTAAAATAATGTATGGTCGTACAATACGAAAAAACCGACTTCACATGCCGCGATAGTCAAAGTACTGGCTAGTTATAATCATGTCATCTAAGTAAACAAATTTGCTTATATTGTTTATCTCCATATCTCCGGAGATAATTGTCATAGCTCGATAAAATTTGAATGGGACCAAATCGGTTAAGATTTAACGGAGTTCTCAGGTAACAAACATAAAAAAAATACAGTCGTATTGAGAACCTCCTCCTGTTTTGTAAAGTCGGTAAAAAAAAATCTTTCTTTAGAAGAATCTGTTCTATTTATGGTTCGAGCATAAGCGGATGGCGGGGCAGGGCATTTAAAATTTGCCAACGCAAATTAAGACGTATCTAATTATAACAATACCCATATACCGAATAATAGATTCCAAATTTCGCTGGCAGTCGAAGAATGCTCCTTTTGCATTCTTATGCTAGTCGACCGGTGTGCGCTGCCCTTTAGAATCATGTCTTGTAATCATTCGATAAATACGAAGTTACGTTGTCAAATTCAAAATACCCTGCCATGCCACATGAGTAAAGAAGGAACAGAGACAAACCTTCTTAGGAACGGAAAAAATGTTTACCTATTCTTGTAGGGTTGGTACAAAAAAAAAACAAAAAAAATTCTTCATCGTAATAAAATCTTCCTTCAAGTAAACATGACCTGCTTTTTAATTTTTTCAAGCTTCATCATTGTCGACAACGATGTATGTCGATCATGATCTTGAGATGTCACAAAATTTCATTTAATGTCATGATGTGCCATATGTCATGAAATGTCATAAATGTGACGAAATGTCATTCAATGTCATGATATGTCATAAAATGTCCGAAATGTCATCAAATGTCACGAAATGTGATGTAATGTTATGAAATAAAAGAAAATAAAAAATCGAGATTGAACGGGTATCTACAAGGCAAGCGTGCCACATCGACCGCATCGTCACTTAACATCAGGTGAGACAGAGGTCAAATGCTTGCCTATCCAGCTTAAAAAAATGTCATGAAATGTCAAGGAATTTCATTGAGCCTCCTTAGACCGGGCACTATAGAAGAACATTCATAAGCCAAAAATTTAAAAAAATACTTTCCCGCCCTAGGGCAGAAATGACCTACTTTGCGCGCACTTATCGAGTAACAAACCATCACTTTTCGAATAGATGGGATGAAAAATAATATAAAATAACGTAACGCGTCGCGAGCGACAGCCCTGTGTTAAAGCACCAGCCGAGCCACTATAAACCGGTTTCACTCCGTACGTGACAGGCGGCACACAGGCCGCTGGTGCTCACGCACTCACGTGCGTCTACGCATTATCACAGCGCAGTTGTATGAAGCTTTGTCTCTGTTCCTTCTTTACTCATGTGGCCATGCCGTCCGTTGGTTTGCGCGCAGGCTCTTGTTTTTATTTCCGAGTAAAGCTATTTCTACGGGTAGTATTTGAATTTCTTAACAAGGATATGATGTCTGATAAAAGTTTTCTAAAAGGCTATAGATCGTATAAATCTCAGACAAGTTACTCCAATTATCGCCTATCTGGGCTCCATAAGCGTCATAATGACGCGTTGTCAGATCGAGGGACAAGGGCTGAGCCGAATCACGAAAGTCACGATTTTCCGTGAACAGGCCGAAGGAATAACGTTACCGATCGTTCCTCGTTTATAACCAGTTATCTGCACTCGAATAATTATTTTAATTGTACCGCCTATAACGGGTATTGGATATTGAGAGATCTTGTGAACTTAACGAGCTAGTTGGATAGTTAAATCTTAATGAATTGTTTTGATTAGGAACTAAATAAGTGTATACTTTGCTTAAGTCTTTTATGGCCGCGGCCGTTTGAACTAAACTTAAGAATCGCTTTAGCTTGTCAAAATATCACAAAATAAACAAAACCGGCAGCCAAAATCTCAACATACAGACAAATGTAGAATCATTATAGCCCAAAGAGTAACATAATGTTATAGCCTATCTGCTAGATATATTTTGAGATTTTGATTCCCGATGTTGCTTTAATTGAGATATTTTATAATCTTAGGCGATTCTTAAGTTTAGTGCAACGGGATTAGATCAATATGTAGGCCGCTATTTTAGAGAAGTAAATCAGTACAATAGATAACATATAAGTTAGAAACACAGAATAAATAATGTAGAGAGTAATTTAACTAAACAGGTTCAATTATTTAAAACCAAACATTGACACCAAAAGTCTCAACGAACCTTACTCAGCAAATAAAAATAAAGGAGCTATAGAAACCCAAATAAAGCGCATCAATCTCTTATATTAGCTGTAAGCTCACAGCAACAACATAAAAACTTCCCAAAGTTTCCTATACGCGGTCATAAATCTCCAGTTTTTTAATAGATAAATAGGGCCTCGCACAAACGAGCAATATCGCATTATTTGGCCCTCCCTCAGGAAAGGCCCTCCTGATAAAGCCTCCTTCCCCACACCCTTCATGCTAATGTACTTCGCCAGACGGTGACAACCATTTTTTGGCCCACTTGGCTACATTATGCCGACCATAAAGAGTATTTCAAATTATATTTTCCGTGTCCATTAAAAGACGATGTTCCGCACACTCTTTTTTTAAATGCTACTGTTTTAAACTTTTATGAATATCAAAACAGGTAGCGAAGGATCTAGTTTTAACGCTGCCATAACAATTATTGGCTGACCATTGTCGGCGTTTAAAAAGGTAAAAAAATGCGCGAGTTCACGGTACAGAGTAATAAAATGTTCAAAACTTGGAAAAAATATGCCGTCATAAACAAAGCGGTTCGGATGCAAAGTTAGATAAAGAACATCTTACACACCTGAGCTAGAAAATTGCTTTTTTCTAAGCGCCTCCCAGTTTTTTACGCAACTTTCACCGAGAATAAAGGAAGTTTCGTAGAAGAACTTTCTTTTTTTTCTTCTTGTTCAACACATAAATCAAATATTATTTGTGCTCTATGACGGGAGAGAGCGCGAAATATGGAAACAATAAAAATATTTTGACATGTTAAGAACAATAGTTTGAGGCTGCATTCATTTTTGGGACGATTGTTCTTCTTTACGATTTTTTCATTCTTAAAAAACTACTGTATAATAATAGCTTTTTAAGGATGAAAAAAATCGTGTTTGTTTATGATCATGATTTAGTCAATTTAAACCTCAAAGCCATAAGTTTGAACTTATTACAAAGCCGGCGTGAAACACTGCGAACCCTTATCACAACTAGTTAAAAACTAATTACGGGAGTGACACCACCTTTCCGTAAATCTCGAGGTTGCTCCGAATTACTCTGACAAAAGTTATTTTAAAGAAAAAAAGCCCTTGAGGCATCCCCCACGCCATCCCACGGAATTTATCACGATTTATATTCATGGCATAACAACACGAGCCGCGTTTAGGGTGATCTCTTCCAAATTGTAGATTGCTAACGAAATCTGTGAGGTTACCTGACTGTTTTTTCATGAGCCATTTAGATTCTACTAGATGTAATAGTATACCTACTTATTTTATTATATTATACCCAGATTTCGCGTATACAAATAATTACTTGTGGCACAACTTTGTGGATCGACAATACTCATGTTTCATTTGAGGGTATAAAAGTTGTTTAATACCATCCCATCGCATGGCAATGATTATCGATATAGATACTCAAGAATACAAATAAATATAATACCAATGTATCAAAACTCTGATTGACGTCATCCATATCAACAAAGCAGAAAAAATGTGTAGGGAATCTTTTATAAGTCGCCTTAAGTTTCATAAGGCATCTACCAGCTCTTCAAGCATGGAGTGAATAGGCACTATTGACTAAAAGAGCTCTACCGTCACTACATTGCATCCCCATCGCGTGTCCTGTGACATGTCAACCTTTGCTCATAGAAAAATAAAATCAAATTTTTAAACGAATTAAGAAAATATGTACAAAAATTGAATCCATACTATTTAAAATAAAATCTGTTTTTCCTATCTAAAATGATATTATTTTATATTGGATATTATAATATCTTTAAAATTAAATCTAGTCTTAAGACTAATGTATTTTAGATCTAAACTGATAATTATTGTTAAACTATTATGTTTCTGTGTTTAACTACGATTGTATCCAACACTTTTCTTTCTCTCTCTGGGGAAGAGATTTTTTTTATTCTCTTCTCGGTATGCAGTGATTAGAAGAAAATAATGTAATAATAATAGTGTTCTAAAATTATTTTATTGGACACTCAGTAGTTTTCAGTCTATCTTTGTCTTGTGTTTTGGATATAAATTATACTGTTTTGGATAGACTTAGCTAGATGATGGAATTAACGTAACTGTTTATTGGTACTACTGAATTATTTCATCCACACATTAAATAATTCATGCATGTATTAAGTACATTATATTTTTGCTCTAATAAATATGCATGGCCATTATTATGTATTTTTTTATTATTTTTTTTGCTAAAAATATACACAAGTGATAGACTTTTATTTTTAGTAGGTCCTATCACCTAATTTCATTTCTCAGTTAAAGATTCTAATGTCGCGGTAACAGTTTGAAATAAGTCATTCTATTTAAAGTCCGGGTGCGGGGCCATATGGCGGTACCAAGTGTTGGAAACAGTGGTTGTAACTCTTGTAGGGATATGGCAACGGATCCACAAATCAAGTGCGGTTTTGAACGGAAACAGTACTGGGCTATGGCTGGGAACATCTACGCATAACTATATCAGGGTTGGAGTAAAATATTAAGAGACATACTCCTCCCTAATAGCACTATTCTTTCGGTGTTTGTGCTAATAGTGTAGTTTTTTGAACACGCTTTTTCACCTGGACAAATGACGTCATTTTTTACTTTTTTGACGAGAAGAAAATTCTCAAAATTTCGGAGTTAAAATATACTGTAAGGTGTAGTAAGTATATCTAATGTATATTTTAACAAAAAGATGTTATCGTGCTAATTTGAATGTATCGCGTGTTACTCGACTAGCGTATCAATGAGAGTTCGTTATTAATTGGCTTAGTTTTGTGATTTATTTAAGTATGGTTTTATCTACCCTACCATTTGTTTTACATAAACAAAGACTCTCTGACTTAATAAATACATTATTTTAAGTTAGCTCTTTGAAAAGAATGAAAATATTTCGTAGGCAGTAATAAAAATAATCGCTTATGAACGTGAGTTCCGTTATTTTGGTTTTATCAAGAAACATTTAAGTGTTTAGAAATATTTGAAATGTTATCAACGAAACAAACTAAAAAAAAAATGTTTATCCGAGCTCGTGTCCTTTTTTAACCGACTTCAAAAAAAGGAGGAGGTTTCTCAATTCGACCGTTTTTTTTTTTTTTTTTTTTTTATGTTTGTTCGCGGATAACTTCGTCGTTTATGAACCGATTTCGATTATTCTTTTTTTGTTCGAAAGGAGATATCCCAAGTGTGGTACCATGGTAATTTTATTGAGGTATGATAAGTATCTCCAGAGATATTGAGATAAACATCTCAAAATTGGTACTGAAAATGAATAGCGCGGCATTGAAGTCGGTTGTTTTTTAGTTTTTAAACGATATTATTGGTTTTGCATGCTACTATCCTAGACCACAATATTAACTTACCATCAGGTGACATAGTGGTTAAATTCTAGCATATATATTATACAACAAAAAAATAAGCGCATTTGTATATTAGGAGGGATTAAATATAAAATTTAAAATCGTACAATTCCATAATACCAAATTAAAATATCTCGGTATCTTTTTCTAGGTGTTAAATTTTACAGCCAACATTTGCGCTTGCCAAAACCTAGGCATTCCTGACAGAGGGGAACGCCCGAGGGTGGTTGTGTCATAATTGATGAGGTTCTTAACGCAGCAGGGCGAAATTATCATCACGCCGCGACACCAGTACAAGCACAATGAATAAATATAATGTGCAGCCAGTAGGACACCTTGCTACAAATACGAGCGAAGCTTCTTTATTAATGTGTATGCGATGTTGGCTTCATTGACATTAACAAGAGACGTTTTACGTCTATATTATCTTAGCTAACTTCTGGTGGGAAGGCTGTCTACTAATGATAGTTTTTGTACAAATTCGAAAAACATTTTGTCAGAGTTAAAAACTAGATAACGTTCTTGATTTTTATCCCTGATTTCTTATTCTAAAAAAATTATGTTTTAAGCGCAATAAGTCCCGTATTTTAATATAAAATTTATAACTATAGGTAACGTTCTACTTAGTAAAAGGTATTCAATGCCAAATATCGAGATGAGTCGATAGTCAATAGTAGTCAATAGTCATTTATTCGTAATAAAATACACGTCGAAAAAATACATTTTAAAGATATACAACTTTGTGTACACAAAGTTCGCATAAATAAATTAAATGTAAATAGCACAGTAGTTAGAATTAGAATATTTTAATATAATTCAAATATAATATAATATGAATATTTTCAAATAAGATGTCATTAACTTTATTTTTTATTAAAATTGTCGAAAAACTTCGACTTAGCTAAAGACGGTGCTGGTAAAATAAAGTTTGACCATTAAAAGTGTCAGCTGCTAAAACCAACAACATGTTCCCATGTAAAATAACCAAATAGGAAGCACTTGTACAAACCAATACGCCACTAATAGGTACTATCTATTCAAATCAAACTTATATGAAAAACTAGTTACACATGCCTAAACCAATGTTGTTAATAACATAATTTCAGTAGTTTTGTTTGAAGTACAACTAATAAAAATACCATGTATATGCAGCACATAATCATACTCCTCCCATCGTACATAGTATTCCCATTTACGATCAATCTGCTATTTAGATTTCAGCATTCAGCACCAAGATTTAAATGCGTAGACTTGTTCTACTGTAAACTTTTGTATGTACACCACAGTACCAGCTCCCATTAATTTGTGATTAGCCTTCCAAGAGACTCTTACAGAGGCTTTCTTCTAATTAGATAATCAGTTTTTCCGAGGATTTGAGCGTCTTGAGCAGATGTAATTAATGTTTGCTTGGAGTAATGTAGAATAGGGGGGTTGAAGGATAACATACTTTTGGTGTTTGAATTTTAATGACTGAAAATGGTTGAGTTTCGATCAGTGGGGATCTTTTTAAATCCATGTAAAACATGTAGTTATAAGTTTCAAAGGCTAATTTATCTGTTAGATGTTACAAAATTTACAATGTTTCAATTTAAAGTAAATTATGTTTTATCTGACTCAAAAAAGATATTTTGCGAGTCTGTCTTTGCAAAGCTTAAAGTTGAGATTATTAGAGAAACTAACGGAACCGGTTTCTAATTCCTACTAGTCATTTTAGAAGTGATCTCTATAAATTTTGCAATGGAACCAAACGGGAAGTATTTAGACTTTGAAACAAAAAATATTTTTTAAATCGGTTAATAAATGTCGGAGTTCTGATTATTTACGTTCTTAACCCCCATATCACCGCCAAAAACTGAATCGAAACAAAAAAGTCTATTAAATTATCGAACCTGCTCACAAAATTTAACGAGAAGCGGTTGAAAAATGCTACCTGTAGAGGAGAACAGCTGGACAGACATACTAAAGCATTTTTGGCCAAGCTGAACCAGTGATCTTCCTTTCGCTCAATAACGGAAATAAGGTTACTTTAAACAATCATTTGAGAGAATTCAGACTATGTAAAAATCTTGTTATAATATAGGTTACGTTCATTTTAAACTTATTAATTTAAAAATGGGAATTTAACGTGATTCACGCGATGTCGATCACTGCGATGCTGGACGCGTTGGCAAGCGCCCCGAATCCAAGATCCTGATGAAGGTTTCCAAATGAAGCCGAAACATAATGTTGATCTAGTGATCATCATCGAAGACGAGTAAGTCACGTTAAATTACCGTTTTAAAATTAATACCTATGTTAAAATCCTATATTTCTGAGTACAAAATTTGTCCGTTTCATTTTTGAAGGGCAAGTAAAGAATAATCGAGTTCTTAAGGATCATTATTAAGAAAAGGTAACAACAAAAATAAAAATATTAAATCTAGCAAACGCCAGCTGTAAAAAATAGCTGTCAACAGGCAATAACATAAACAAAAAATGTGACAGTAAACCTATGACTATAGCTGCTGACCATGCCCAACAAATCAGATACGCGACAAAACGCTCACGACATATTTCTCAGTGAAAAACGGAGACACAAACGGTGCAATATCTAAAACTCAATTCATCCCCTAATAAATATCTCAAGCATCGTTTACTCGGAATGAGACAAAAACGCTATTCCCCCTGTACTGTTTATTTAAAGGTGGATTTGTCGGATATTTATTCACGCACCCACTACACGCATGTAGGTAAACAGGGGGTCTTGTTCAACAAAAATCTTTTAAAGCTGCTGCTGTTACGACAATTCAAGTATTTACATTGTAATTGTTAAAAATTAAGAAGAACGCGTGTGTTTCTTGAACCCAATGATCTGTAAGATTATAAATAAATTTGAGGTGCAAGAAAAGCAAGTAAAGACAACCATAATATGAGATGCCTTAGGCGCCAATCTACTTTATTAAGCGCAGGAAATAAATGCCAATGATAATTTTATTCCACCATATGTCAGCAAAGTAATTTTAGGTTGTAAAGATCTATCGAACATCATTGGCGAAAAGTATCGAAAACAAAAACAAATGAGCGATTAAAATTATTTGCAATAAGTTAAAGTACAAGACGTGTAGAGAGATAAACTTTGTAGCAAAACAAGAAATATATATGAAAGGGTTATTAACACAACAGATACTGTTTCTGGACAATTTGGAGGTATCGATAAATAGTATCTATAATTTAGATAGCCTCCTCCCCATCCATAATTCCTCGAATGAGTGGACTCCTCTAAGAAAACCTACGCATCAGATTAATTCTGTTAGGGGGGTGGGTGGTCGGAACCAATTTGTCTGATTGCTACATTTGCTACCAATGTCAATTTATGTGAGTCACCTATGTATCCACTTGGTTTACAACAAGTTATGACCTTATCTTGTTACGACCCTATCTATAAATATTTGCGCATGATCAATCCAATAAACTGACTGCGAAATCAAATTTGGCTCTTCATAGATTGGTCTGCGAGACGGTAAAACCAAATGAGTGATCTTTACTCATGTGATGAAACTTTATCGGTCATTGTTGCTGAATATTTCTAACGTTTTATAACTAGACTATATATATATATAAGACTCAGTATGAACATCTTTGATTTTTGATGGCAGTTTGATATTGAAGCAAATAGAAATTGCGTTTTGCTTAGTTTCTTATAATTTATAACAATTATCTATAATACTGCAACAGTAAAACCTTATCAACTACAATTAAAAGTCTTGTGTCAGTCTTCAATAGGTAGCATACCCACTTCACCTGTAAATACTTCCTCAAAATAATAGCTTATAAACTCACAGAACAAGGAACCCCAAGCGCCCTAGCAAACGGCGGAAGTCGTAAAACAATAAACTCTCACCTCATATCTCCGTAGATTAATTAAAGGTTATGTACCTGCGACCCTTATAGCTTTACCGGCCATCGTAGCAAGCCTCTTCGGGAAACGCACGAAGCGTTTGGAAATCACGAGTTCACGACACGAGGGGAAAAATCAAACGGTAAATATCGAGACGGCGACCCAAACTGATTCTATTAGATTTAGTTAAGCGGGACTGGTTTAAGGTCTGAAGGGATTACGGGATGCGATTTACTTTTAAGTGATTTTAAGTTGGCGTACTTTGGACGTCTTATTTTATGCTGGTTTTTGGAATTTACTATATACTTACTATATAATATAAAATTTACTTTACATCAGCGACCTAAAACATCTTCTTGCGATAGAATGGGACTGTGATTACAGTTCTACTACGAGTATCGTAGATTGGACCATCAATTTTAATGCAAGATATTGCGTAGTAATGTCTAAGTATTCTTCTGTAACGCTCGTTGTTAGTAATATAATAGTTTGTCTAGAATTTATATGAACTCCTAAATGCTGTGAACAAATTCTCTCTCGCAGACTGGATTGTCTCTGACAGACGTTCCACAATTTTCGTTGTCCACTGATATTCTAATGAACATCCTACGCAAACCCAGCCAATTTACATTTCTTAAATTGATCGATCGCTTCATTCCTACAAGTTAAATGCAGTGAAAGGTGCACCCAATCAAGGCCAGAAGAGCTCGCGTGCGAGGCGAGATTCATCAGAACCCGAGACAGAGACCTATCTAGATCTCAGCTTGCATGTCGCCAGCCCTACGCTTTAATTGGCATCCCTTGATTGTCTTTACATGCATGCTTTTGAACTTTGAAATAGTTTTTGTTAATTATGTTTGCCTGCTTTAATTGCAGTTGACAGAAAGGCAGACTGTGCAATGTCGCAAATTGCGAAATTATCATTCTTCTTTCTTGTTTTGAGAGCCTATCAAGGTACTTGTTAAATATGTGTTCATGGTACTGTTTCTGGTCAGTGAAATTTCGACATCAACAGTATACTTATCATGAAACTATATGTACTCGTTTATAATATATGTTTATATTCCTGGACAATTTCTGGGTATGAAATTCCTCCCTAAAAGAATTTTTTGTAAAACATTTTATTCGATTGTGTATAAAAATCGAGCGTGAATGTCTGTTAGGGCTTACACCTCGATCGAGATAAGCCATCACATTCGAGATATTTAAATCGATTTTCCCCAATTTTCCGCGGGCGGGCGCGAGTTAAGGCGAGTCAATTTATCCGGTGGGGCGCCGGGACCGGGCCGCTTCATTGTTCGCCAAATGAAGTACGCTTCTGGAGGCGAGACTTTACTCGATACAGAATAGAAGCTTCATAGAGCTCGAAGTCTAGCATATATACTGACTGAGACATGCCTTTTTAATATCTGATAGGCTAGCGTTTGACCACTATCTCGCCTGGTAAGCGATGCTGTGGTCGAGGATAGTGAACACGCTAGGCCTAGAATGGTCTATGTGCTGCCGGAACACCGTGAGGCTATGACGACAGATTTCACCTTTATGGTGGTAAGCTACTTTTTGATTGCAAGTCAGGTAGGCGGAACATCAATATAAACGCCCCTACCGTGAACCTACCTGGTGAATGCATCTCTAACATAACGTAAATTGGGCTGTATGTGTAAACTTCATAATTCTAGATCAACGGGAAGAGTATTTTGATTGTGAAATCGCAAAATATGCGACATAAACGGTCATATCTTTTCATTGCGTTGACTAACAAGTTTTTCACAGTTGAAAGATAGATACTGTAGTCTTGGGCATTGGATATAATTTTCAACTTGACGATAGTCCAAACAAATATTAACATCTTTACAAAAAACACATTTCATTATTTTCACATTTCTTAAATTGGTCATTTAATGGTAGTTTTTGGTCACCAATTATAATTTTTAGTTCAGTATTGACAAAGTTAGGGTACTGTTGTTATATTTCTGAGTTTACAGGACTGTTACATTGTTTTCGTCATACTTTCACGGTTGGTGACTTTAATTTCTGAAAGTAAGGTGTAAAATTGTCTCCCGAAAACGTTAAATGAAGATGTTTTAAATGATTTATTCATTCGTTTTATTTTATGATAACAAAAAAACATGATTTGCATTGATAACAAACAAACATTGATAACAATTTTAATAACAAAAAATGTTCCTTGAAAACCTAATGTACAAGAATCAGGAGTTATGTGGATACATTTTTACTTATTAGAGATGATACAATTAAATAGCATAAAAGTGCTCAGTATTATATTAAAGTATTATTTATTACAGTAAAATTAGCAAAAACAATTGCGTCTATCCTTATTAAAAGTAAAAATCTTTTTAGGGTTGAGAAAATCTAAAATGTTTTCAAGTCTATATTCTTTTAAAATTTTAGGTGTATCTACCTAGTGCGACAAGTTTTTATTTGCGTCGGCAACCCACCCTTCTTCTTTCATTAAGACACTCACTTCCCGACCGGAACGTATTTGTTGGGTTGCTATTTAAAACATTCGCCCCGACTTACATAGATCAGATACGTTCAACAAAGGATTCTGTAATTAAGAAAGATATTTTAAAGTCGGCGGCAGCTTGACTTTATATACGCAAAATGAATTTACTTTGTTTAATGGTGTTTCCAGTTTGGACGGTTTTGTTTATTGCTCAGGGGCTATTTGTTTTGGCTTTATTTATTTACAAATTTTAATTGCTTATATCCGAAACTTAGAATTAATCCATCCCGGTAATTATGAAGTTCATATAACAAGGATATCTTGGTTTGGTTTATTATGACTGTATTGGCAGTGTTGTTGACAATCCAGTGAGTCAGTATCCTATTTATAAAACGGAGTTGAAAGGAATTCAATGTAAGAAAAATACAAACAGCCAATTAAAATCGTTTCGTGCGCCCTTTCAACCCTGGAATATCCAAAAGATTGGTTTTGGCTAAAACACGCAAAGCAATATTTTCAGCGTCCAACAAAAATAAATTTCCGAACTCCAACCCCAATTTAGGAGTGCATTATTTTCGCTTTCACAGACATCCGATACAATTAAAATCTTCTTTAATTAAGGGACGACCGTGAATCATTCGCACGTGGCGCACGGAGTTTTCCACTTGTATACGCATCACCCTCAAAACCGAGCTTTGATCGTAAATAGCGCAAACAAAAACAAACTTTATTACGTGCTATTAAAGAGCGGTTTCGGTTGCGTCCGGAAGAGATTTAAGGCGAAGTTGGTCGTACGTTTCTGGTATCTCTTTTCACTTTATCGCAGTGTCTCCGTTATTTACTCGTACGTGAGGGATGCTCGCAATAAATAGGTGCGCACAAACATATTTGACGTTTACAAATACCTCCCAAATTGGTTTCCTTGGCGTGACTGGCCGTTATTACACGAGTTTTGTTTGCTTATTGCTTGCTCCCAAACGGTACGAAATTGTGTGTTATAGTGATGGAAGATTTGCTCTCGGATACAAATGTAGCGTGAAAGGGACTCCTATTGTTTTAACATGGTGTGATCGCACTACTTGTTTTGCAATTTTTTCAATCTGTACTTTCACCAAATTCTATTTGTATTCACTATTTAAAATATGCTATTTCATTATCTACTGAAGGAATCTATTACAATAAATAAAAGCCTATTTCCTAAATATACTGACCAAACTGCCCATGTATTTTGTTGCTATCAAAAGATAGGAAAAAAACACATTGAAGGGTAAGTTAACCGCAGGCCGTTCCTCACTGGCCGAAAATGGCGCGACCGAAAAATAGATCATTGGCCGAACGAGGTGCGAGTAGCAATTCGGCCATTCCGGGTGTCCGGCGGGAGTTGTAATTCAAGTGACAAATATCGAATGCTACAATTCATATTTTTCTGCTATCTGTGCGCTCGTGTCGCCATCTGTGCCGCAGGGACCACGCCATTGGTTCTCCATCAAGTGGCCGTATGATCTATTTTTGTTGCGAATAAAACATTGTTTTTACCCAAGTTTTTTCCGTTGGGAAATGTTTTATAAATATTTTTATGGCCGATACGTGACTACTATTTCAGGGGTGCATTGGTTTTTTCGTAACGGGATAATGCATAAAAAATGCAACCCTCATACGAGACATTAATCCCCATAGAGTAAGATCAAAGAGGAGAAATAAGTTTAGGTAACGTAGGTATGGCGTGTGTCCACAAGGCAAACATCCATAGTAACAAAATTGAATTGTAAATTAATTTAAAATAAGAAGCCTTAAAATTAAAATTGACAAGCAGAAATGGAACGATATTGTAACCGAAAATAGTGTTGGCCCGGATGCATTATCGAGATCGAAAATTTCACGTGGCCATATAATTTTAAGCTCGTAAAGCCCAAACAATAATTCACTGGGAGCATTTGCGGAAAATGCATTTTATTGTTAAAACGTGAATTTTATTTATCGTCGACAGCCCGCGGTGTGGTAGGGGGGTGAAAGGGGGGGGGGTTGATTTGCAGTAGTAGCGCATCGATGCCACCCTTTGGTGTGGATTATTTATACTAAAGGTAATTTCACTGGTTCATTATTGGGAAATGTTGCATTTGTGTAAGTATACTCGTATCACGGACTATCATTTGCAGTTCATTAAAAATAAATTACGGTCACAATTTATTCGCGCCGATTCACAATATTATCTTAATAATTATATTTTAATGTTGGATGGTGACATTTTCTGGAGATATTTTAAATCATTTATCTACAATATTTACCTACACAATAGCTTAAATATACATTCCAAATACTTACTTTTTACAACGTGTTGGCAGTCTTTTTAATAATTTCCAGTTATTTTTGTTCTCTATTGCATAATTTTAATTATTTTACATTTATTTTATTTTTTTTAAATTCCAGTTACATCCAGCGTTTTTGAAAACAACCTTTGAATTAAAAAAAAAATCACCTTAGTAATTTCAAAGAACTGGCAACCGAGACAACGTCTTGGTCTTCGCACGTAGGGCTGGTAAATTTATTATTATCTACTGGATACAAACATGTGGATAGCAGCCAAGACCCTGTTAGAATTGTCAGCTACTATATTCATCAGTTTGATGTTAGAAAATCATTGGCTCGTCTTGCCGTAGAATTAGGACTGCACCCGGTAGAAATTAGCAAAACACTAATGTATCGCAATGTTCTTAGTCATACCTATCTTCAATAATATCGTTTAAAAACTAAAAAAGAACCGACTTCAATGCCGCGCTATTCATTTTCAGTACCAATTTTGAGGTGTTTATCTCAATATCTCTGGAGATACTTATCAGACCTCGATAAAATTACCATGGTACCACACTTGGGGTATCTCCTTTCCAACAAAAAAAAATTAAAAACCAAAATCGTTTCATAAACGACGAAGTTATCCGCAAACAAACATAAATATATATATATATATATATATATATATATATATATATATATATATATATACGGTCGAATTGAGTAACCTCCTCCTTTTTTTGAAGTCTGTTAAAAATGGCGTTGTTACTTATATCTGTGTGGTACTATCCTTTCGCATCAACGTCGCCTTCAAAAGTGCCCATTTGTGGTGTATTATTAAACCAGAAATGAGCACTTTTAGCCTAGGGCACAGATTTTGTCAATGTCACGCGACGTTTCCAAGTACATGATTAACTACAGTCATCTGCCTCTACCTCTACACGACGAAGGCTAACAAATTAATGTGTAAAAGCCCTTACACACTGCGTTTAATTGTTTAGTATGCTGTGCTAGCGCTAAGGAGGTCTACGATAGCCATCTCTAGGCGTGTCCGCTACCACGATCTTAGGCAACGCCCTTTCATTTCATGTCGACTTATTGCGCATTTGATTTATATTTACTGCCAAGAATTCATTAGAAGTAATCGTTGGTTGTAAGTGGATTTTAACACCTCGTTCGAATTTAGACTTTGGTAAAGGCAGGTCTTTGAATAAATAGGTGATCAAATGGATAATAAAGATATTAGAATTAATGTATTGTAATTGTACAGGAAATCTATGACTTTGTTTAGCTATCGCGTAGCGCTTTTATGAAACTAAAAGGGAGCTGAACTAATTAAAACTGTCTGCTTGTGTTCAGGCAAACCGAAGAAATAATAGCAAGCCACTACAAGCTAATTACAAGCTTACATCGCTGACTTGCAACAATCAAAACGACACTCCATTTTCCGTCGTCGTTTAATCAACAATCCATAGTCTATCGTTCCATATTCAAAAGACAACAAATACACACCAAGCCTCAAAGCCCCTACCGCTGCCCTTTTTTCCCGCTGAAAGCCAATTTAGAATGAATCACTGTAACAGGCTAGCATCTGTGCTAATTTACCTACGGCGGACAGTCTAATGCGGCTCGTTGGCTCGTAAATACCGAATCGCGACCGGCCGAATATCGAAAGCCGGCCACGCCGACATTAGTCGGATACAGCTAATACACACGGGGGCACGTACGATAAATTATCGTGCGTTCATTTGGCGTACGATGTTTAATCTACGATACAGTGGCCCGGAGCTATTGTGCGTTTTGAATCGTCAGTATCGTTTGCGTAATCGTAATCAAGGTGGATAAATATTGTTATAGATAGGAGAATTAGCAGCTGGCCAAAATGCTGAGTACTTTGGAATGGGATTGGCTAGTTATTTTGGTGGAATGAACTTTGCTATGTTGAGCACTTTGAGCTATAATTAGATGTTTGTGTAGCGATCAAAATCAATATTAAGACCATGTTTTGATAAGTACTTATTAAAGTAAAATTTTTTAAAACTATAATATAGGGATATTTGCAAACTCACTTATTTTTGTACAATAAGAAATGGACTGGACAATAATTAATGATATTCAAGTCTTTGCGCCTATGTTAGGAAAGTATTTAAGTAATTATTTCCTTATATCCCAGCACGTCTTGAGTTGTCAAAGATGTAATGATGTGACATGCGTATTGTATAGTATCGATATCGATCCGTAATGCAGTATCGAGCTTTAAGCATCGAGTAATATCGACGTAAAGCTCGTCTACACTATGTTTGCCTCTGCGTTCGCCTGATGTTGTGCCGAGTTCGCAATTCGTTCCGTTTGTTGTTTATGTGTGCGTGTATTTCATTTTGTGCTCATACTTCCTATGAAAGCAGATTTTGTGAGTTATTTGGATGAATTGCGTGATACAAAGTCACATTCACTGCGACTGCAGAGTGAAAAATAAAACAAAAACTACTTTTCTCAGAGGGATAATTACGACCTTTTTTACATAAATAGTAATGCCAAAAGATTAAAATTTTACTATGCTCAAGCCAATATTTTAAGGCTTGAAAAAACAAAATCTTTTCTTATGCTGCAACAGAATAAATGATCAAAATTGCAGTTTTAGAACAAATTTCACACCAAATTAAAGCTGAAAATACTGAACAAAAAGCTAATTACACTTTTATTTCTTTTCAGGTAAGCACGCCCATTCTTTCCGCCGCAAACCTCATCAATTTTAAAGTAAGTAGAGAAGTTAAAACCTCAATAAAAAGTCCTTACTTTATCACCGGGACAATTTTATCGGGTCCCATTTGATATGCAATAATGGGGGGCAATTTATCAAACTAGCTATCTAAGTTAAACGCAATTTGAAGTATGGCCGCCTCTTAAGTCTTCCACCCCGAAAGGCGTGGGAGGGAGGGGGTGTCTTATCGCGGAACTGCAGGCACTCCACCCGTTTTACCTTAAGATCTTTAATATTAAATAATATACTACAGTTAAAGTCGTCTTAAACGCTATGTCTTATTTATTTTCTTTACCTATCGGTGAAGTAAACATAAACAAAAATATCACAAATAAATCTGTTTAGATACAGTATTCAGTCATAGAATAGATAATAATATTCAGCATAAGTACAATTGAGTAAAATATTTATCGGATTCTAAAGTGTTAGGACCCGCAAAATTTTTGGCATCAGTTTGTTGCGTTGATTATTAATTTACATCTTCAACAATTTTCGTCATAACTAATTAACACAAAAAATTAACAAATTATACACATAAACCTTCTTCATAAAACACTCTGTGTCTATTAGTGAAAACCGCATGAAAATCAGTAGATTTTGAGTTTATCGCGAACAGACGGACTGACGCAGCGAAGTACTTTTTGTATGATATGTAGTGATATACTCGAAAGTTAATTTAAAAAAAAAATAAAACCGACTTCATAACCACAAAAAGTCAATCAAAAGCGAAAAATAATTTACTTTAAATTATTATAAGCGTTACCCACTTCTCTATTTGAAGTCGGTGCCAGCCAAGTCTAATAGGTAGTAGATAGATAATACCTACATGTATCTACCTACTTACTACTACTACATACATAGTATCTATCTAATATCCAATAGACTTGGCTGGCACCGACTTCAAATAGAGAAGTGGGTAACGCTTATAATAATTTAAAGTAAATTATTTTTCGCTTTTGAGTGCTTTTTTGTGGTTATGAAGTCGGTTTTATTTTTTTTGAAAATTAACTTATTTTACCCTTTTTAGTGCAAAAAAAGTTTTAATGAAATTACATGCATCTATTAAATTTCGTGTCTGGGCCGTTATACACTGACGGATATATACTTTTTGAAAATTTCAAGTATTTACCTATAACGGTTAAGAAGATACAGATCTGTAAAGTGCGCACATATAGACACACGGACGGACGGACGGACGGACGAACAGACAACAAAGTCTCAGAAAGTGTTCATTTGGTAGCCTTTGGGTTCGGAACCCTAAAAAAATTGACTTTAAATGCCGCGCTAAAGTGAAAATATTCACTAGTAATAATGATGTCATCAAGATATCAAAGGACAATGTCCAAAATGGCCCTGTACAATTAAAGCATCTGACACACACGATCATTAATTGTCTATTTTATTACAATAATTCCCAATACTTTTATAACACGGATTAGTTGTATTCCAAAATGAATATTAAAAAGTATTATTTGCGATTATTAACATTAATTGCCGCCATATGGCCAACAGAGTACTGAATCACTCTACTACGTTATAAGAGGCACTTCCCTATATTGTGGATACCCGAATTATGAAAGCACTGTGTAGCCAACCTAACAACGGAAAGTATTATTTACGTAGTAACTATTATATAATATGTGGTTTTATGCTTATAATTTTTTTTTGCTGTGTTGATTGGTACAAAGTACGTTCATAATTCTGAGTTATTTAATTATGTATGCAGTGTAGCGGGACTGAAATGGCCGCCATCTTCGCCAAATGTCATGTCATGTCAAACAATCTTAGGTATGTTTAAAAAAGTTTGCACCCTAACAAGACTTTGCCCGGTAGAACATTCCTGTGAAGACAAATTATTTATGTTTATATATAATTATTTATAATTATTTATTATAATATATATATAATTATTTATTGAGGGCCCGGTGGCGTAATTGGGTGAATGGTCGGCTTTGATGCCGTGGTACCGAGTTCAAACCGCCGTGCACCAATGAATTTTTCTATCGAAAAATATATGTGCGCTTCTCACAGTGGCCCTCCGGTGAAGGAAAACATCGTTAAGAAACCAATAACCCCCGTATGGTGGTAGAACATATCTAGTGTCCGCCTGGCCAGCTACCACCCTCAAGTCAGAAAATCTGTCGCCAAACATCTAATGTGTTCCGGCAGCTATCCTAGAGAGCCAGTTCCCATTCTAGTCTACTTCTCTTTCTTCGACCGTATCATCACTTAGCAACAGGTGAGATAGTGGTCAAACGCTTGCCTATAAGATATAAAAAAAAATTATCCCCACCTTTATTTCTATCTCGCTCACAGTTACCGTAAGAATATCTTATATGCAATAGCAACCTCCATTGTGTATAATCTTCTTGGGACTCTTCTACTAAAACTAGTACATTCTCCTATGTTTGAGGTATTTATCTCTGGTGATACTAATCAGATCTCGATAAAATTAAAATGGGACCACCTCGGAAACGTATCCTACCTATTAAAAAAATTATATAATTATATTATGGAAGAATATTTTCTATGGAAGAGTTGTACAACTTAATAAGACCTACAAAAAGTCCGCGATAGCATGTGTCTATCTCTTAAGGTTGACTTACAGTAACCATTTTAATCTTTAATTATTTATTAAAAAATATAACATAACTTCGAAGGCTATTTTCAAGTATATAGTATTAATCCTTATCCAAATAATTACGTTAATTAGCTTGGCCACATATTATAGATAGATAAAATTGTCCTTTACAGTATATAATTCAAATGAAAACTCTAGAAGATATCACGGATTTTACATACACGCATCGCAAAGTTAATAAAATATTAGCAGTGAAACCATAGATAGGTAAGGTCATAGTTACTACGAAAATATTATTAAAAGCTTAGCTATTCTGTAGATCCCCACCGATCATAATCAATTTGAAGTCAATATAGTATTAATATGATCTATTGTATAAAATAATACTGATCTATATAAATAATAATATCTTTTCATTAAAAGCATTCCAATAACTCTAAACAAGACATTTAAAATCTGAGCTGTAAGTTGGTGAGGATATGAGTATTCTGTACAGTCCAGGAGATGTCCCAGCATCAGGACAATGCTTCCATGTTCTACAATATCGTTGAAGAAGAAGATTTTCGAATTGATCAGACCTATGAACGTTGATTTCATAGCGCAATTAACTAGAAAAAAGCTCATAGTTTTATAACGATTGAACGAATATTCCATAATCAAAGCTAAGAACACTCTCGATGAAGACATCTATAAAACAAACAAAAAAACTATCAATAATAAAATCAAAATCGGTTCATCCGGTTAGGTGCTATGATGCTACAGACAGACACACAGATACACACGTCAAACGTATAATACCCCTACTTTTTGCATCGGGGAACGCCATAAGGTTACGGCGGCAGATGTTCTCCTTGGTGGTAAGCTACTTTTTAGGGTTCCGTAGCCGAATGGAGAAAAACGGAACCCTTATAGATTCGTCATGTCTGTCTGTCCGTCCGTATGGCAAAGCCATTTTATTCCGAAACTATATAGACTACAGAATTGAAACTTGGTAGGTAGATGTATTCTGAGAAGCGCTTTCCGATTTTCACAAAAAAATAAAAAATATAAAAGTTTAAGGGGGGGCATCCCATACATAACTGATATAAAAAATATAATTCTTCAAACCTATACATGGGGGGTGTCTATGAATAGGTCTTTAAAATGTACATTGAGGTTCCTAAATAATTTTTTCTCAAATTCAATCATTTAAAAGATAGGCGCGTGTAAAGTGGTGAAATGTGTGCCCCCCCCCCCACCCCCCCCCCCCCCGCCCCCAAATTTATGAATGCACATAAAACTTTCATTGGTAGATATATAGCTAGGATTAGAACCAACGACCGTCGGGTCAGAATCAGGGAACTATCCTTTACGCCATAGAGCTGTCCAATATCACTACGTAAGTATTATAAAACAAAGTAGATGTACTTTGTTTTATAATACTGCGTCTGTCTGTCTGTTCGCAATAATCTCAATAGCTACTGAACGGATTATCATGCGGTTTTCACCAATAGCCAGAGTATACATGAGGAAGGTTTAGGTGCATAATTCGTTAAGGTTTTGTGTAAATTGGTTGAAATATGACGATGATTGTTAAATATATTTCATATTCGATGCAACAAACTGATGCAAATTTTGTAGGCATATATATGTTCTACCCATGCGAAGCCGGGGCGGGCTGCTAGTAATTAATAATTTCAGTTTTATACTAGGTAATGTATAAGAAACAAATAAATAAATAATCTGAAAAATACCGTAACTATATCAACAAATCTCATTAATACATTTTTGTAAATATCAACATCGATCAATATCATCCTACCACTACCTACTTATTTGAAACTTTATTTTGATGACCGCAGTTATATAAACTCCAAGCACAATTGTAAATGAAAAGTATTTAATAAAAGGCTGAACGTTACCGAATACTATCTCTATTGTGAAAGTGCTTATCGCAGACTTATCATACCGGAGAAAGGTTCCCAGCACCAAAGGTCGGTTTTATCAGGCTAACCTTCAACAGAAGGCTTCTATCTTCATATGTATCTATGGAGACGTACTAGGCAGCATATTCACGATACTTGTTATTTAATTTTCACCCCTATTGCGTTGATATTATAAAGTCCTTTCATCTCAACCCACCCTGGGTTGGTACATTTCAGGGTGTTTATTATGGTACATAACAAACTAAGTCCATGTTCCCAACATCCGCGTGCCGGCATGCAACCTGCCTGCACCACGGGGAATGAAGACGTTAAATAATTTAATCGGATGCCTGGATGGTTTATGCACGCATGCACCAAGAACTCGTTCTTAGCGAGTAAATGAGTGAGATCTATTTTATACGGTCGATTAAGGATGAATCAAGGTCTGATTCGATTTAGGCCACAGAGCATGCAATATAGCTAACTAATTCCGAAGTAAAACGAAATAAAGTGCAATAAAATAAAATAAGTAGGTAAACAATAAAAAATAACACGACAATATTATCTTCCTTAAAAATAAGTAACTCTGTTAAAACTGAATACACTCCAACTCAAAAGGTTATTCAGAATGTTTTTTACTAAATTCAATTAACTTGATGTTTGCAACTAATATTTTACTTACTTTAACAATGCATAGAACTAATAAAAGCCAAAGTTTGCTTGTCACAAAGTAATTAAGCTGCAAATTGGTGCTCTAACTTTGCCTGAGAAGCAGTTAATAAAATTTTAAATTGCTCTAAAAAGGTGGGCTTGCTTGTCTTTGAATTGAATTATTGTCTAAGGGGTGATAACATATATTAAATAAAATAAGTAGGTATGATAAGCCAATTATTTAAAGCTGCAAATGAACAAGAAAAAAACATGAAGTATGTCCGTATTTTATTATGTAGGTACATAGAACCTATTAGTTACATTTTTATGCGAAGATTGTTGAAATAAAAACTATCATCTCTCTATTGAAACAAAATATGCCAACAAAGGTTACAGAATTGCCTACAGAACTATCAAAGGTAAATTGTACTCCGTTGGGTTGCTATAAACAAAACAGGGCTGCGGTGACGGCGCGTGGGCGCGTTGATCTACAGTGCGGTCGCCATATTGTTTTCTAATGACTCAATACTCTATGGTGCGATTTTTGAATTTGGCACGAAAGTGGCGCCAATAATTATTTTGTTGTTTAAAAATCAGGGCGGTAGTCTCTATATGAATATCGATGAATTTCGACCGATAATGGCTGCATCTTCTTCTATAAGATTTCGTAGATCAATATAGATAAGATCGATTGTGATGACATGGACGCATCGCTATCAATGATATATTATAGATACTTCCACCTCTGGTTTCATGTGAGTTATTTTTAACCGACTTCACAAAAAGGAGGAGGTTCTCAATTCGTCGGAACCTTTTTTAAAATTTATGTTCACCGATTACTCGAATATGCCTGAACCGATTTGGAAAATTCTTTTTTGTTTTTAAGGGTACCCTTCCCAGGTGGTATCATTTAAATTTTAACGACATCGGCCGAGCCGTTTTTCATATATCAACATTTGTATTACGATGCATTTACTTATCTCGACGACATACTACTAACTACTGGCACAGATTATGTAATAGTTACTAGGTCTTCTGGCTACTTTTACTAGCGCGACGTTTGAAGTCGGTTCTTTTAGTTTTTTAAACGATCTTAAATTATCATACTAGCAATTCTCAAAATTATAACATTTGTCATTTGTTATTAATTAAATACAGTAAATTGAAACATCTGTCAAATAAAAATTGTAATTTGACATATACTTACCGTCAAATATAAATATTTACTACTTAGATAGGTACTAAGTTATTATAAGTTACTAGGTATAAATATGTTGGTACCTATATTATTTTATGGGATGTAAGGGAGCACAAATACGACCTCGGTGCTCCCAGCCAACCTCACCTGCCCGTGGTGCATCCTGCTAACCAACAGACGGGGGGCTCTGGCGACCGACAAATGGCGGTATAACCATTTCATATCTATGGCGTAGCCAAATTCTACAGGCCGGTGACGGGCAGCAGCGCCACCGGTGCGAGAAGCTACGTCCTGCGATCGCCAACACGCCTGCCCAGCATGGCGATTAGGGCATATCCCTCCCAAGGGATGAAACCAAAATGGAAAGTCACAATAAGCCGCGGCCCCCAGTTCCCGGCCGCCCTGCTATTCCTGACCACGGCGGCGGTCACGGTAATGGCAGGGCAGGGGGTGCTAAGAATCCCCGGGTTACGGTAGGCCGCCAGAACAAACTGACCCTCGCAACGTACAATGGACGCACGATTCGGCTGGACGATCATCTAGCGCAGCTGGAGGAGGAGCTGAAACACATAAGATGGCACATTCTGGGGTTATGTGAAGTCCGAAGACAGGGAGAGGACACCATAACCTTAGAATCGGGCCATCTTATGTACTACAGAGAAGGAGATCAGCCATCCCAAGGCGGCGTCGGGTTTCTGGTCAACAAGGTTCTCAGTGACAACGTTGTAGAAATCTCCAGTGTGTCGACCAGGGTTATAACCTTATAATATGGTTAACCAAGAGGCACAGCCTCAAGGTTATCCAGGTCTACGCACCGACCTCAGCACACTTGGATGAAGAGGTGGAAAGTATGTATGAAGACATCTCCAGAGCCTTACATACCATACCATACAACGTTGTCATGGGAGACTTTAACGCCAAAGTGGGAGTACAGACCTGCAGTGAATCGACAATAGGACCACACGGATTAGGGAGTAGGAATCACAGGGGGCAAATGCTCGTCAATTTCCTTGAGAAAGAGGGGCTTTTCTTGATGAACTCGTTCTTCAAGAAACAGCCCTAAAGGAAGTGGACGTGGCAAAGCCGCGACACTGTGACTAAAAACGAGATTGACTTCATAATTACGGACAAACGGCGCATATTCAGAGACGTCTCAGTGATCACTAGGTTTAATACTGGAAGTGATCACCGACTTGTACGACGCACTCTGGATATCGACTTTAAAGCCGAGAGATTCCGATTGATGAAGTCTACGCTCCGTCCGAACCTACTCAAAACCGTTGTTGGGTCCGAAACATTCCAATTAAAATTGGAAAATCGATTCGCTGCCTTGGAAGATTGCCAGACGACGTAGACCAAAAACTCGAAGAAGTGGTAGAAATCCTCAGGGATGAAGGGACGAAGTTTTGCGAGAGCAAGCGTTTTTACTGGGAGAACTCCGCAGGCATGGAACAGAAGCATGGTGGTTTTGTTTTTCAAAAAAGGAGACAAAACCCTATTGAAAAACTATCGCCCGATTTCGCTTCTGAGCCATGTCTACAAGCTGTTTTCAAGGGTCATCACGAACCGTCTTGCGCGAAGACTCAACGAGTTTCAACCTACGGAACAAGCCGGGTTTCGAAGCGGTTACGGCACCATAGACCACATCCACACGGTGCGGCATATTGTACAGAAGACCGAAGAGTACAATCGGCCCCTGTGCTTAGCTTTTGTGGACTATGACTCAATCGAAACCGGGTCTGTTCTCGAGTCCTTGCAGCGTTGCCAAGTCGACTGGCGATATATCGAAGTGATGAGATGTCTATATAATGCCGCAACAATGACTGTACAAGTACAGAACCAGCAAACTAAACATGTCCACCTGCGTCGAGGAGTGAGACAGGGGGACGTCATATCCCCGAACCTGTTCACTAACGCCTTGGAGGATATGTTTAAGGCGCTGGACTGGAAAGATCGTGGCATTAACATCAACGGCAGGTACATCTCTCACTTACGATTCGCAGATGACATCGTCATTGTGGCAGAGACGCTGCAGGACCTACAAAGGATGTTGAATGGCCTAGCTGATTCTTCTCGTAGCATCGGTCTCCGGATGAATTTGGACAAAACCAAAGTCATGTACAACGAGCACGTTGTTCCGGAACCGATTGCCGTAGATGGAATCCCACTCGAAGTTGTCACTAAGTATGTTTACCTAGGGCAGACGCTCCAACTAGGCAAACATAACTTCGAGAAGGAAATCCAGAGAAGAATTCAGCTGGGCTGGGCAGCATGCGGAAAACTCCGTCGAGTCTTCTCGTCGCCTATACCACAGTGTCTAAAGACAAAAGTCTTTAACCAGTGCGTCCTTCCTGTGATGACATACGGAGCCGAGACGTGGACACTCACAGTCCGACTGGTCCACCAGTTTAAAGTCGCTCAGCGAGCTATGGAGAGAGCTATGCTCGGTATTTCTCTGCGGGATCGAATTCGGAACGAAGTAATTCGCCAGAGAACTAAAGTTATCGACATAGCTCAACGGATTAGCAAGCTGAAGTGGCAGTGGGCTAGTCATATCTGCCGCAGGACTGATAACCGTTGGGGCAGACTTGTCCTAGAGTGGAGACCGCAAATCGGCAAACGTAGCGTAGGACGTCCTGTGACCAGGTGGAGCGACGACATACGCAAAGCGTTGAGCAGTGACTGGAAGAGAAGAGCCGAAGATCGGGCTCAGTGGCGCATCTTGGGAGAGGCCTACGTCCAGCAGTGGACTGATACAGGCTGATGATGATGATGATGACCTATATTATAAGTTACCAGGTATATATATGTTTATAGTCCTTAGTACTGTTAAATACTAGTATTCTTACTAACCTTCCTACATTGTGTTTTTTTATTAACATCAGAAGTGCTTAGGTGTACACATAAACTTCAGTATACTTATATCTTCCTTTAAAGAGTTTGATTAAAATACCAAATCTTTTTTTATATCACTAAGCTTTTTTGTCTAAGGACACAAACCTATTCATAGTGTAGGGACGAAGTTTACCGTTTTCAGAACCGTTTCCAAAATGTCAAATATACATTTAATCAAACTAACAAAGATAATAATAGGCAATAATGTTCGTACACATACTACACGTACACGCATAACATATTACACTTCCCTCAGCAATTACTCACAAATTACCTAAACATTACAGAAATTGTAATTTACAACCAGCGCAAAATTAAATGCTCTAACCGCAATGTATTGCAGTATTACTGCTCCCTAAAGCAAGTAAGTACACACATGATAAATATCTCGCCAAGATAGGGAGAGAAATCTTACCTAATTTAACTAATGGACTACAATATTTCCTCTATGGAACGCCCTTTTTGCTAAAATAACTTCGAAGTTCATATGAAGCAACAAAATTACAGAAAGTTCGAATTGTTACAAAGTTTTCGCGGTTTCTGTAACTTTTTCTCATCAAAATTTCCCTCACACATAAACACACTCGAATATAATTTTGGAAACGGCAAAATTGGCTATAAAGCAAGGTTCCCGGGTAATATTTTTCAATTTGGGTGCCCGATTGGTTGAAATTGTTTGGGATTCGGATCAGTGTGCACCTATCGAAGGTCACGTGGCTGAAGATCTATTGCTCTCCTGGGTATCGGTAATTACTTAACTTTATGTGGCTACGCTTGAAAATTACACACATATATCTAGGTACTTTTGCGTCGGGCCCTTTGGAATCGAACTGTTTTAATATTGTCATCATAGATGTAGGTATCTGTGTTATAATATAATATTATATTTGTAAATTATACGTATTTAAATATTCTCAATAAATATTTGCATACGTTTACCTACTCTAACTAATTTTAACGAAAAGTCTAACAGCTGCATTTTCTTTATGCAAGACATGAGTCAAGTATTTGTCATCTGCACTACAAAACAAATGACAGGAGTAAACGGCGAAACATTTAATTTTAACCTGTCTATACCCGCCGTGAGATTACATTCTAGGATAGATTGCCATTAGACCTATTGAACTTTATGTCCCATAATAATATACTGTGTCAAGCCAAAGTTCAAAACTATCATGATAGCATACTCGAGTACTTAGGTGCTATCAGTTTTGCGAACATTTTTTACGGGGCCTCCGTAGAGAATTTGACCTAAACAAACATACATAAATATAATGCTATTTAAATAAAACCTTAAACGCCATAAACAAAACCCTAACAAAAAAAAGTACAGAAATGCTGCCTCAATGTAGATTAGTCGGGGACTTAGAGATTATTCTGGTAAAGGACCTAAAAATACAGATTAATACTTGTAACTTATTAAAGAACGGGCTCAGATTCGCTAATATTGTGTGTAATAAAAAACACTGCAAAACATAAATGATTTCACTGTGCAAGAATGTGGTGATCTTCGTTTTGTTTGTGGATGCAATAAATCAGTGGTTCAAGACCAATATGTTTAGGAAGCGGCTATGAGATTTAAAATAATATCGTTTAAAAACTAAAAAACAACCGACTTCAATGCCGCGCTATTCATTTTCAGTACCAATTTTGAGATGTTTATCTCAATATCTCTGGAGATACTTATCATACCTCAATAAAATTACCATGGTACCACACTTGGGATATCTCCTTTCGAACAAAAAAAGAATAATCGAAATCGGTTCATAAACGACGAAGTTATCCGCGAACAAACATAAAAAAAATATTCATTTTCAGTACCAATTTTGAGATGTTTATCTCAATATCTCTGGAGATACTGATCAAATATCAATAAAATTACAATGGGACCACACTTGGGATATCTCCTTTCGAACAAAAAAAGAATAATCGAAATCGGTTCATAAACGACGAAGTTATCCGCGAACAAACATAAAAAAAAAAAAAAAAAAAAAAATATACGGTCGAATTGAGAAACCTCCTCCTTTTTTTGAAGTCGGTTAAAAAATACAAGATCGTCCAAAAGAAATATTTTATTGTTCTATCACTTTTCTGTTCGTAGGTCTCTAGTTAGGTTAAGTTTTATAGGGATAATTTTTAGGAATTTATCGGTATTTATATATTGTTCATAGGTTCATCAAACTTTTCCTTCTATATATATTAAAATATTTTGTGTTTTGTCGATTCAACGTCAATGATAGTCTTTAAGTAAAAGCGTAAGCTATGTGATACTACCAATATAGATTGAATGAAGTCAGATAAGCACTTGAAAATTATTTCAATGATGATGCGGTCGAAGGTCACATTAAAAGTTATCGATATCACTCAAAGGGTTAGCAAGCTTAAGTGGAGAGGACTGGTCACATCTGTCGTAATACCTACCAATAACCGTTGGGGTAGGCGTATTCTAGAGTGGACTTCACGGCTCGGTAAACGAAGCGTTGGCCGCCTCCAGCTAGGTGTAGTACTTAGTGATGATATACCTATGCAAGCTGATTATCAGTGGTTGGAAACAAAGAGCTGAAGATCAAGCTCGGTGGCGTGTCATAGAAGGGGCCTATGTCCAACAGTGGATGAATACTGTTGCTGTAAATGTTGATGAAGGTGATAAGGTCACGACCATAGTAATACATATGCTGTGAAAATTTCAAGTATCTACGTATTACTTTTAAGGACATCGACTTTAGGAGATGCAGCCCAGTGAAATGCAGACAGACGGACGGACAACGAAGTCTCAGTAATAGGGTTCCTTTGGTACCCCTTGGGTACGGAACCCTAAAAATAAAGATGTTAACCTAATACTAAAAACTTTATTCGATCAAAGTCAAGTTAATTTTTAAACCCATTATAACCCAATAAACAAAACCTTAGGCATTGTAAAGATCGCTTCGCAGGGAGTGAGGGTGGCACCACCCCCGAGCAAAATTATGTACGACGAACTGGGACCGATATATCAAGGGGAGGACGTGCCAGCCTAAGGAGACTTGGTATTAGGGTGGAATACTTAAGAACCTTGGTGACACCCCATTAAAGCACATGTACAGAATTTTTGGCGAGACATTTTAATTTCGCGACGCCGGGATGAGGCTAGGTGGCGTTTTTAAATTTGAGTAGGGTTAATTTAAAATTGCTTATGGGTTTATTTAGCTTTATTCTGGTAATACGTTGAGGGCTGCTAAGTTGGCTGGTGGCGCTTTTGAAGTTCTTTATTGTGTAATAATTCGTTAATTTAAGAAATTTACATACTAGTTGATTAGATATTGCGGGCCTAGTGGTGTAGTGGGAGAATGGTCGGCTCTGACGCCAAAAGTACCGAGTTCAAACCCCGCCGTGTTCCAATAGATTTTTCGATTGAAAAGTGTATGTAGGCTCTTTACAGTGGCCCTCCGGTAAAGGAAAAACTTCGTTAAGAAACGCCCAACTCCCGCATGGTAATGGTAGGACACTATCTGCTGTCCGTCTGGCCAGGCCAGCTACCACCCTCAAGTAACAAAATCTGTCGCCAAACATCTAATGTGTTTCAGCAGCTATCCTTGAGAACAAGTTCCCTTTCTAGTTTTAGCGTGCTCCCATCTGCGACCGCATCATCACTTACCAACAGGTGAGATAGTCGTCAAACGCTAGCCTAAATGATATAAAAAAAATTTTTGTTTTCTCTAAAAAAAAACAGAATGAAAAAAGTGATTCGACGATAAAAATTTTTTGAGATTTAAATCTGTCAATGCTTTAATTGAAACTAAAGGTATAAACAACATAACATAATTGAAAATGCTTGATTCACTTTCTAACCTAGCAGTAAAATTATACGGCATATCTAATACTATACGAATCTTTGTCATACTGACTCACTGACTGACTGACAGATAACGCACAGCCTAAACCGCTGGTCGTAGAGACTTGAAATTTGGAGGGTATATTTGTCTTAGTACGTAAGGGTGTACTAAGAAAGGATTTTCCAAAATTCACCTCTTAAGGGGGATGAAATGGGGTTTCAAAGTTTGTATGGAGAAACAAGATCAGACAGTCTTTTCTATCCAAAACTTCACACAAGTGCTTCAGTTAAAAAATAAGTACATACGATTTTCAGGTTTTTTTGAAATTTCACCCCTAAGAGGGTGAAATGGGGTAACAACGTGTGAAAATCAATATTTTTTCGGATTGCGCTGAAATTTGGCATGCAGATAGTTATTACGACGTTAGTTCCCTCTGAGAAAGGATTTTCCAAAATTCACCCCTGAAGGGGATGAAACGGGGGTTCAAATTTGTATGGAGAAACAAGAATAGATCGTATTTTCTATTCGAAACTTCATACAAGTGCTCCAGTAAAAAAATAAGTAAATACGTGGTTCAGGATTTTTGAAATTCCACCCCTAAGAGGGTGAAATGGGGTAACAAAGTGTTAAAATCAATATTTTTTGGATTGCGCTAAAATTTGGCATGCAGATAGTTATTACGACGTTAGTTCCCCCTGATAAAAGGATTTTCCAAAATTTACCCCTGAAGGGGTGAAACGGGGGTTCAAAGTGTGTATGGAGAAACAAGATTAGATAGTCTTTTATATTCGAAACTTAACACAAGTACTTAAGTAAGTAAATACGTGTTTCAGGCTCTTTCGAAATTCCTCCCCTAAAAGGGTGAAGTGGGGTAACAAACTGTGAAATCAATATTGTTTTGGATTGTGCTGAAATTTGGCATGCAGATAGTTATTTTGACTTAGGTATCCGCTAAGAAAGAATTTTTCATAATTCACTCTTCAAGGGGCTGAAGCGGGGGTTCAAAGTTTGAATAGTCATTTTATTCGACATTCTACACAAGAACTTCTGTAAATAAATAAGTAAATACGAGTTTCAGACTTTTTCAAAATGCCACCTTAAGAGGATAAACTGGGGTAACAAAGTCTAAAAATCAATATTGTTTCGGATTGCGCTGAAATTTAGAATGCAGATAGTTATTATGATGTCCGCTCAAAAAGGATTTTCTAAAAATTCCTTCCAGATACGGAACGGGGATTCAAAGTTTGTATGGCGAAACAAGATGAGATAAAGTACGTGTTGTAGGATTTTTCGATATGGGGTAAGAAACAAAGTCTGAAAATTTGGGTTTTTGGGTTTTATATTATAAATATGAATCCCGAATTGCCTTAGTCATGCGATAACATGAAAACGGGTGAACCGATTTGGCTAATAAGTATTTGTTGTCTTTAATGATATAATCGTTTTTACAAAACAAAAGTTTTAAGTAAATAAAAGAAGTTTTTAACGCGGGCGAAGCCGCGGGGCACTTCTAGTATTATATAATCATCATTATTCGTTTTCTTTACATATAATATAGTTATTACACATTTCAAATGCATAGTGCATACATTAATACAATGTATGCACTATATCTTATTACAATAATTACTATTTTTAATCGACTTCACAAAAAAGGAGTAGGTTCTCAATTCGTCTGTATGTTTTTTTTTTTTTTTTTTTTTGTGTGTATGTTACGCGATTTATCTATCAATTGTGAACGGATTCAAAAGATTCTTTTTTTAATAGGTAGGATACATTTCCGAGGTGGTCCCATTTTAATTTTATCGAGATCTGATTAGTATCACCAGAGATATGGAGATAAATACCTCAAACATAGTAGAATGTACTAGTTTTAGTAGAAGAGTCCCAAGAAGATTACACACAATGGAGGTTGCTATTGCATATAAAATATTCTTACGGTAACTGTGAGCGAGATAGAAATAAAGGTGGGGATAATTTATTTTATCTTATAGGCAAGCGTTTGACCACTATCTCACCTGTTGCTAAGTGATGATGCGGTCGAAGATAGAGAAGTGGACTAGAATGGGAACTGGCTCTCAAGGATAGCTGCCGGAACACATTAGATGTTTGGCGACAGATTTTCTGACTTGAGGGTGGTAGCTGGCCAGGCGGACACTAGATATGTTCTACCACCATGCGGGGGTTATTGGTTTCTTAACGATGTTTTCCTTCACCGGAGGGCCACTGTGAGAAGCGCACATATATTTTTCGATAGAAAAATTCATTGGTGCACGGCGGTTTGAACTCGGTACCACGGCATCAAAGCCGACCGTTCTCCCAATTACGCCACCGGGCCCTCTATAAATAATAATATATTAATAATTATAATAAATAATTATGTATAAATATAAATAATTTGTCTTCACAGGAATGTTCTACCGGGCAAAGTCTTGTTAGGGTGCAAACTTTTTTAAACATACCTAATATTTTTTGACATGACATGACATTTGGCGAAGATGGCGGCCATTTCAGTCCCGCGACACTGCATACATAATTAAATAACTCAGAATTATGAACGTACTTTGTACCAATCAACACAGCAAAAAAAAATTATAAGCATAAAACCACATATTATATAATAGTTACTACGTAAATAATTCTTTCCGTTATTAGGTTGGCTACACAGTGCTTTCATAATTCGGGTATCCACAATATAGGGAAGTGCCTCTTATAACGTAGTAGTTTGAGTTTAGAGTGATTCAGTACTCTGTTGGCCATATGGCGGCAATTAATGTTAATAATCGCAAATAATACTTTTTAATATTCATTTTGTAATACAACTAGTCCGTGTTATAAAAGTATTTGGAATTATTGTAATAAAATAGACAATTAATTATCGTGTATGTCAGATGCTTTAATTGCACAGGGCCATTTTGGACATTTCGTCCGTCCGTCCGTCCGTGTGTCTATATGTGCGCACTTTACAGATCTGTATCTTCTTAACCGTTATAGGTACGTACTTGAAATTTTCAAAAAGTATATATCCGTCAGTGTATAACGGCCCAGACACGAAATTTAATAGATGCATGTAATTTCATTAAAACTTTTTTTGCACTAAAAAGGGTAAAATAAGTTATTTTTCAAAAAAAATAAAACCGTCTTCATAACCACAAAAAGGCACTCAAAAGCGAAAAATAATTTACTTAAAATTATTATAAGCGTTACCCAATTCTCTATTTGAAGTCGGTGCCAGCCAAGTCTATTGAATATTAGATAGATACTATGTATGTAGTAGTAGTAAGTAGGTACTTACATAGTAGAGTACATGTAGGTTAGTAAGTAGGTAGATACATGTAGGTATTATCTATCTACTACCTATTAGACTTGGCTAACGCTTATAATAATTTTAAGTAAATTATTTTTCGCTTTTGAGTGCCTTTTTGTGGTTATGAAGTCGGTTTTATTTTTTTTGATAAATAACTTATCTGTTATCTTGACAACAATAATGTATGAAGTTATTTCCAAAGTTGTGTATCTACAAGGCGCGTATTTAATTAAAGCTTTATGTTATTCATTGATTATATATTCATACATTAATCGCAATTACCTTATAATTTCAATATCTTATACGAGGTTTTACTATGTAGTACTATTAATTATTCTAAGGCTTTACATACACGTAAAGTTAGAAAATATCTATTTAAAAACGCAGCTCAAAACATGCACCAGATATAACTAAAACAAGGCGTGAGGCACGCGGCGTCTCGACGCATCCGGAATCATAATTCCAAAATAACCATCCCCTCACAACGCCTCTTTTTGCCTAAACCGGAATCCCCTGTTAATTCCCAAGATAGACATAATTTGGAATTGGATCCATCTATCCTGCGGGCTGCGCCAACCTCCGAACGAAAATAAGTTAGCGGCCCGCGTTGTAGTCTCGATTTATGTGGCCGAAAACAAAGACTGCTTTATTATTCTGTACAAGCTTTTTGTCCCTTGAAATTGGCTGAAAAATCACCCTTGTATATTTCGTGGTCTCAATAGTTAGGTGCTAAATAAGTGTTTGGTTTTTAATGTACAAATATTACGCTTCAATAACCGTGCCGACATTAACATAACATTCTCATTATCATTAAATTTATAATAATTAACATAACTTAATTTCGTAATAGCTATGTCAAAATACTACGTCATTTCATCTTTTCTGAATGTAATCTCAGTTTTAAAAGAACAAAGAGGCTAGACCGGCACTAGCCATCAAACAATACATTTTACGAGTGATCCTTACGCTTAACTGGTCGTAAAACGAGTCATAAACACCGACTCGTCCATTCACAAAATACTCGACTCTATGTTTACTTACCGTTTTAAATGCAAATACGATTACACAACGCTTGTGTGACAGTTTCTGTTGAAAAGTTATATTTTGAGCAAATATATACCTTATCGCTACAAAAATAAAATGCAAAAAGATTCGATCTTGATGTTCATGCCTTTGGAACTGATGTTACACATTGCAGACAACGCAAAGATAATAAAGTATATACGCGTTTTTTATTTCACCTTTGACACTTTAATCCAATTTGTTTCCTTACATCCCGCCCTTGGGACTGGGGAAGAAAATTTTGTCCATATAATTGTTATCTGGAATTTTAAATTTCTGTTTATTTATCGGGACACCTCAAGGGAGATTTTGTTTGTCATAAATATTTGACGGTTTTAATTTGGTGAACGATAAACAGACGCCCCACAGTCGATTTAGTTGAATTTATTATTCGGGTCTGGTCTCTATAAAAACAACAACTTCCTCTTGGAACAAATTACGACTGGAACTATTGCTTAGTTGCACAACCAAACTACCGATAATGCCCCCATCTATCCTCTAAGATTACGCATTTTCGATATTCGCAGAAGAATCGAACATCGCTATTCCAAAAGTTAACCCGTAAGTGGCCATGATGGCTTTCGAGGTCGGCCTAGCGATTCTTTTTATAGCCAACTAAGAAAATTGGCTCATTAATCTCTAAGATAAATGTCCAGCCACTATTCGACCCATCTTATCAGAGCGCAGAATGAATGGAAGTGTGGATATAGATAGATGCCAAAGGATTTTTTTATCGCTTGTGTTACGGAACTCTATCGTTTTCTGATCAGTTTATTGATGTAAGAGTGCTTTATTGGCAATTCCACTTTTGGAATTGCTGTAATTGTACTATTACAACTGCTGAAGATAAAAAAGTAGGTATGCGACTTGGACTCAATCGGAATGTAAATAATCTAGTACGGTTAGTACTCGTCAGTCAGCTCATCAATAATTTATGTGCTGTGCTGATAAAGCTCCAACATTTCAACATATAAATCAATACATCAGAATAAATTTTCTACCATGGTAACATCGACGTAAACACCGGGTTTGTAATACAAAACTATCTAGACTGCATCCTGGCGAATGAAAAAGGAAAAATGCAAAATGGGGGTAATTAACAAGAAAAGAAGTTCTATTTTTCTAGAAACAATCGCACGTCGCGCAAAAAGGAAGTCAGTGTCGCTAGGAACTGCGAGTTGAAAGTTCTGGACATAAATCCGAGGGAACGAGTTAACTGAAGTCCCGGCATGAGTTGAACAAACTCGGGCTAGGAACACGCACACATGCCGGGCGTTTTTTACCCAAGATCCTTTTTAAAGAGGGTGTACTTTCAGCTATAGGTTATGTAAGTGTTAACTTATATTATTGATGGAGAGGAGTCATTGTTTTCGTGTTAGAGAAAACGCACATTATACTGCCGTCGAGATTTGCTTGGATGGCTTGGGAGAGTATATGGTGCTGCAATGTTATAAGTATTAATGTAATACGTAGGTATTATAGGTACATACATTATAACATAATTAAAATATTTTATATAAATTTAAATTATAATATATATTATAGTAATTTCCATTACAATTCAATTCATTAATTTCAGACTTTTACATGACTTGACTTTTACATACATAAGTATGTCATAGTTATAATATAATTAATTAATTATTACATACGCACGAAAGACAATAAATCACAAATTTAAAATTACAAACAAAATAATAATCAATAGTCAATAACATAATAATCAAAAAAACAAAAGAAATGAACATGATAAAACTGATGAAAATTACAAAATAATAAATTAATCACCTTAACCTATATTTGGGCTTGGAACCAGCATGCTCAAGGTGGACTTTATGTCCAGTGCTGCATAATTGGACAGTCTAGGTCCATCCGCCAGGCAAACAGCTGTAGGTAGCTGTTGGAGCTGCCCCGCACCCGGCGCATCAGGGATGCGACTCGTTTGCGCACGATCGCGGCAAAGCCGTCTATATGCGCGTCGGCAAACATCCTAGGTGCGCTACAGTACCGTGGCAGTCCCATCAGCGCCCTGACGGCATTATTATATTGGGTGCGCAAGGCTGTATAGGACTTTTTTGTGTATTTGACCCATAGACTGCACGTGTAAAAGGACTGACAAAACGCTCTAAACAGCGTCGTTTTCACTTGTGCAGTACATCGTGTAAATCTACGAGCAAACATGTTAGCCTTGACTGACAGAGCCCTGCGCTCCCTATACATATCAACGTCGTCCCAGAGCGACTCGGTGACCCAATGACCCAGGTATTGAATGTTATGTATGTGTATGTTGGTAATGTTAGGTAATGAAAATTATAATGTATTATTGTTGAAATGTATATATATTTGACTTAATCGAAAAGTCATAACAACCGAGGAGCAGACAACTATTTAACGTGAGTACCTACTTCAGTTTCAATAAGAAAAGTCTTGAATACATGCACCATGCATGGTAATATTTGTAAATCAAACTCGTATAGAAGCAGATATGCCTATCCAATAAAAACAAAACACGACGGAAACTAATTCAACATCCTAGTGCCAACACGGCGTCGCATTAGGACATACTAAAATAACTCTTAACAGACGTAACATGTTGATAGGATGACAGACGAAAGTGCTGAGCGCATACGTCAGGGTATCCGCGACAGGCATAAACCACTCGGAGGAACGTCTGAACGTCTCCATCCAACACACTCCATCCTTATCTTGCTTGTTATCACGACTTGGCGCGGTATAGACGAGGAAATAGTAATTGTATGCGGTGTTGCCAGTCCAAAGGTTTTCCCTGACGCGACGCTTTGATAGAATTGGAGGGTTTTGGTGTTGATTTTTGGACATTCAAACTGCTATGCTATTGTAGATAGATAATTAGATTTAATAGCTGATCTGATCGAATACACATTATACTGTACAATTACGTTCAATTTCAATTAAATGTTGATTATAATCCTACATATATGTACATATTACATACGGCAAAGTGATTAGAATAAATAAAAGTTTGAAAGAATAATAATATTGGCATATTAGATTAAGCACTAAAATTTCATAGCGGCAATAGCCCAATGGATAGGGTGTCTGACTGGCGATCGAGAGGTCGTGAGTTCGATCCCCAGCCCTCGCATTGCACTATTGACGTGAACCCACTCCAGACACAAGCATATTTAGCTTAGTTGGAGGGGTTAACAAGAATACTAGTAATGTGCAACCCATTTGCGAGTAATCTTCATTTCTTAAAAAAAAAAAAAAGTTACTTAACAGTAATAAATACAATGCTACTCAGCATTTCTTTGCTAAATGAGCAACATTACAATTATTAAACGCGATGAAAATGCAACGTCTAGGTATATTCGGTATACCTACGATAAACCAGATATTATCGTACAATAAATACTGTTTGTATGCAGCAATCTTTGTTGGTCGCTAAACCCCATTTAAACTTTGCGCGATAATATATCCACATTTTAAGAAAATCGACCCTCGGAAATTGATGAAACTGCTAGTGGTGCAACGAGTCATTTATCGATGTAAAAAAGATCAGCATCACAGAATCTCGCATTCGATCATTTCGGTTGTTTATTCAAAATTTATTCCGGGGATATTGGAATGAGTGGTGGGCTAGTGAGGCGATAAATCGTACGGTGTCGCGACGTGTCGCACGTCGGGTTAAAAGCTCGATAACCGAGACACACACCTACCCGCTTCAACAATAACCTCTTTCTTTGTTTTATTTCGTAGCGTTCCACGGTCGACGAAACCCACCAAGGATTTTATGCATAAAAATATCGATATATAATTGCTTCATTACGTCCCTGTGTTGGCGAGTAAAATATGTGGGAGTTATATACAGGTGGTTTCAAAAATGTTACTCTAAAAGGTATTATTACGTTTTAATTTCTTGAATTCAAATTCACGTAATTTATACATACGTATTATGAAATTACATTGTATGTAAATTTAAATGCTTAACAGCTATTTATTGCGCACACAGTTAGTAACCAAACTTGTGAAAATGTTGCTCTTATTTATTGGGTTACTAAGGATTTCATTTATAGTTAGTTTCATTTTGTGAATAATAATAATAAATTCTCTAATTATATCAAGATCTTTTGTCTTTGCATTCACCGCTGTGTTTATCACGGTCTTGGCAAGTTTCCCTGAAAATCTAATTGTCTAATAGGTAAATATCTATGTATATTTGAAGCTACATTACCCTTGGTAATATATTGGACTGAGATAAGATTGATTAAACATTATCATCATTGTTCAACCGTTAACGTGAGTGTGACTAATGGTAATGATGTGCATGCGGTGAGGTGCTATGTACATTTATATTTTATGTAGAATAACTCAAATATGCCGCAGAGAAAGTAATTTGTAAAATAGAGACATAATGATTTATTTAACCGGCATTGCTTTTCAACACCTTTGTGTGTTCATTTTAGTGAAATTAACGTTACATTCTTCCTCCTAGACCTTATCCAATCATTTCGGGTAGGCCCTCCTAATTTTGTTTTTTTTTATTCTGCTCGATACTGTGGTGCTATTTAATAACAAATAAACGTAGCTTTTAATATCCAGCCTCTATAGATATATATTATATCGGCTTATGTCGATTACCAAAGTGTAGATTTCAAAAATTCTTAACACGTCTACACCCTAAATAGTCCCTAAGCGTTCAGAATGTAGAGCATCCTGTAGCTCTCCGAAGCCAGTTCTTGTGTCTGTCTGTTCCCGGTGTCGCTATCGTTGTATCTGCTCTGCCAGAGGGTTTGCTTTATGGTGCCAGCTTCGGTGTAATATTTCATGGGGATCGCACGCCGTGTATCATCCCGGACCACTTTTTAACTTTTCAAACGTAACTTGTAATGAACGTGGAATGATAAAATATAAAAATAGAACGATCGCCGATCGGAGTTTGTTTTCGAACGGTCAAAGAATATTCGATTAGATATCGCTCGCCTTGGGTCAAATTTTGTATCTATAGGTAACTCAAGTGTTATTTTAATATTGTTTATTATTATTGTTTGAGTTTGTCGTTGTCAATTTTACACGAAGCTTGTTTTGCGGTTATTATAAAAATATGTATCGTGGTAATATAACCTACTAAAGTACATTACTTTGAAGGCTTGAAATTAAGCGGGCGGCCGCGCCTGCGCCGCTTGTCAGTTATAATTGGCTGAACTTGTCGACCAACTCGTTGCGTAGGTTTTTTGTACTTTTTCTCCCTACAACGACATTACTCTTCGTCTCCCGCGAGAGACGTAAATTGCGAACACAGGCCATGGAAACAAACATTGATGTGACGTATGAATACGCGAACATGTCGGTACGGTATTAAAATTTAAATTTAGGATGGAATTTCTAACTGTTCTAAATGGAACACGAATTGAATTTTTGAAACAAGTGAAAGTTGTAGATAGCCTTTCGTATTAAGTGTTATATATTCATCACCTCCCTATTACGTAGTATTATCTGTTCTGTGTCCCTATATTACGTTACTTTTGTTACCGTATCAAAGCTATAGTTTTATTTTCGCATTACATTGGTAAATTGTAACGACCACAGTATTAAAAATAATAAGGACACGTGTTGTCATTAAGTGTTATATATTCATCACCTCCCTATTACGTAGTATTATCTGTTCTGTGTCCCTATATTACGTTACTTTTGTTACCGTATCAAAGCTATAGTTTTATTTTCGCATTACATTGGTAAATTGTAACGACCACAGTATTAAAAATAATAAGGACACGTGTTGTCGATACGATAGCATTGTATAAGGCTTGTTAGTACAAATCTGGTGCATTCGGTTCATTGTAGCACCAGCAGCTATATTCTTTACATAATTCATACATAATCTGCTTAGCATATCGACACAGGTGACATGTGTGGCATTTTGTATGGGAGCCAAGTTACAGATTCTGTTTGTGTATTCATTTGTTTGTTTTATGCGATTGAATCAGCTCGATGTTGGATAAATCAATTGTTTAATCCAATACATGTGCTAATACTATTAGAATCTTTGTCTTGACATACTCATTGACTGACTGACTGACTGACTGACTGACTGACTTGGAGACAACGCACAGCCTAAACCGCTGGTCTTAGAGACTTGAAATTTGGAAGGTACATTTGTCTTAGTACGTAGGGATGTACAAAGAATGAATTTTTGGCAATTCCACTCCGAAGACGGTTAAATGGGATAAAAACGTTAGTATGTAAGTTCTATGTTTTTAACCTTAAAACGATGAAAATTGGTATTTGAGTAGTTCATTCGATATTTTAATTTCGATATCAATATTTTCTTGTCAAGAGTGCATTAAGGTGGTGCAATGGGGTATGAAATTCATCTCGAAAGTTCTTTATTAATGATTTTTTACTGAAGAAAAGTGGTATTGTGTAGTTCATTTGATATTAAAATTAATTTATCAATATTTTCTTGCCGGGGATGCATTAAGGTGGTGCAGTGGGGGATGAAAATTAATGTCAAGATTTCTTCTGTCTTTATATATACCTAAAACGCAAACTATCAACACGCAGCTCAAAACCACTGAACGGATTGCGCTGAAATTTGGCATGCAGATAGATATTTTAACATACTTAGGTATCCCATAAAAAATGATTTTTTAAAATTCACACCTTCAGGGGATGAAACGGGGGTTCAAAGTTTGTATAGAGAAACAAAACTATCTTTTTATTCGAAACTTTACACAAATACTTCTATAAATAAATACGAAGTGTTTCAGGCTTTATCAAACTTCCGCCCCTGAGAGGGTAAAATAGAGTAACAAATACAAACCACAAAGTAAAAAAAAATAATATGGGTATTTGGGTTTTATAGAAATGAATCCCTATTTTACTTGGTCACACCATAACATGAAAACGGGTGGACCGTTATGGCTAATTCTATGTTTGGTGTGTTTTAATGAAAGTAATGGTTTTACTTACAAAAGAAAAGTTTTAAATGAATGAAAGAAGTTTTTAACGCGGGCGAAGTCGCGGGGCACTTCTAGTATATGTATTTATTACATATTTTTATATTATATCTGATAGTCTAACGTTTGACAGCTATGTCGTCTGGTGGCAAGCGATGATGTGGTCGAGGATGGTGAATACGATATACATGTATATAAAATGGTCTGACTCTCAAGGGCTTGTACTACCAGAAAACCGTAAGGTTTTGGCGACAGATTTCCTCCTCGATGGTGGTTAGCTATTTTTTGGTAGCAAGTCAGGCAGAACATTTCAATAATGCTTCTACCATACCTATATACATGCTAATATTATGTAGCTATATAACATTTCCGCTCAGGTAATTTATTTTTTAACACATTTGGCCAAAAATGAATTTATGAAGCATGTAAAGATTGTTAAAAAGTTAAAAATTACGCATTATACAACGGAGCGTGCGGTAAAGTAGGTATTGAGGTGATAGTACCTATTTTACCGCACGCTCCGTTGTATAATGCGTAATTTTTAATTTTTTAACAATCTTTACATGCTTCCGTGCGGTAAAATAGGTACTATCACCTTAGTAGCTTCTTTACCACACGCTCCGTTGTGTGGCGCCGTGCGTATCATTTACGTTTTTCTACCGAATACTTTCACATATAAAATAAAAATAAAATAAATAAGCTGAATGTTAAAACTTACTTCAAAGATTTTTTACTTAATACGTTTGTCTAATTTTAATACTAAGCAGTAAATTAGATGAAAGATGTAGTTCTAATTTTCACTACACTTGGCGCCATTTGTAAATTCGCGCGATTTTTATATTAGAAACGTCAAAGATTGTTTTGAATTTTTGATTATTTGATTTATAATTGTTTTATTACCAATTGTACTGTTTACTCGCAAATGTATTGAAAAACGTTGTATACACACACACATATACACACGTGCGGACTCGTGACTATGGTAAACCCTCGACTTCGTCTCGGGCTTACATTCGTCTACTAGTTTATAAAGAAAGAACAATTTACTTAGCGCACTAGTATCATAAATAAAGTACTATACCGTTACGCGTCATTTATGCTTGTATAGTATCTGTTGAATAATTGCTCTTTGACGTTATAGTCATATATAGGTACATACCTACTTTCGCATAAAAACAAGGTTTATTTTTCTTTAATTAGTTAAAAATGCGATGCTAACCTATATCGATACTAAAAACAGTTCTGGATTTCAATAATCAATGCTCCTTGGATACAAAAATACGAATGAAATACTACAAACATTGCTTTGTCAACGCATTCTCTTATCGCTTCATTGCTGACTCTTTGAACTTTGGCTGATTTGCGCTTTGCTAACGTCACCACTGTTACAAGACCTCTGTTGGTCTTCTACGTCTTTTATATTTGAATTAAAACATTCGAAATCTCAGAAGTTTCTTAGGCCTAAGTATATTTGGTGTAGGCAGAAATTGTGACAGTTCAAATGCAGTGACTGACATATCGCAACTGACATTTTATTGTTTAGTTAATAAACGTGATTTATGTAATGTTTATGCATTAATTTTAGATATTTAATTGCTTGTTGCGTAACTGATAATTTATTTGTTATAGATATAACAAATTGGTCTTATTTGATGGGTTGTGAAATGTTATCAATGTTATCTTATCATAGATAGGTATTATTAGAGTTGAAAGATTTGGTAAAATTAAAGGTAATATAATTAATAAAATAGTAATTAATTTAAAGGTAAGTTTATTTTGTACTTAATAGGTAATTTAATTATTTATGTAAAGTTAAAAAAGAAACTAAGTATATACAGAAATACAATTTAATATTTGCTTATGTACCGCAACTAACCTTATTATTATATTTTTATTTATAAGTCTTATTTCAATATTATTTGCTTAGCTACTTCAGGCACACTTATATTTAAAATAAAATAATACATGAATGTTATATCTATAATATTCTTCGATCGAAGCTAATTAATATTGTTTATAGATATAGGTACAATATTCCACAGTATCGTATCCACTAGCATTTGTATGATAGATGATAGGTACTCTAATACCTATATATTATTGCAGGTTGATCTGTGTAAAATATTTTTATTCTACAAAAAATCAACTAGCTTAATCTACACAAGGTTTAACAGAACGGGAAAGTATTTAATAATAAGACTGTGCATTGAATATACAGCCTGTTTTAAAATCTATCTCCGGTCATTCCTAAGCAGCTTAGCTCGCAAGTTATTACAAGTTAAACTTTTAAATAAATGCTGGCATTAACAATAATCCTTATCACTTATCCAATGACAGTCTATCTAAGAAACTTGAATAAATATTTATATTAGTAAACAATTAATTCATTAAGGGCATTCCAAAGAATAAACCTAATACAATAATTACTAATATCTAACCTGTTAAGGTAACCCTTACCACCGATAGAATGCAAACCAAAATAAATTACTGACTCCGTCTATTAATTAACTTTGGAAAAGTATAATGTCGATATATAAATACTTATTTATAGCTTATTATTGGTATCTCTATATTATTTGTATCTAGTAGGTAATTTCTAGGATCATAAATCAGGTACAAGTCTATTATGTAGCTATGCGTGCAATTAGTGTATTTAAGCGTAAACAAATTAATTAATGGCAAATCTAAAATCAATGATACAGAATAATAGCGCTATTTGATACATAGTTTTGTATAATCGACAATCTAATGCACCGATAACGGTTTACATTGCATATAATTACTTTATAGACTACGTCTAATTACCGTGGAATACCTAAGGTATAATATATACAGACATAAATTATGTTCTATGATTAATTTTAATTGGGTGTTTATTTGTAGATAATTAACATTTTATGCGCAAATATTTGTCTAGTTATTAGTTTAATTGGCAAGTTTTGAGTCATCATGATATTTTATGCAAATTGGAAGTATGCGGTTTATTTCAGTGTATAAGTAGCCCACGATTAAATAATAAGTATTCGTGGATTGTAGCGGTATAATTTTTCTACTATTATTTTTAATAATTTTGGCATTTTTTTATTGAACCTTCTTACTTGATTTCCTATTTTTAATTATCAGCCTATAAGATTATGTAGGTACTCTTTTAGATAAGATGAGGCGATGTCTGCTTGCTTCAAAAAAGTAAAACGACAAGTCAAGATTTTATGCATGTTCGACTGCCAACGTCGCGTAGCTGTAAAAACTCTGAAGTAGAGTTAGGTAAATGCAAAAGATCCAATTCAAATTCGACAAAAACTATATCCTTGGCTTTCTCCGATCAGTCACGCTTCCCTCCTATAAATCGCATCAGATACCCGCCCTAGTGCCGCATAAATAAGGTGGATCTTGTTAAAACTTGCGGGGTAAAAAAAAACTCTTACGTTTTCCGCCATTTTAAAAGGCTCTCCCTCTAAGGAGGCTGTCATAAATATGCAGATATTCCCTCACCTGGGCTAAATCCACCAAATTTACCGCAGCCAATTTATCGTGGGCAATAGAAATATTGTAAATAGCAGCCTGTGTGTTCAAATTTCTTCGCGTGCTCTTGCTTACTTAAATAGCTGTCAAACCACTTTATAGCTGATGAGTCAAATCCGTAATAGCTTAATTTAGAAATCAGTAGCGATATATTTATTGCGTCAAAAGCGCGGGAAAAGTCCAGTAGCACAAGTAAAGAGCACATGCCTTGATCTTGTGACGCAATAATATTATCAGTGACATCAATAAGGGCCGTCGATGTGCTTCTTCCTTGTCTGAAACCTGACTGTAGCTCTGGCAGTATGTTATTAATTTCTAGAAATCTAGTTAGCGGCTGGCAAACCACCTTCTCCATAATCTTAGATATGCATGGTAAGATACTGATTGGCCGTAGGTCTTTCAGGACTGTTGGACAGTTGTTTTTGGGTAAAGGCCGTACAATTGCAATCTTCCACGCATCAGGGAAAGTAGAGGTATTAATTGAGATGTTAATTAAGGATGCGATAATTTCAATAGAGCTTGGCAGAGTGAGAAGTAACATTTTTAATGTAATGTGATCATAGCCCTCTGCGTTAGACTTAAGACTTTTTACAATTTTATATATAGTGTCAGCTGTGATTGTTGTAATTGAAAATATGTTATCGATATTAAAGCGGTTGAATTCAAAATAGGTCAACTGTGATATTTGTATGTCTGACTTTCCTGGAACGTCTAGGAAATGACTGTTTATTACATTTGGGTCGTTAAAATGAGCGGGGATTTCTTTATTTTCAGAAGAATGTATGAGTGTAGATTTTAAATTTTTCCATAAAGTTTTGGGGTTGTTAATGTTGTTATTAATATTATAATTATAATAGGCCACCTTTTCAAAAAACATAGATTTGCTTACAAGAGATTTCAAGTCTTTGTAATAGATAAGTTTACTATTATCTTTAGTTAGTCTATATGAGGTGAGAGCTTCGTTACGCAAACGCATCATGAACCTTATATTGTCTGTAACCCATGGATATCTGTGATCTTTAATGGTTATTGTCTTATATGGTGCATGGATATCAAACAGATGTAAAATAATGCTATTAAAGAGGTCGACCATTTGATTAATGTCGTCTAATTTGTAAAATGAATCCCAGCAAATTTGATTTAAATGAGTATTAAATAAATCTAGAGAAATATCTTTAATAGGTCTATATGTGGTAGTATAAGGTGCCAACTTTTCTCTCTTTATGTGAAACTCGCATGTGACGAATGAATGGCCAAGAAGTGCCACCGGTTCGACAATGACTTGTCTCGCATGCAAGTCAGTGCACACCACATCAATGAGCGATTGAGAATTAACAGTGAAATGTGTTGGTGACGTAACCAGTTGATTCAAATTTAGACATTGCAGTAAAGTATTAAAATTTTTAGTTTTGCTGTCATCATGATCTAACATATTTATGTTAAAATCACCGAGAACAATTAAATTATCACAGCCCGAGAAAAAATTAACCGACTCAGACAATGCGTCAAGAAATATGTCTACATTTAGCCAAGGAGGCCGATAGGCAGTACCGACGACGATACTTTTACCATTTAATGTAAATGAGATCCACATTTGTTCCACGGACCTGTAGCGAGGCTCGGCGGGATGGGGTCGAGTACGAACATTTACACCGCGCTTTATGTAAAATCCGACACCGCCGCCACGACCATCACGTATATAGTCAGGCCGTGGTATATGACGCAAACGGTAGCCGGGTACTCTGGGCGCTCGCCCCTCCTCCCCAACTCGGAGCCAAGTCTCATTGATGGCCATGACATCGACATCATGCCTATCCATAAATACTATAAAATCATCATGATTCGTCCCTAGGGACCCAGCATTCAGAAATCCAATTTTTAGAAAATGTTTGCGCTGCATTTCTATTTATAAGTGTAGGTATGTATTTAATATACGAGTATAAAATAAGGAAGGAGGTAAAATTATTATTTATATAAAATACTAATTAATGAATAAAATATATGCCAATGTGTTTATAAACTACTTGAAAAAAATTTTTTTTTTCAATAAGTATATATATATACCTATATGAATTGACCCACCCTGCCAATATGTGCTAAGTATATAATAGTCAACACAACTAATTATTAAAACTACTACTTCTAATTTGTAACCTACTGTCACGTTTTTAAAGTAGGTATTACTAAGTATGAAAAAGAAACTATACTACACTTTTCAAACAGTTCGGATACGCAGGTATACATTTACCATAGTAAAATAAATATAAGATGTGTGCTTTCCTCCTTACACTAAAACGTAAATGGCTTATTAAATACTTTCTCTATGCATTAAAATAACACAAATCTTACATTCAGGAATAATGTAAATGTGGACAATACACTTATTGTCAGAGAAATCGTAGACAGATAAATTCCTTACTTTATGAGAGAAATACTTCAGTGCGTGCAGTGTGCACTTATGCTAGATTTCTACAAACTACATGTCAAATTTGGAACGTAATTTTGACACAACTTGACAATCCTGAATTGTTTACGTCAAATTTTTTTAGAGATTTCAGTTGTCACCTTGAATATGTCAACAGTGACATATAGATGATAGAATAAAATGCAGGAAAAACAAAATAAAGGAAAACAATTACAAAAACTAAAAGTATAAAGAGGAATATCAAGTTGTCAATTATTTCAATAACACATTCGAGACATATACAAATAGTTCTACAAAAAGGGTGTTATGTTATTGTAATAAGAGGAAAAAAAGGGGGTTGGTGATAAATTTAATAGTACACCCTCCAACCGAAAAAATTTAACCTACGTAACCAAGCAGTGAGCGTAATACATGAGACGCTCTTCACTTCTTACTAGCCGCTGCTCGCCTTGCCTTCAAGCCAGGCACCGACGCGGATTGCTTCGTCGCGGTTGAGCTCTTCGTCAGCTCTTTTTGTGACGAGCCAGCCAAATAGGCCGGCGCGGCTATGTCCGCGACGCAGTTAATACGACGCCTACGGCCATCCTGCTCAGCCACAAAGACTGTACCATCGCTTGTCCAGGATTTCTGGACTCCGTACTTCAGTCGCGCAGCCAAAAACAGCTCCTGGCGCGGTTTTGTTAGGAATTCAGAGACAATCAGACCTGAACCCTTTAAACTAGTCTTCAATGACCAGATTTTAGTACGAAGCTCAACATCCTTAAGTTTGAACAATATTGGCCGTGACTTATCAGCATTCTGTGTACGACCTAGCCTGTGACACTGAGTGAAAACATTTGCTGTTAGGTCTTTTAACTTCAGCTTGTCCGACAAAGCCTTGATGAGCTCCTGGGATGTGTTCTCCTGATATTTTTCATTTACGCCATGAAGAAGAAGGAATTTTCTCCTAGAATACATCTCCTGTTTGTCCAACTGCTTTGCCAAGGCTTCAATTTGGCTCTGAATAGCCTTAAATGATGCAAGCACGAACATTTTGAAATCATGGAACTCCAGTGCCAGTTTTTCATCATCAACTGTGGGAGTGCTTGGGTTAGATGCCTGACGTTCTTCGAAGGCATCCATACGCTGTCCAAATGCAGTAATCATCTGATTCAGGCTAGTTTGAATAGCATCCATTTTGTGGGCAGTTATCGAAGAGGGGTGAAGAAGTTTTACTACTATTGTTGTGTTTTTGTGAAGTATTTTGTGAGATAAACACTATTGGCAGGTACGGTTTTTACTTATATTCACTTACACATATACAATTGTTAAAATAAACACCATTTGATAATTATTTTGAAATTTTAAATAAGAGCTAAAATTTATAGGTGTTGCTTATTTCGCACCTACCCGCGTTTTTTTATATATACATACATATACATACATACATACTAACATGGCAAGTTAAATAATATATCGTTAAAATACAAAACACCATCTATAAATAAACTAGGTAGGTACACTCACATAGAAAATAAATAATCGTCTATCAATCAGCCGAACCGATTTACAGTTAAATCTCCCAGGCTACAAACCAGTCGTCACTCCATACGAGCATACCCATTACACAACTCCGAAAACGCAGGTGTTAAAACCGTATTATAGCGAACAAACAAGAGTTAAGCTTACGGCATTTCGGCAGACCATAGCTCGGTTAAAATGGTCGAAGATTAGCCAGGACTTGGGCGATATTAATGCTCACAGCTAAATATCAAATGCTGTGAACCTACGTCATCATTACACAGTAATTGGGTTCTAAAATTTGCATAACAGTATTTGGGATCTAATAACACTTTTGTGTTATGATTGTACCTACAAATCGATGCGATGGTTTTGATTTCAATTTAATTGAAAAGCTATGCGTAATTGATTTTCTATGTTATGATGAGTAAATTAAAGGATTGTTTTTTATTTATTAATTGCTAATATTACGTATATTATATCTTCGTACTTTAGTTTCCTACATAGTGGAACAATTTTGATGTTCTATGTTTGATTGAATCCAAAGTCTATCCAATCAATTTACTAACAAAGATTTTTACAAATTATGTTGAGGAAATCAATTTTATGACAGCAATATAAGAAATAAACTGGCCAATTGCAAGTCGGACTTTTACTCGTAGGGTTCCGTACCACAGTAAAATATTTTATAAGATCGAGAAAAAAATGCATTATCTCTTAACTTTTACTAACATATCAATGTTATTGTTTTGTTACCACGGCCACCGATATGATGGTAAATGACAATTGTGTGAAAATGTCAAGTGTCTATAGTTCTGTAAAAAGGTCAAGGGTCTATTACAGTTTATAAAATCGAGCGGAATGCGCCAGGAATAATAATTAAGATAGTTTAAAAACGAAAACAATCGACTTTAATGCCCCGTGAGTCGATTTCAGTAGCAAGTTTGAGACGTTTATCGTCATATCTCTGGAGATAATTATCAGATCTCGATGAAATTACAATAAGACCACCTCGGAAACGTACCCTACCGATTAAAAAAATAATCATTCAAATCGGTTCACAATTGACGGAGCAATCGCGTAACATACATACAAAAAAAACATACAGACGAATTGAGAACCTCCTTCTTTTTGGAAAGTCGGTTGAAAACACATTTCTTGCATGGAGACCCTTTAATTTTTAACTCTATTCTATTTACAGTATTTATTGTTATAGCCGCCATAGCAATACATATTATGTAAAAATATTTCAAGTTTCTATCTATTACGGTTCATACGATCAAGCAAAAAACTCCGAAAAAATACGTTTCTTGTATGGGGACCCCTTTAATTTTGAACTTTATTTTATTTTTAGTATGTGTTGTTATAGTGACTGTAGTAATACATACTTCGTGTAATATATTCATGCATCTAGGTATTACGGTTAAGAAGTTACAGCCCTGTAAAAGGCGGACAGATGGACGGTCGGATGGACAGCGAAGTCTCAGCAATAGGGTTCCTTTGGTACCCTATGGGTACGGAAGCCTAGAAACGAAAAGCTTCCATAGCTTCATCATTTCAATGGGCTGGAGCGCCATATTTGCTTCAAACTTCGAGCATTCTCCAATTGGTGAATGCTCGAAGGCTTCAAATGAAGATAGTGTAGCGTGCGAACTTTTTCAAAGTACTTAAATCGATAATTGGACGTGATGGAATGGAACAAGTGAGTTTTATTATCACAAAATATCTCCGCACGCGATAGCTACTGTTAGTATACTTACAAGTCTTACAACATACTTAGTAGTTATTACTAGATACAGAATTTAAAGTGTTCGGAAGTAATTCGTTTAATTTAGATTTTTCATCTTTCGAATGAAAATTTTCAACTTGCATGATTAAATTTTAAAATATTGTCGTCATTTGTCGTCTTAATTGAACAAACTTCCGTCATCATTTTTACGGCACTTCAGGGACAATTTTCAACTTTTTCAACTCCCGTGATCAGGAGAGGGATGATAAATAACCCCAAAAATAAATTGCGAAACGTGTCTCGCCTTAAAACAGGCGAATTACGTTTTAGAATTTATAGTCTGTGCTCGTAAACGACTCCGAACTCCGTGACGTAGATTACCTTGTTTATCCCTTGATAATGCTGCTTGCAAACTTTGACAATTTTAGTGACGTAGCTATCCCAGTCCGGTTTGCGTTTTCGTTAATTCTGCGTACGCCGGGCCCGGTCGAATTTGCATTTTGCACGCGTGATAAGTGGGCCGGATTACACGGGATTCCCACCAACAGCCTCTGTTTGCTCTGAAATAAAGGGCTGTTAAACTTTTTTCATGGTAATTTGGGTCACCTTTAGAAGAAACGATCGCTGTAAATTTGTTTAAGTAGGCTTAGGTCCGGCCCCGTTTGTTTAAATTAGAATGAAACATGCATTAAGCTAATTTGATTAATTTGTATTTTTTCGGGATTTTTTAAAGGGAAAAGTTTGTTCCGTGGAATGTTTTAAAACTGTTACCTAAATAATGTCCAGTCCGGAACTTCGTCGGAAGTTGGTGGTATTTTTCCATGGCGTGATTAATGAATGCTACCACATAGCAAGCCCGGCTGACTTCCAAAATTTCCACACTAAATCTCCCCTTTCTTTGCTCTTCTTTTGCTCGAGGAAGACTTGGCACCGTATTTTATCTCTGTAATGCAAGCGTTGCATGTAGCTTGGTAAATACGGATCGTATATATAATCATCCTTAGTAGCTACCTACTTATACTCCGTTAAAAAGGGTCAATCCTTTTCGTTCGTTTAACTTGAAAGTTTTATGAAATTGTGAAGACTTGAAAGAAATCGTGCTCATGGTAAATTGATTATATCCTAAATTGGCCTCTATAAAATTAATAATGACTTTGAAGTTCCCATTATATCTTATCTAGAGGTTAAAAAGAAATGTTCAAAATGATTTCCTATAAAAATATTGGGAACAAAGAACGCTATTTTTGTATCTTAAAACACATACATGCGTTTTGGCAAACATAAATAGGCATAAATGCAAGAATGAAGCATTGAGCCAATGCAATGGAAACAAGTTATAAATATCTAACTCTAAATACTTATACAAAAAAAAAATGCTTTTCACAGGATTGTTTCGCTGGATTTTGTTACGTCGTATTTTAAATACAGATTTGGATTTTTTTAAAGGTACCTCTTTCGATTTTTCTTTTATACCTAGCACAAAAGGATTAACGATATTAAAAAGAATTATAGTTTAAATAATATCGTTTAAAAACTAAAAAAACAACCGACTTCAATGCCGCGCTATTCATTTCCAGTACCAATTTTGAGATGTTTATCTCAATATCTCTGGAGATACTTATCATACCTCGATAAAATTACCATGGTACCACACTCGGGATATCTCCTTTCGAACAAAAAAAGAATAATCGAAATCGGTTCATAAACGACGAAGTTATCCGCGAACAAACATAAAAAAAATATATATATATACGGTCGAATTGAGAAACCTCCTCCTTTTTTTGAAGTCGGTTAAAAACCAAAAAATAGACTTCAAATGCTGCGCCAGTCATTATCAATACTAAGTTTGAGGTGTTTATCTCCATATTACTAGCGACCCGCCCTGGCTTCGCACGGGTAGAGCACAGTTTTACAATCAAGAGCATATAGGTACCTATGCCTACACGTTTTGCATCAGCTTGTTGCCTCGAGTTTGAATTAACATCTTCAACAATCATCGTCATATTTTAACCACTTTACACAAACCTTAACAATTTATACACCTAAACTTCCTATTCCTCATGAATCCACTCTAATGTATTGGTTAAAACCGCATGAAAATCCGTTGAGTAGTTTTTTAATGTATCGTGGACAGACAGACAAACGCGGCGGGGGGAATAGTTTTTAAATAAGTACCTAGTTTAAGTTATACCTACACTTACATTGTCAAAAACTATGAGACAAGATTTATACACTAATATCGCCGGTTGTAAATATAGGTAGCTTAATTATTTTGTTCTTATTTCTAGGTAATATGTCATTTTTGCTATTGGTAGATACAATTATAAAGTACCTATTCGTAAAAAAATACTCATTAAAAGATAGTTCTTCATAAACAGACCTACAACATTAGAACAAAATAGAATAACTATTTATGAAACACCAAAAATAACTTATTATCTAAAATAATTAATACCTAAGTAATGCGTTAATACAACCGGTCTTATCACATAAAGTAATCTCTCCCAGACAGGTTCAAATGCACAGGGTGCAGGAAACTAAAACGAATTATTGTGTTTTATCAACCCAACTTAAGATAATAATGCTGACGTAAACAGAAACATAATTATCAATATCATTGTATAATAGTACTACGATGTAAAAGGTACAGAGCAAATCGTCGTTTTTATCTACAAACGTTTAAAAAAATATGAAACTGTTAATTCATTTGGTTTTTATTAACCTCTGAAAAATACAGATTCCATTCCATAGGTAAAATAGGTAAATAAAGTCATAGGTACATTAAAACTACAAAGTAGGTAAAGTTACGTATGATATTCTTAATAACAGCGAATACTTACATTAAAATAAAGTAATGCAAAATTCCTTGACAACACGAAATATATATATATACCTAAAGTCTGAAATTACGGATTAGATCGGTAGGTAGGTACAGACAGACGTTTTAAAAAAGCTGCTCTATCAGAAAAAAAATATATAATACCTACACATTTGTGTGGTTAGGTAAATGAATCAAATCTTAATTATTTAAAATTAAAAAAGCATTTAAACATTCTGTAAGATAAGTAATAGTTAGATACCTATATTTTATATTATAACTTTTGTTCAATAGGGATTAGACTAGAAGACGTTCACCCATAATTCCACATTGAGTTTGTAAAACTTATTTCATCATTAGATCAATCAAACATTTTGTTTTTGTCAGTGCTACATTAGCGCATGCGCGCCGTCGGCTTTTTTGTCCGTCGGAAAACATAGTACCATTTACGTGAAAAATACTAATTATTCAGCATATAAATTAAGTTTTATTCTCTAATTTAATTATTCATACAAATATACTTATTTTGATACAAAACAACTTTATCGTTTGCCTTAGGTTTGCTTGATAAATGCCAATTTACCAACATTTAGTTGTAAAGGCTCGCTAACCATTTATATCTGGTGAAAACTATGTTTTAACATAAATTAATAGAAAACCGCAAATCCTACTGAATAAATTAATTTTTTTCTATGACTTTGAGAAAAGAAGTAGGGTTTTCCTAGCCGCTAATGAGTTAGACTGAGGTCACACGGCTTAATCAGTGCTTTAGGGAATACCTTTTCACGAAAAATTATAAGTAAAAATAGTAAACAATGAATTAAAGAAATGTATAAATAAATTCAGTAAATACCAAGCTTGTGAATTTTGCAATATCCCTAGATTCGAATATGAATTTAATTGGAAATTGAGCATTATTACATCATGTCGGTTGTATGACACCATTATTTACGTCTAAAAACGTCAATATTTCATGCAAAAGAATATAATATTAGTGTAAACAAAACAAATAAATACCTAACACAACCTGAACTTAGCTTTAGGCACTCCACGGGTGGCGTCCTTTTGACAAAACACCATTAAATTAACACAAAATACTCCTAAAAACTATGAAACCACATCTGAAAACTTAATAACACATGATAAAACACTGATTCAATGCAAAATAATCGTTTAAAACTGATGAAAACAATGAAAAACTCGCAAAAACAATGGGAAAACATGGTGACGCGTTGTGCATTCGTTGAGACAGAGGGCGCTGGGGCTGCGTCATTCAATATGGCGATGGTTTGCTGCGCTGTGATTGGTCAGCGGGGCGAGTGGAGTGAAGTTAGCTCGTATGAGCGAGCGAGGTAGATTTATGTAATGTTTTGGCGTCGATGAAAGACGGAGAATGTGTCGGGACGGTGTATTTTGTATGCTGTCGGCGGTCGGACCGGTTTTGTCAGAGGCGTTCACTGAGCGTGCGTATCGTACGTATGTGAGGACGCTATGTGCCGACTGCCGAGTAGGGTGCTTATTCGAGATGACGAACTCATGGCGCGCTTGGTCGATGTTTTTACACATTTAAATTATTTGATAGAGTTACTTGAAAACTTGTAATGAATAAATACTAAAATATTAGTTTGTATATCGAAGGAATTTTAAGAATTATTTCGTTACGTAAATTATATATACTTGGTTTAAAATTAGGTGGATATATCGATTAAAGATAGCTACTATTAGGTAACAAAAAAACATTTGACAGTTAATAGGTACCTATTTACCTCTTACCTATTTACCTTTTGATTTTGTACATTAATTATTGTTCTTTATTTTGTTACAGGTAAGAAAGGGCGTCAGCATCACATTAATTAAATTACAAAAGGTACTAGGTCAAGAGGCCAGAAAAGCGGGTCCCGACTGCAAGTAAAGTTGGTAGGTATTTAAGTAAAGGTAAATCAAAATACCTACTATGAGTATGTTCACTTCCAAGGCTGTGATGGCACCACCTTCCAAAACAAGACATCTCAAACGGTTCGCCGAGCTACGGGTATCCTAACCTACATATCGAAAAACGGCTTCCGAATTTCTTACCATATCATATCAGGGCCGTAGATTTCAACAATCAGCTGGTATGTCTAATGCCTAGTAAGTTATGTCTGCCAAATCTAGAGAAGTTAGATTCCATTCTTAGACATCCCCACTTTTTCATCAGGTCAGATCGTGGTCAAGTGCTCGTCTGACTACAATATTTCTCCTTAAAAAACAGACAAAAGTTACGTAAGGTACATAAGTTAAACGGAATTAGTTTTTGATGGCTATGAAATAAGGTCCTATTTCTAAAATCAAAATCTCAATCAGCTGCCCGATGTGACACTGTTTGTCTCGTGATAGTGAATCTCCCCCGGATGAAATCTACGGAATATTTTGATAGTTTAGTATTTTTCTACAGAATTAGTGACATGTTTTATGAAAAGTGGGTAAAATTATTAAGCAAAGAAGCGTATTCTATCAGTTCTTGTTGTAGATTATAATAAATTCATACTAAATTTCATAAATAAAAACTTTGCTTAGAATAATAATTTTACGTTAGAATAATTTACCTACAATTTATTCTGTTTATACCTAAACTAGCTGTGCCCTGTGGCATCGATCGCTTTAAAAAGTAAAATCTACTAATCCATAATTACTTATTTAGGCTTTTGCAAAATTTTAGCTATAGGTACTCCACAGCGCCGTTGGACCGTGAAGAAGTCCCAAACTAACAAACAAATAAACAAACTTATAACTTTCGCATTTATAATATTGATGTTGATTGATGTCGATATGCCATTATAGATATTAGTACCAATTATCTTATAGGCTAGCGTTTGATCACTATCTCACCTGTTGGTAAGTGATGATTCGTTCGAGGAGGATGGTAGCACGCTAGGCCTGCCGGAACACATTAGATGTTTTGGCGATAGATTTTCAAACTTCAGGGTGGTAGGTGGCCAGGCGGACACTATACAGTGTACTACTATCATGCAATTCATTTGTCTGAAATATCTTTTTATTTGTTTTAAAAAATTACCTAAGGAAGCAGGCTATAAATTACGCCGACGTTTGTTATGTACCAACCTATATATTTATTAATGGTAACCACACCCGAACGGGTCCAAACAGCTACTGAATACCAGAATATTTAATCCAGAAAAAAAATCACATACGCCCCCGTCTAACGGCTTAGATAAATTCATTTTCTCGTGTAACTAGCAATAAATATGGTAATTCAACACTATAACGCCCTTATGTCGCCTACCATGGAAAGAGCGAAAAAGATTTCGCAGATTGCACTGCGCAGTACTCTTTTCAGTCATACAGCCTTCAGTCGGCATCGCTGCAAAGTTAACTTTGCTGTTCCGACGCATGGTCGTAATTTTTCCGATGCGATTTATTGACTTACGTCGTTTCGGTGTTGGTGTGTAGTTTTATCGACCTACGGCTACTACTAACCTAATAAATTTCGGTGTTTCGCTCAGTGAATCCGCTTGCTGAACGAATGCATCGTCCCAGATACGAATGCGGGATTTGAGTATGGAGATTTATAACTGCTGAAAGCCATTGTGAATAATATTTGTCTATGTGGAAGTATGGCCGCTGATAAGGGGTTACGAAGCGCGTTTCAGTTTATTGAGGATACAGTTATAAAATAGGTCAATCGTTACTTTGCCATTCGGCATGAATCTATCTACTGTTACATTTACGGGAAAAGGTTTGCTATCAATGTTTTAAGTCTTGGTGATATTGACCTTCAAATTAAAGTTGTGGGTACCTAGTTTGTGTATTAGAAGTATCAATCACTGGAAAATCGTTCAGAGATTATCAGAATACCTAATTTAATATCTTAGTACCAATAGTAGAAAGGCAGATAAATTCATATCTCAATGCTTAGATAAGAAGCAACAAACAAACCATCTGCATTGAAACTGGAATAAACTACTTGAGGATCTCGACTTGAAATCTCTGAAAGCTTTATTATCAGCCATTTCAATAAGACTCGACCGACCCGGCCGCGGCTCGCAATGGATCTCTTAATTAACAAAACACAATTAAAATATAAATCTTGGGTACGAGTTAATCTGCAAAATGAAAACAATCAAAACCAATATTTAATTGATGGGCAAACCTTAATTAACTTGTAGTTCGGCAGCGGTCCCGAAAGCCCCTCGGATAAAAGAAGCCATCTGCATTTCGGCATTCAAATTATTCTCCAAACGTGTTTTCCGTTCTAACACGGAGGCCATTAACAAAATCGCTTCATCACACTCACTCCTGCGCATCACGACGGCGAGAGAACGGCCCAACCCTTCTAGGCCGGCCCCGATGCCAATATGCTATATCTCATATGGACCCACAATAAAACCATACAAAAAACTCACGTCACAAAAGTTTGCCTAAACTAACCTCGTTAAGAGATATCCAGATAAAAGAATACCGTTTTTCAGTATCATCACGATTGTGACGAGGATCGGATAGCTCGTCGCGGCGCGGCTTCGACTAAAATACTGGATTGTGAAATAATTTGTTGTTATCTCAGTTACGGTTTATTACGCAAGTGCAGAGAAAGTTGGTTTTGTTGCATCGGTCGCACAAAAAGCAAAGTTTTTTGAGTTATTGTCCAGGGAGAAAGTCGCTATTGTTCGGTTAAAAAAGCTTTATACCTGCAAAAGCAAGCGTAGCGGTAAATGGCGGAGTGGTTTTAGTGTCCCAAAAGTCCCGTTGCAGATCAGATCGCGTGTGGTGTGGAACCGAAAAGTGTAGTGACGTAATGAAGAAGCGAGAGCTCGGGATATTCCACACAGGCCCCATATAGTGAACCAGGTATCCGTTTCTCATATTGTGGTCATATCTAATACCGTATCAGATTAAAGTCGGTGACACGGGCGTGATGAAACAGAGTTTTCTCCGAAAAAAGTAATTGAGGGTGACATGTTTGAAAATTTAATCTCACGGTCATGTTGTACCGTGTACTGTGTTTGCGAAAATTAACGTTGCTTTTTTAGGCAATTTGTTTTAGGCAATTTATGTGACGCGATGTTGTAGGACAAAGCTGTAAAATTCCTGTTCATATTCACTTTTGAGCGTTGTTAATAAAAGTTCACTGGGTAGGTAAAATGGTGAAATAGAAGTTCAAATGTTTTTCTTTCTTTTCTCAGTTTTCTGGCGCGCTTTAACGCTTTTAGGCCGTTATATATGCCAGATATGCGAAACATAGTCGTTTAAGGTCAGTTTTAATCTGTCAACATTTTTATTAAATCAATTCACACATATTAAAAAAATAATACTAAAAATGTTCACAAGATGTGTGACTGAACTTATTAATATAGCTCATATTTCGTACCACAACCTTGTCACCGTATGATAAAGTCCCCCTAACCATAGACAAATAAACGGAGAGCCTGTGGTCTCATATCTGGCTGAGACAATGCGTCTCTAGCGGTTTTCAAGAACAACACAGAACATGTTGGATGTCTACGCATAGACAAAGACGCTTAATTAAACTAGCGCGGGCGAGCGAAACGTAAGCATTTAATTTATATGCCTGCAGTAAACTCCGCGGCCGCTTCTGTGTTGATGCAAGGTTACAAGTGGAGCGGGGAAAAACCGCTTGTTGTAAATTATAAACGGAAAAAACATGAATGTCTATGTCAAAGAAACAAAAAAATATTAGGCACGTTACATATATACTGCTAGTAATTTTCTTTGCTTCATACCTTGTTAAACCCTCTTTGTAACAGATGAGACTTCCGGTGAAGCTTTGAAGGAATATGGAGGTCTACAGCATAAGTCCATAAAAAACCTTACTTGAAGTATTTTCATAAGTACATAGATATATTACATGAAATCTTTAATAAAAATATCTGCTCCAATCTGCTTAAACCACCGTGTCTCCATCGATGGATAATCTATCGCAACTCGCATAATTATTATATTTCCTTTGACGTGTACATTTCTAGTTTCTTTTGTATCGAGAAACTCCAAATAAAGGTGACTTTAAAACTAATAAATTAAGCCTCCGTTACAATTTTAATACTAGAGGTAATACTATTTCGTAGCATTGTGCTACTTCGTAGCGGATCCGTAGCATGAGCATGATCCGAAGCTGGTGTTTTAAGTAATTGTTTCAGTTGATGCCATTATTGTAATTTAAAACTGTTTGAATAAACAAAATAAAATTACAATAAAACTTATTCGATGTTTGAGTATGCATTTAATTGGCCGAGCGAGCGAAGCGAGTGAAGCGTCTCAGTTTTGAGGTTGGCCAAAAATGCTTTTGTCCGGATGTTTGTCAGTTCGTTTTTTCTCGCCTACAGGTCGCATTTTTCAACCGATTTTGACGAAAATTGGACTTACACAATAGAAAATTTACTTAAGATTTTTTGTCGATCGCGTTTTTTTTATAAGAGAGAAAAGAAAGGGAAAGTGGAGAAGTTTGCTGTAGCGTTATTTATCGACAGATATTAATCAAATTGGAAAGGTACACAAAATGTTGCAAAAAAAAATTCAAATGGGGAGTGATGGGGGGAAAAGAGGGGAAGTTTGCTGTAGCGTTATTAATCGACGGATTTCAATCAAATTTTAGAGGCACACTAAGGACTTCAGAGAAAAGAAAGGGAAAGTGGAGAAGTTTGCTGTAGCGTTATTTATCGACAGATATTAATCAAATTGGAAAGGCACACAAAATGTTGCAAAAAAAATTCAAATGGGGAGTGATGGGGGGAAAAGAGGGGAAGTTTGCTGTAGCGTTATTAATCGACGGATTTCAATCAAATTTAAGAGGCACACTAAGAAAATCTTCATAAAAAAGTCTTCATAAGATGTTCTAAAAAAATCCAAAAAGGGGTAGTGGAGGGCGCAAAAGGGGGTGAAGTTTGCTGTAGCGTTATATTTGAAAATGTATACCTAACCTATACTTACCGATCTGACTACGCAAATTTTTTGCCTTCACAAGGCAAACCCGTAGACACTAGATTCAAATTCTGAGGACGAATGGAACGCGAGTAATCACTAAACCTTATATCCCTATTTTTAGGCAAAAGCGCAAATTCTGAAATGGCTTTTTTAAGCCAGGGCAAAGGGGTAAGTTTCGGTTATTCCATGGTTATAAGGGCACGTGAGGTATACTGTTCTCATAGAACTACAGTGCTAATGACAAAATGATTCACCGGTACTGTTAGTAAGAGTTTTCATTTTAAACTCGATATCGCATATCGAGCAAATTTTGTATGAAAAACAGTACAGGGGGCAACAATCAGGGAGCTAGATAAAGTCGAAAACTATGTGAGATCTGTCAAAAGAGTTTACGATAAAAACTCGCACTAAGGGTACGAAACAAAACATACGTATTTAACATCTTAAAGAAATGGTCCTTTTTCTATACATATTAATCAATCGCTAAAAGCTTGTACCAAAAACCTTACTTATTTCCTTATACCCGTGGAAAAACTCGCCATTGTTGAGCTTGGATTAGAATAAACTATTTTAATTGCGAGTTACATTTACATTTACCATTTACAATAAATATTTTAGTATATATATATAATAAACTCTAGGTCTAAACCATCTTTGTATTATTGCTTTTTCTAATAAAACCGGTTTGGGGCACATCAGTTAGGCGTCCATTACACGGTAGGTTATCCGTCATTCAAAACCATCAGTCATGACTTTTGGTTGCTGATGCAGCAATCAAAAGTATGTAAATATCGGTAAGTCACCGCCAATCACCCCATTAGACGATCAGTTATCCATCAGTCACAACCGTGAGTGCCAGCAAACTGACAGCAAGACCTATCGTGTAATGGACGCCATAGATGATTTCAAAGTCTAAAACGAACATAGGGTAGAAACATTTTTTGTGTTTTACCTATATACCTATAAGATTTAGCTTCTAAATTATTTTAATTCCTTCTCAAATTAAAATAATAGTCGACTTGTTTTGTATCGACCAGTTCTTTGTTGTTATAATTACTGATTTGATTGAACAAGTTTCGAGTTCATTTGTTTTATTTAATAAATAATAATATGGAGCGTTTCAAAAGTTTATGTGGTGGGTAATTAATCTTATATTGATTTATATTTTTTATTTCATAAAACTTTAACTACGTTATATTGTTAATTAATAGGTTCACGATTCTAGTAACAATATTTGTCTCTTATATCTATTAAGTTTTATATATCTTCATTTTATCTAATAAACGATACATTTGTTTATAAAAATTTATAATAATAATTAAATATTAACATTTTTTTTGTTTACTATGACGATTATTTACTTGTCTGCCTTTGTGCATTTTGTTGTTTAGTCTTATTTAGTATAGGTATGACATACACTGATTAAATCATACTTTTCTAATTACAAACATTTCTAACACATAAAAATAAAACCGGCTAATTCGAGTTGAACTCGCCCACCGAGGCTTTCGTACAACCAATTAAGCTAGACCTCTAAATTGTATCAGCGCTCATATAACTCAGAGGTCTACCTTAATTGGCGTAAACTATGTATGTATGGAGGCACCCTTTAATTTTCAACTTTTTTATTTTTTGGAATTTTTCCTTAATTTGTGTTGTAAGACCTTGCTTCTTGCCAAATTTCATGATTCTAGGTCAACGGGAAGTCCCCTGTAGGTTTTCGACCCAAAACCTATAGGGTACTTCCGGTTGACCAAGAATAATTCTTGGCAATTTTCTTGGCAAAAAATTTACAATTATTGTCAATTTTGGTTGAAAGCAATTTCTTACAGCACAAGTAAAGGAAAAATTCCGAAAAATTAAAAAAGTTGAAAATGAAGGTACATTTTGGTACTAAGAAGTTTTTGCGATAATCTAAATTTAAACATATCTTTTTATTGTGTTGACTCAAGACCTTGATTTTTATATACCCAATAGGGACTATATACCTCAGTATCAGATATAAATTTCAACTTGCTAGGTCCATCCGTTCCTGACAAAATCAGTGGTGACACACGGACAGACAGACGGACAAGAAAGTGATCTTATAAGGGTTCCTTTTTTACCATTTGAGGTACGGAAACCTAAAAACACACAATCCCGTAAAACATACCTACTTTAATGTTAAACCAAAAAGCAGGTAACATGCAACATTTTCATGCTGCCCTCAAATTAATTCCAAAGATGAAGTAGGGGCTAACAAGCGTAGCTTCTAAATATTATTAGTTACCCCCAAGCGTTATAGTTGTGACCACTACAAGTCCTGCAAGTTAAGCATCTTGATTTCCCTAAAGCCAAATTTGAAGCCAAATAAACATTTGGCTCTTGTGAAATAACGTTGGATCTTGGAATATCAGACGGATCCTAATGTACTCGTACCAACATACAAATTGTTTTGCTATGGAAGTGCAATAGGAAGACTACTCTGGTCTAATATAAAACAATATACACTCTAGAATTAAAGGCGGACATAATATTTTGTGATATGCTAAAAAAACTCTACAAACATTTAGAAAACTTCTGTAGTGAAAAATACTTTGAAAATTAATTATTTAAAAGTTTTTTTACTTCTATATGTTATAGGCTAGCATTTGACAACTATCTCGCCTGGTGGTAAGCGATTATGTGGACGAAGATGGTGAACGCGCTAGGTCTATAGAACACTCTGACACCTAAGAGCTGTGAACTGCCGGAACACCGTAAGGTTATTGCAACAGATTAGTATACTGTTTGGTAGCAGTTATTGATACAATATGAATGTGTATACCACCTGTGGAAGTTAAAGTACGGCCACACCCCGGCGTCCTGCGATTTGCGGGCGCGATCTCATTACCTTTCAATTGGTTTCTGATCGCGTTTGGTGAAAACCAGTCGGTACGGTACAAATACTACTGCGCTATCTGATCGCCGCCTAGATCGCGCACGCAGGACGCTGCGGTGTGTCCGTAGTTCGTACCTTTAACTGCGAATGAAATTATTTCTGGATAAAACATAAACTCATTATATTGTGTGTTATATGTTCATTATATGTTACTCATAATATTCAAAACAATTTCTATTCTCAATGATTACACACATAAACAATATACAGCAAGAACATAGAAGCTTAAACATTTATGCAATGGTTTGTAGGAATAATAAGAATACAACTTTCAAATCAATAGCCACCTAAATCACACGCACATAGAGCAGAAATTGTAACGATAAATAGTACCAATATAATACTGGCTTCAGACATATTTTAATATCTCTGGGATCGGCCTGCGACCATTGTTGGTGCGGAGGCTCCTAGTATGGAGTTAATTAAACGGGATGGTGAAGATCTACAGGTATTTAGGAGATGGCCCGAATAGGCAAGATTATTGGAGCTCCGAAGGTGTTGAATACTGAATTGGTGAGTCTATATAGACTTTATTAGCTTCACTGTGGTTAATATCGTTCAGGTTGAAAGGAATGAGCGTGGCTGCAAAAAAGTTTAATTCAATGTGTAATATATTTTCTTTCCTGTCTCAGTCTGTATAGAGACTAAGTAGTACTCGTTTATTGGGATTTTATGCAGTCGTGTTTGTTCAGCGTCGATTCGATTTTTAAACCGACCAATCGTTTAGCCATAATAGTAAGCGTATAAGTACTTCAAATGTTATCTCTTACGTCATTTCATAATCCATCCTCTTTAATGTCAAGTGGTTTATCTATGAGTTCATATTTCTGTATCTTAACTGGAAAGGCACAATATAATATCATCTCTGTCACCACTACGAAGTTGGTTCCCATGTGGGACATCGATCCCAGTCTAGTACCGTCTGTCTGGCTCCACGCCACTTCCACCCCATTCAAAGGAAGCATTTTAAATATAAGCCTATTTAACAACAGCTAAAAGGATGCTACTTTGTTTTTTAGGAAACGTTTTGTCACCTAGTTAGCGTGGGAGAGGTTCATTTAGAACTATATTGTACAATTTAAATGTTTTATATGGTATTGCATTACATTATTACAGTTTTGTGTAATATTCAATTGTGGATCGTGCTATGACTTTTTCCAATACAACTTAAGTAGTTACTTAAGTATTTATTCAGTTCGTGGTTGAAGTCCCGTATAAAAGGGCTTTACAAAGTACCATTTTGCAATGTGTGAAGTTTGTGAGTGTAGTTTTATATGAACAAGTATGAATGCAAGTTCTGTGTAATTTAATAAGCTCGCAAAACGGTACACTCACCTTCCAAACCACACAGGTTCATACTTTAACTGCTCCAAATCCGTACACTGCATAGAAAGCACAAAATAACTAAATTGGAACCCTTTCAGAGCGGACGGTTTCCCCGACCTAACTGTACATAACAACGTGACTAGCTAGATAAAGTCGTTTCAACCCGATAGCATCTGTCGAAGTGCCTTATACGGTAGAACTAACGATACGTTACATACATTTTTATAATGAAGTACTTTGATGTATTCGACATACAATTTGTGACCTATGGGTGGTCCTTGCGGCACGCCTATGTAGTTTAACATATTAATTTTATAACAAAACAAATTGTTTGACATTGGAATTATGAATAATATTAATATGTATATTGTAGTTTATTATCTGTAAGAACATTAATATTGGACTTTGTAATAAAGAAATATATTTTATGACGTGATCGTCAATCAAACGCTTGCCTAATATATTCGTCAAAACAGAATTAATTTACGATCTTGCTAGTGTTAAAGTAATCGTTAAAGTTAAGAGTGTATTTAAAAGGTGCAGTGCTATAGGTAGAGAAGGGCAGATGCACTTGCGAAATAAAAAAGGAAATGCAAAAGTCAACATGCTTCTTGATTAATACTTTAAAGGAAACTTGCGCCGCCGCCGAAGTAGGCATTCGCGAGTCGGCAGTCTTTATACAGGCCTGTACATATGAAATATGCACTTATGTGTGAATAGGTATACCTATACCGTAACGGACCGTGGAATTTTATTTTATATATGGCTTTCTTATACAAAATAATGTATAGATATATATTGTAATATTGTTATAATAAAAGAATTACAGATGTGTTAATGATCAGTGTTAATATCGAACTGTGAATGTAAAATATACTGTACATATTTATCTATTATCGTGTGGTGGTCAAGAACAAAAAACAGCGCAGGTATCATTGTCATGATCTAGTCGTAAGTCGTAATAATGACACTAATAACAATAATAACAGACTAATATATGTAAGTACTACGTAGTCATCGCATCACATTAACCACACGTATTTTGTTAGTAGTCTTTGCATTTACATATAAACCCAGTAAATTTTACAGAGTATAAATCATTATTTCTTATTTTGAAGAAAATTAGTGCAGACAGTTTGTTAAAGTCTAATAACACCTACCTAAAAGTATAAGAAACGACGCAATTAACTAATAAATGCCTGCCCAAAAACATCTAAAAGCTTAAAAGTACAATAGGTACTTAAAGGTTTTATCGAGTGAAAAGTGCGAAAGCTGCGACTTCGTCCAAAACTGTATGTATTTATTTGTTTATTAAGTATGTTTATGTATGTTAGTCAGTCTCTTTACAAAACTAGTCTTGAATTGCTATTTTAATAACCCTTTTATCTATGCTCCTTCTAATAGATGGGGATGAAGAGCAGCGTGTATCACTCGGCCGCAACAAAATTTTCTCTCGACCGACGACGTACTTTGGATCCCTTGCTAAGTTCTGGATTCAAAATAGCGGCCTCAAAGATAAATACTAAATCTATGTTGCGCCCCCGTTATACAATTTACTATTAAACTTAACAATTTCTTTAACAAAATCCATTTAAAGCAGGTGACGATATGATCGGACTAAAGAAATACTCCAGTTTTACATATGGCCGAGGTAAAAGTAAGATACTCTCAGGAGTTGCCGCATAAATTGGCTCGTTCGTGATGCAGTACCTCGTTGAATATGTATAGATACGCTCCCTTCCTTACTTCTCATTTTACTAATAGATTTCTCTTTGATTAAATTTGTATACGTTTTATTCATACGGCCAAGACCACTATTGTTAGCTGCCGGTCCATTTAAATCAATAGTTACGACCTCTTCGAGTATCATGAGAACCACTTTTGTTTTGGTTCGTGAAAAATTAGCAATTGAATCGCTCCATCCGACGGCTAACAATTTAAAATATATATATATATATATAAATATGAATCATTGCTTTATCAAAGAAACAAGATTTATAGATAATAAATGATACAAGACTTGGCTTCGCATTGATCAAGTATATCGACGATGAAAACAAATCCTTGATAAATGTTGCATGTGAAACAATGCAAGGTCAATATTTGTCCGAAAGAAGAAGGAACACGCCAATGTATTTCGATTTGCGGTCAGACGTCTTTCGAAAATCTTTTAGCTCCCTGAGAAATAAGATTAAAAGTTAATAAAAGCATATCTTCGCTCTTAATTACCCGTCAAATACAAGTAAAGTTGTCGATAAGTAAAAGATATGAACGTCAGTTTTAAATTATTCTTGTCTCGAGATATATTATGACCGGTAATCCTTTGGCATTTGGCGTCGAAACGGTTGGACGTACATCGAGGTATCAGATATTTATAATGGCTTTATTAAGACAAGCCATCCGCTGAGTTCACGCCCGCTTATTATTTATAAGTTAGACTTGTGCCTGAAGCTCTCAAATGAAGTCATCAGTGAAACATTTATGATTAGATGTTTGTTTTTTGCGGATTCATACTAGATATTTTTTATAAATTTTAACTTTTATAGAGTTAATTAATTAACTATGAAGGATTCGTTGGATTATGCATACACAGCAAATCAAAGCTGGATTTGATATGCAAAAATGCAGTCCAAAGATTCCGTGACGCGAAGCCATGACGTGGCCGTGTTTATCGTTTTTGCCGACTCAGTCTACACGTGAGCATACCTCCTCTTACCACAGAATGAATTAAATTAAAATATAAATAGCTAGAATTTATACTTCTCAAAATCTTGAAGTTAATGATGCTTGCATTGATGAAAAATGAGAAGGGAACAATTTAGACATAATTAACTGTACTTAGAGCTGTTGCACGTTACACAACTTTCTGAAAGAGCCACCAATCTTGCAAATGGTAATATTTACGATCATCTTACCTCATTGGACATTAAAAGTTTCCGAGCCATAACTGCGGCAAGACTCCGCTCATTGTTCATTCCGAGTGCGTATATTGGAGTTGAAATTTGTAGGGCACCGCTGAAAAAGTGTCAATTCATCATAGCAAAGCCCCGAGCTCTAGACCGAAGTCCCCGACATAAATCTCACTTCCATACTTTCGCGTGGGGAAAACGACTGCTTTATGAGATCCTTAAGGCTGTATGGATTTGGAAAAATATTTCCTCTGCGTGCTTGCCCCCGACAAATGAAGGAGCATTGGGCACATTAGAATGTGTGAAAGGGCCTATACGCGTTTTATTGTTATGCGAAGCAATTCGTTTAAAAGCTAGTGCGTTACGGTAGTACATACGAAGTGCCTATTTGCTAATATTTATTAACCCCACAGTACCTTTGAGGGTAAGCTACTTAGAGAGAAAAAAGTGATTTGATGTTTATGAGAGTGGGTGCTTAAATAACTCACTGTTCTTTTTCGAAGTCAGATCGGAAAGCTTTTGATGATTAACTTGGGCTGGGTGAGTCAGAAGTTCTAATGAAATGTCGTCTGATCTATTTCGGTTGCCCGTGTATCTCTGATGTTTGGAAACCCTCTATAATCTTGATTTATTTATGTAGCGGTATTTATTTGAAACGTTTCATTCTGCCGCCGAAAAATTTAAAGATGCTATTTGTAATTTGAGATGCTGTTGCTGTTGCTACTGAAATCGGTATAGGTATTCATTTCCATATAATTCGTATCCGGGAGCATAAAGTATGTACGGGCGTACTTAAGAGATTCACCTTCCTCGCATCTAGTAGCCCCATGCCTGGCCCGCATGTTCCATCCTAAGCTGCGCCCGCGCCCGCTTATCCGACCCGACGACATTTCCATTCCCTGCACGGAAATAGACATTTAAGGAGAGCGGCTGCAAACACAAGATTCTGCTGATAAACTTTATTGTGTGTTAATTCACTATCTAGTTACATCGCAGCATCGACCATACGCAGTCCGTTTTGCAAAACATAACATATACGCCGACTTGTGAGAGGAAATCTCGGTATAGCTGTGTTCCGTATAAGGTGCACCAGTTAATTGGAAGCCTCGTGGGCGATTTGATTTGAATTAATTATGAGAAACGGTGGACTCGCTCACGAACTTCAGCAGGAAATGCAAACGAGCCGGGAAAAATCACGAGAGATTATTCGATATTTTCACCACTCGTACTCCGTAGCTGCGCCTTATCTGGGAGCAGGGTTCAATAAACCAAGGGACCGGGCCGCTAGCGACTGAATCGACGAGAATTTATGCGACAAAATAACGCATACAGGTGTCGCGCGGCTCGGCGCCCCTTCAAATGGCCGCCGAATGGGAACTTAAATAGGCGAGGGGCTCCTTAAGCTCCGCCACTGGAGCGTTAGACACGACCGATGCGGCGATAGCGCTCGCAACCCATCCCCAATTACGATTTATACAGTCTCTAAAAGGGCACCGGTAATGACGTACCATGCGGATGCCTTTTTCTCGCACAATCGAAATCCAATTATTTCTGCAAGTAACTAATACCGGTCCGGGAGAGACACAGAAGCCAACCGTAAATCGACGCTGGATATTTGCAGCGCGCTCGGAATATGAATTATTCTCGGTGATTGTTCTTGCTGCCGAGTCATGGTTCATACATGAAGCGCGAACTAGTTTTTTCGAAGTTCTTCTCGTCCTCTGCTCGTAAATACAATTGTTCGTGAAATGTTCAATTACTGGCGCGTCGTTCATTTTTTACGACTCCGAATAGGGACTCAGCTCGAATTTTGTGCTGTTTATAATAATTAACATTATCGCCGCTTAAGTGGTGCGGTTGAAATTGGTCTTTGGGAAAGTAGTCGGGACTGGCCGTTCGAGGCGCTCGGCGGCTCGGGGTTCTGTCTCGGAGATAACCTGATTTGTTTGGGCGAATTTTTCGGAACTGTTTTTATCAATCGGTGGCCTGGCTGGTAATTGGGCGAGCGGCTGTGGGCAGGCAGCCATAATTGACGGTGCTATCATTCTGAACTTCTCGTTCGGACATTCGGGGAAACTTTTAATTGGTCCAGCTTTCGTGACGTTTAATAATACCGCTTCGATAATAAGTTATATAACGAACCAATAAATATTACTGAGCCAGTTGATGGATCCAGAACGAAATTGTTTTATTTGCATCTAGATAAAATAATATATATCTTAAAAGTATAAAAAGTAAGTTAAAAATAAAACTCGACTACTGAAAAGTCGCGCTCAAAGTTTAGAATACTTTATTATTTTAGAGCGTCATGTTCAATTTTATGTGACATCACATAGCCAACTAACAATATAAATCAACGGACAAAGAAGCTTCCGATGATACTTCGTTGTTAAATTATATTAAGGAGTTAAAAAGCTATAAGGGGACAGGTGAACATACATAGTAGTACATACATACCGGTCAAAATCATAACCCTCCTGTAATATGGTTAAATATCACGAAATCAATCACATAGCTCATAATTGTTCGAAGTTACCTTTATTATCGTGTCTAATTTTTCATGATGAAAATTTTAAATTTTTCAATAAAAGTAAGTACCTGGGTTTTAAAACTGGGATTGTAAAACTGTGGTGTAGCGTACCTAAGTACCAACATAATTTAAATTGTAGATGTAAAATATGCCTAAGTGTTTTTTGGCGATTTAACAGAACATTAATATAACTGCACTTGCAAAATCAACGTTGCTGTCTGTATTTTTACTCGTAAGCCAGAATCGAATTAAGAGCAGACTAGCCCAAAGGAAAAGAATGACCTCTGAATTCTTGCAAGCATTCCTTGCTCAGGCAAGCCTCGAGAGAAATCAACCGATATTTTTTAGCTCTAAACTGGATCTCCATTAATAAGGCATTGTCAGCAGACCATCCATACTTTGCAAAGAGTTCTTATGGGTTCACAATTAAGAGCACGCCGAAGGTGACCTCACCATTCTCAATCCGGCAAAAACTGGACATTCGCCGAATAATAAACGAAAGCGGACTCCGCTGAAATCTAGCAGAAAAACCTCCCAAGCGATACTTATCAAGTGTTTGAAATGACACAACCGGATTCCGCGGCTTGCGACATGTTCTTTTTGAGGGAATAAAACTGACGAATTTCTCAATAAGAGAGAGATGACCGGCGAGTCGTCACGTATCGGGGGGCTCGAAATATTTGGAGCGGGTGCAGCAAAAACTATTGAGGGGCCATTATTATGGCATTTTTGTCGTCTGACGGGGTTGGAGTGGTCGCGACCATAATGGCGGCGGTGGGGGGCGGTATGCGGCGTCCCCCGGCACCCGCGGCTCCGTGCCGCCTTCGCCGCGCCGCCACTGCCATCCATCTCCGATATGCACATAAAGCGAACCGGCTCCGTAACGGCAGACCCACATTCCCGCTGCTCTTAAATTTATTTATCTCTTTATTAATTCTCCACTTGTATTTTAATGTTTGAGTGAATTTCTCTCGATTTGGTATTAGTGAGCATTGTTAATTAGAGCTTTGTATTCATTTATTCGATGAGATTTTTGAACGATCTGATATTGGAAACCGAGGATCGTATTTTTTTATTACTTTCTTGATATGCTCATAATCTTGTCGTACAATTTTAGTAGGGTTTACTACGTTCCTTGTGCATCGCCTTTCAAATATACGAAAAAAATTTGTGATCGATCTCCTGTGCATAGGTTAACACGTGGTTAACAATTTATATTATTGATATAAATTCCTTCTATTTTGTTTAAAGATTTATTTCTGGTAGTAAAATATAATGACTACTTAACATGGACATAACATCTAAACAAAGATTTAAAAGGAAAATTCTTTATTAAGATACGTTAATTGATTATTCCTTATCTGGATACCGTCTTCAAGTTCTCATTAAAATTCAGTACGTATGGTATTATCCTAGCTATAAAAATCACCTGTACTTCGCCTTAACTATAGGATCAGATGACATGTGCACCATAAAATGTGCTGATATTTTAATGTAGAAGCTTTATATCTAGTTTATCTTGTTCAGGCTATGTCATACAATTGTTAAGCTGAACTTGAAGTCCATGTTCACAAGGACCTGTACTAAATTCTTCGCCTTTTTTCATAATGTGTTTTGGATATTTTAAAATAGTCACTTGTCTGAAAATGTTAATAAGGTATTGATTATATAAAAATGCATATATGTTGGTCAGGATGAATAATGATTCCTAATAAGGATTAATCTTGCTACCGACAAATATGTAGTTAAGAAGTGTACGTTTATATTAAGGTGGGTAAAAAGCAAGTAAATAGATCTTATAAAAATAGTTTTGTATCCGTGAATATATTTTTCGTAATTTCCTAAATCAATAATATATCACAAGCTTTGTGATTTCTAACAAACATGAATTATTACCAAAGTTCGAAACATTTCAAGAATAATATCGTTTAAAAACTAAAAAACAACCGACTTCAATGCCGCGCTATTCATTTTCAGTACCAATTTTGAGATGTTTATCTCAATATCTCTGGAGATACTTATCATACCTCGATAAAATTACCATGGTACCACACTTGGGATATCTCCTTTCGAACAAAAAAAGAATAATCGAAATCGGTTCATAAACGACGAAGTTATCCGCGAACAAACATAAAAAAAATATTCATTTTCAGTACCAATTTTGAGATGTTTATCTCAATATCTCTGGAGATACTTATCATACCTCGATAAAATTACCATGGTACCACACTTGGGATATCTCCTTTCGAACAAAAAAAGTATAATCGAAATCGGTTCATAAACGACGAAGTTATCCGCGAACAAAAAAAAAAAAAAAAAAAAAAATATACGGTCGAATTGAGAAACCTCCTCCTTTTTTTGAAGTCGGTTAATAAACTTGAACTTATTTCCTATTACGTCTAAACAACTTTTCCAGTGTATACAACGAGCTCACCAGTACCATCAGGAACTTTTTCCTATTACCACAAGGCAACTGACGGGCGTGTTTACGACGCTTAGCCTCCAGGGATAGACACAGATAGATTGCCCACAACACACTGTTTAGGCTTGTTTACACACCATGTCTTGCCAATTACTAAGTGTTAAGTGCTCTTGATTGTTATCTTGTGCGGTTTCATTTACTTTGTTTTATATTTACTTATAAAATACATCTATGACTTAATAACTTTTGCGAGTATGAGCGTTTGTGTCATTAGGTTTAATTAGAAATCAACATTCTATTGGGAAATATTTTCTTGTCTATCTTGCAACAAAAAACAGTCACAGTTGTAAATATTTCAAGTACGGAAATGACTATTTAATTTTAACTTCACATTCTTGGCTTCCGTGTCGAAGTCGTTCACCCAAGTCGTGCCTCGAACTCTGCAAGTTTTCACGCCAGCTCTCGTTTTGCCCTTAAGCGTTAAATCCTTAACTATATCCAGAATACATTCGTGAATCATTTAGTGTGTTATTTATATTTCTTTAATGTTATATAAATCGATATCGTAATCAAATGTGACAGTTTAATTAGCAATCAAAACATTGAATGCCAGATAAGCCCTACCAATAAATTTCTGCAGCTAGTAGCCGACGGTGCAATCTAGAATATCTAATAGGCGCCTAGATCGGCGTTCAGTTAGTCTAATTTGCAATAGAGCCTTTGTGTTAATTGATCCCAGGGCGTTGTTGGTTACGATAATTGTCAATAAATTGTTTCGCGCATTAATCTCGACGTCAAATTGCTTCTTGCATTAACGCGATATGGAATCCAATGATTGTCGATTTGATGAAATTGGCTGTAAGATCTGACGCACCCGCTTTCAAGCCAGAGTTCCATAGAGACATTTCTATAGAACATATCATTATATCCATACTTTCTCAGGAACGTGGAGCACGCACTAATTAACGTTGAACGTGAAACTCCGTGTACCTTCACCAATCAAAGTTGACCTATGGCACTCCATACATCTTTACCAACTTCCTATTTTCTAAAGCCTTAGCAACGGGAGCTAGAGGCCTGATTAAGTTGGACATTCGGTAATTGCGTGTCTAACGTTCCCTACACGTAACATGGCCTTTTATTAGGTGGAAATTCTGTGTACGCCAGTTTCGAGTGGAAGCTTATGAACTAGATTCAAGTGACTTCATAATAGTTTTCGAAACCCGAACTTTTATGTGAGAGATCTTCGTATAAATGTGAAAACAGGAACGGTTAAAAGTGTCCATAAAATATCTGGAGATGTATAAAATTTACATGAATGAATATTTGAGTTCAGTCTACCGAATTCGTGGCTCATGCGTTACATTTCTTTACAAAGTGTTCAAGCTGATTCTCTAATCGTATTCATTTGGGACGTAGATAAAACTTTTTCGCAATATCATTATCCCTTGGTTAGCTTGAGATTGTAAAGATTACTCCAAGAGTTTATTGTGACAGAGTATTACGTATGATAATCGAATATTTATCAAGTAGGTAGTATAGCGTTCGAGTCAATGATGCTTGCTACAGTTGATGTGTTATTGTCGCGCTATTTAACAGGCATGTAGTCGTAAATGTCTCCATTAACTGAATATCATTGTTGATAGTCTATTACCGCATATTTACTTAAACATTAGTCATAGTTATGACTTTTTAAGACTTCGCTTGATTGATTTGCGTCTTGTTTATGGTTAGTTAATCATCTGCAATTGAAATATTGAATTCCGTCTTCATTGTAATGTAAGTACATCATTAGTATATTTAGTTATTGTTATAGCTTCATTACACCTTGCTATGGAGAATGTACAGCAGATGAGATATTTATATTGGTCTATTTATGAGCCATCAAAATCAGGCTTTATTCAGGGTTGTCGTCCTTCAAGTGGCATTTAAGTTTTTTTTTAACTTATCGTCGACTTGCATAATTTATTTTCACCAAATACTTGACAGCAGTTCTTTGTAAACAGATGCAATCACTTGTTATTACAATTTTGTTCGAAGATGCTCCAAAGGTATTTCATTTCAAATGTTATCGCAGACAAACCCAAGCGACTTGCACTTTTGCTACTTATGTACACCTAGGTCTAAGACCTGGACTATATCTAGATATGAATGCTGTCTCCAGCTTTGTTCACTAACAAGCCCGTATAACCGCGCTCGAGCAAGAACAGAATCTATAATATATAAATGCGTATATTTGTTCCAGTGTAGACCTACATAATAGACATGAGGCTTAATTATTTTATAAAGCCTAGTGATTATAGATTTAGCCAGGAAAATAATTTGTTGAGATCATGGACTAATTTATGCAGTTATTATCTTAGGACAAGCCAAGTGTGGGGCCAGTTCGCATTACTTTGCAATAGGTAATTAGGTATATTGCCAGGTTTAGATCTGAAGAAGCAGAATCGTAGGATTCTGCTTGCAGTTACTAAAACAAAAACTTAAGTGTTTACGAGTTAAGAAATATACTTACACATATTAGAGAAATCAACTTCCTTAAACATTTCGCTATTCTTACAATCAACTACAATCAAATATACTAAACGGGTGGCATAGGATAAGGTTTTCAAATAAATAATAGTTAAAAAAAACTAAAAAACACACTTTTTATAGAAAACCGACCTAAAAAATAGAAAATACATTTTAATACATTTAAATTAAGAATAGTGTTAAAAAATTCAATAAATATAAATTAATAACAGTGTGAATAAAAAAAATATTTTAAAAAAAGCGTGAGGTGCATGGTGTCAATAGTTATAAATATTTTATTGACAGATATGAGTAGAGTGATTATCATTTTGATAATATCTTAAAAGCACTCCACGCTTCTTTTCAAATTATTTTTTTTTTATTCACACTATTATTAATTTATATTTATTGAAATTAATAACACTATTCTTTATTAAAATTTATTTTCTATTTTTTAGTTCGGTTTTCTATAAAAAGTGTGTTTTTAGTTTTTTTTAACTATTATTTATTTTCTACTTTTTAGTAGAAAAATGTAATACCTTTTTTATCAAATTGGTGTATTGTCATCGGTCCTCGATAAATCTACGAAGTTTGAACGAAATCTGGCAGTTTAAAGTCATCGGGTCAAAATCGCGCCCAAAGAAGTCGGTTACAAACATACAAACATACAGCTGAATCTAATAAAAAATAGAGATATTTCTGATCGCATAAAATTCTGACCACTATTCATTAAAAAGTTTCGACTTGCTGACTCGAATCCCAATATAATTTGTAGAAATGGTTGGGAGCAACTTTTAAAATAACGTTATACGAATCCAGTGCCAATAGAGTCGCAAGTAACTGTATTTTAGCTATGATTTGTGGTTTATTTTTGTCTATTATACTCGATTCTTACACATCTGTTCAACATAACAAGTCATTCATTATCCATAAGTCATTACTCGTTTCTATAATTACAAGTCTATTGTCCTGGCTTAAATTTCGAGAGCGTTTGACCAGACTCAGGCCGCAAGCTTGCAAATTTCTAAGTCTTTTATTTTTAGAACTTTTTCAAAGAAATTTATCAAAAACAGTAAACTTTCTTTCATTTTTAACCGAACAATAGACAAACAATATCAGATTTTAGAAAGCTGACCGTTGCGCAACTTTCTCTTCCTTTATTTGGACAAAAGTTAAAACATTTTGTACCGTTTCATACAATTTTTTACCTATAAGTTTAGTTTGTTTGGGTTCGGGAATTGCTGAGACGAAGCACTTTTATGGTTTCATTGACGTTGACTCTTTTGATTCTAATCTCTGTTGATCTATTAGTTTGCTTTCGTAGATAGTGCTGTGACTTGGACGAAAATAATTGTTGTGTTCATTCGTTTAGACTTAATCTTTAATGCTTGAAAAATAAATACACTGATATAAGACGCAGTAATTAAGTGTTCATCATTGATTTTTGTGTAAAGATTTCTTTGAATCATTGAACTTAAAATTCATAGTTGTAGATGATAATTTATGTGTTTTAGGCCATTTAATTAATAATTTCATTACTATAACTAACTTAACTATAACTTCAATATTAACTACGACTAATGGTACGGCCACACCGCGGCGTCCTGCGATCTGCGAGCGCGATCTAAGTACTTTTCAATTGCATTCTGATCGCGTTTGGTGTGAACAAGTCGGTACAAATACTACTGCGCTATCTGATCGCCGCCTAGATCGCGCACGCAGGACGCTGCGGTGTCTCCGTACCTTAAAATTAGTATCCAAACAATACTATGTAGGATGTATCTAGGACTATCAAGGTGGTAATACAATTTTGATCCACCCTAAAAATCTTCCTCGGTCGTAATGAGATGACTGAGACCATAGTATCAACATAAACAACTAGACACTGGGCATTAAATCGTCGTAGCGACGGTTACGAGCATATTGGCGTAGCACAGGGTGCAACATGCGAACGCTATCAGTTACCCCCGCCCGTGGCTAATTCACTGTGACAAATTAACAACGGCTAAATTCAGCCGGCTTATACCTACTTATATGTTTACGATGTGGTGTAGTTTTCGCACTTAATTATTAAGTGAGGTTGTAATCGAAATTCCGAAGATGTTTGAATGTAGGTAGTAATTAAATTGACAACACTCTTATTGCACTGGTGATTTGCCTTTGAGGATTTTTTTTTGTGTTTAGAAGCTTTCATAATTCATAAACTGAAATCAACTTTATAGTGAAACAAAAACAAGATATAGATAGAAGGTACTTAAGTTGCACCCGGCCTTATAGAATAGTTAGAATGAAATAGTTAGGCTCCGTTGATTCAGTATTTATAATTCATCAATGTATGTGTCCTTAATTTAAAACACTTCAATACGATAAGTAACGGATGAAATAAAGCGCTGGCTAAACATTTTTGCTTCTTACAATGTTTTTATTAATATCTTATCTATCTGTATATATATATTATATATATATTATATATATATATATTATCTAACGTTTTGATCACTATCTCCCCTGGTGGTGGTAAGCAATGATGTGGTTATATTGATATATATATCACATCAATGATTCTATAGGTACAATTCGAAATGACTTTAAGAATGCTAGACTTTTTTCTGCAAAGACCTATAATAACATTATTGTCTGATGTTTAAACAATACAGAAGCTGTATAAAACATCGTCAGATAAGGATTTGGCTTCTGAGAATGTCTAGAATCCAAACAGTGGCTATTATGGTGCAGCTAAATCCTGTCTAGCGTATTATAGGGCCCAGACAGGAATAGAATATCTATTACGATACTGAGACGATGCTACACTTCTACTGATGTAAATGTACTGTGTGCTGTGAATGTGACGTGTTATGTGAATGAAATTAGACCCGTTTTGTTAATATAGCTATTAATTATACCTATATAAAGTAATATTTTAGATTATTAACACCAATATTGTAAAAGTGAAAGTCAGTTTGTTTATTTGTTTGTGTGGGTCCTCTTCACGGTCAAACGGCTCGACCGATTTGGCTTAATTTTTGCACAGAGACAGCCAGTAGAGTAGATTAGGTTAGAGAATACTTTTTACCGCGGGCGAAATGAGGTGCAGCTCAGTATAGTATATAGAAAGAAAGAAAGAAAAATCATTTATTCAGCGGTCCTCAAGTTAAAGTACAGATGAAAAATATATTTGATATTTTGAGTAAAAAAAAAAACAAATAAAACAAAAAACAATAAAAGAAATACAATATGAGGTGCTGAAACAGACCAGTCTCAGCACAAATGTCTAGATTCTTCGTTCGTAGACCCCAAAACCAAGACGCTGATTTTCAGAATGGCCTGAGAGCGGGAGTAGGACTAACACCGATAACAATAACTTAAATAAAATAATTATAGTATATATATATAATTATATATATTTATATATAATTATAGTATATAGTATATTATATGTTGGTAAGCACCACAGATGAGATTAGCTGCACCGATTCGATGACTATTTTTCCAATTAAAATGGAAGGTTTTTAAGCCAGGTGATGTTGGCACAATTGTCCAGCAAATTAAATTTTAAAAACTTACAGAGCAATTCACAAAAAGACAGAACGGCCCCCATAACAATGTATTTCTTCTAGAACTTAGAGTAGTTGACTGTTTAGATAGCTACTCATTTAATATCAAACATAAACCATATTATTTATTTTTATTACTACTAAAATATTCATTCGTTAAAATTTGTTCCTTGATTTTAAAATAACTGGTTAATAACAGGAGCAAGCATCAACATTGTTATTCATAAACATGGCGAAGAATGCCTTACAACATTGTAACAGCACCCAGTTTCTGCCCTAAAATTATAGGCTGTTGTGACTTTTGAGGCATTATCTAAAATCGCCAGGACTACTTACATGCTTTTGTTGTACTTTTTGCAAAAAAGTTCCATTCAAATTTTTTTATGCTAACAACATTTTATAATTACATTATTAATAGTAATTTTAAGGTACTAGAATTTTTATCGCTTATTAAATTTACTTGCCGTTATACTAATTGTCATCCGTGACAAAACTATAGTTTCGCAAGTTTTTCCACCTACCCTCAACCTCACAAACAAAGTAAACTTAAAGCGCATAACGTTTGCACCTCCACCAATAACCCTATGTAAGTAAATAAATTAAACTGTGTATACTAAGGCCCGTGCGGCCTTATTTATGTGGAGGTTGAAGCCAATATTTCATATCGGCATTGTTTACAAGCCTCCCCGCTGAATCACGTAGCTAGTCTGTACACGGCCTTATTCTGTATTAATTTTACAGGGAAATAATAAGTTATAAGGTCTGTTGTTCTATTTATGATTTTAGTTGAGATCGTTACTCTGATCTTTCTTTGTGGGCCGACGAGAGTTAACAGATGATGAACGATGACAGCTTTTAGATTTAAATCGTTTGTGTTTTATTTAGGATAATATTGTATAAACATAAAAGATGTTACTAGTCACATTACGTAATAAAAACAATAACCAATTAAATTCAATACACTGTGAGAATATGTGAAATGGCACTGACAAAACAATCAAAGTATAAGAGATATCTAAACAATAAATAGTATTACATAACAGTGCGAAATTCTTATTACATCAACCCTAAATCATTTGGGACGTAAGGAATAGTGAAAAATAGTTGCAATACCTATGTGGGTATATAAAACAAGAATGTTATGTTTATCTCTAAGACAATATCAAAAACAATCTACCAAGGCTTTTCTATAAACACTCCTAATAAAGGCGAGCGTACACTGGCTTCTATTCTAACTAGCTTCGTTGGCGGTCGAGCGCTGCACTATCTCCCATCTCCGTATGTCCAATAAACCGCTGACATACAGACAGACAAGGCTTAACAAACGTAAACGATCTGTGCCATTGTCCAGGCTCAGCCGAGACTGACGGACTGATGGCCGGCTAGCTGTGGTTTTGGTGTGCGACAAGTCGTTTTCATGTACGAATGATTTATCGACGAGAGGTTGTGAAATAAAATATTAAAGATCGGAATGATATACTGAGAGGATTTTCGAGATATGACCGTAAGGGCCGGTACCTCTTCTGTTTTAGCTATAGTAAAATATTCTGAGGAATCTGTTCATAATTTTTGACAGCATAAGCATAAGCGTAGTTTAGAACGAAATCCAGCGAGATGGAGCGATGACATACGCAAGCTGACTGGCAGTGGTTGGAAACAAAGAACTAGAGATCGAACTCAATGGTGTGCTATAGGTGAGACCTATGTCCAGCAGTGGACCGATATGGTCTGATGATGATGATTAATCAGCAATAATTATCAGTCTCCTCAGATTTCTGTAGCTACAAAGAAAAAGGGTACTTGCCCTTAGGGTCCCATCTCAAGAATCCACCCTGTATACCCACATGTTAAGTAAGTAGTACAAGGTAGGTATTATATCGCAAGTGGTAGACAGACATAGATAGATCTATTACCGATAGAGTAAGAATTTATAAGACTAAAAGTGTCTTGAAAATAATTTAGATATGATTCTTAGATTATTCTACTTAGAAAGAAGAAAGAATGAAAATACCTCTATTTAGCCAATGACACAAATTTATTCGTATAATAAAAACAAACAAAAAACACAATTATAAATCTATCTAAGCACCAGACGTTTGGTGCTAATTCGGTCTATCTCAGCACGAAATGTTCAAGTGTTAATCTGTACGCTGATTTTGAGATATACCTGTGTGGGTTGCATAATCTAGTTACATAGTTACTTAATAAACAAATATACTTATTAAGTATTGTGATTGTGTGACTTAGGTACTTTATCACTTTCAATTTAGTATTATTTACACGTATACACATTATATTTGAAAAGTCCTTAATTCTCCTAATGCATGGTTACAGGCTAATCACCATCAATTCAAAATTTAAATTTTTTTTTTTACTTCTGTCATCAACAAACGCAACTTTATGAAACAATCATTATTGCTCGTCGCCGTGTAAACAACAGCGGCAAACACGTCCTCTCGCCTAGACAAGTGACTGATATAAACACCAGTAGAACTAAAAAATTGCGTTGTACAAACAACAAATTCCACATGTTTGTCCGCTTTCCGCGGGACGGCGATATTCGCATAAATCGAGCGGAAAAGCCAAATTGCAGGACACGGTACACGCACACCACTCAACTAAAACTGCGATAAATATTGTGAGTTGTTTAACTACGCTATGACAAAAATAATCGCTCAATTTGAGAGAGCCTACTCAGAAAACCTTCAACATGCACAACTTCACTAAACTTGGGTACATGCCAAATGAAATAGCAGCCTAATAATGCATTATGGATTAGCTGCTTATCTAAATTCAGTACAAAAACAAAGTGTAGCGCGCTCTACTTAGACAACCACTGCAGACTTTAAAGTTTCCAGGACTTACGGGTCCAGGACCATTCCCTCGCTGCGGCGCTGTATTAATCCCTCAAAGCTTTGCAGCGAGCGCTGATAAACTGCAAAACTAATGCCACAGGATTGCATTACGATGCAAAACTTTTTCAGTAACTGGCGCGCTCCGCGTAAATCGAATAAAAAAGAATCGAATAAATCGACGGGTTTTTTCAGCGGCTCCATTCGGTATTCGACGATTCGATAATGAATCCAAATGCAGGTAATACCAGTTTTCTGAAAGTTCCGCGAATATAAATGCTGAATTGTTACTTGCGCTTTGAGACCGATGTATTCGAATGAAATATATTTTATTGAATTGCTGCAAGCAAGATTGAGCGCCTATCTAACCAAAAAATTTTCTTAACTATATGATTCACACTACGCAAGAATGAAGTAGCTATCGATACTGAGTACTCTAGATATCTGTAAAGCCAATTATGAAAATCCAATTCCAATTTATGGGGAAGGGTTACTTACTGTCATAGGGTTTCCCCACCCTTTTGAGTGCACAAGCAATGCTGCCAAACCGTTTGCGACACTGTAGTTAGCATTACACACAGAGGTGGATTCTCTTATGATGATTTAGTGTCGACGCGACAGTGCTGGATGGATTTACTGCCGTATGAACGGATTATGTGGGCGACGGCAAACACGGGGCAGCGGACGCCATATTGTGATTTACTGTAAACTTTTGATTCGCGGCTTTATTGCAAAACGTTGCAGAGGGTCGAAAGCCATCGAGTTCGAAAGTTACGGGTATTTTAAATACAAGTGCATTGATTTATTCATCATAAACTCTTTGAAGATATTAAACCTGACATTTAAACATCATATAATTTAAAGAGATGGACGATATATTGAAGTAAAGCACGTGCCGTGTAATGTAGCTCGAGGTAAACAAAAGTAGATTGAATTCGAGTAAAAACAAATAAAATCTGTGTCATCTACCTCAAACAAATAGGTCGAGGATAAAAAAATAATGTAACATGCTAACAAAATGAGATAAACAAGAAAAGCTTTTATTGTACAGCACGTGTGTGTTGAAGTTAAAACGTATTTGACGATTCCGGGAAATGAATACGTATATATTAACGCCTACTTGATTATTATTATTGATGCTTCATTGTCTGCATATTAAGTATTGTTGAATATCCCTAATAATGGTTAATCGATATTATCTATTATATTAGTTCTACGTACTTAAGTTACAGCCTCCAAACCTAATTTAAATAAAGCTTATATCAGACTTAAGTTCCAACTCCCAATACGTCCACTTACTCTCAGTGTCAGTAACTGACTGACACTGAAATTTACCACTGTAGATAACCTGCAGTCTTTTAGTGTTGCCATTTATAGCACACAATTAAAATTGGAATTAAAAACAAGTCGACAAACGAACCTATTCAGCATTCAGTACGGAACCGCTATGACTGAGAGCGTACAACGTGAATAAATTGCAATTATACGAGCACAATCTCTGCAACATGTTTGTTAATAAACCTGGCCTTCTGTTCTCCCTTTCAACGAAGTACATATTTTTACCAGGGAGCAATAATTTCTACGGTATCTTCCGAATGTGTTGAGGGTAATGGAAGAAAATAGGCATTTGAATTTTTCCGATCTAGTATTGTGAATACGTTTGACGTGTAAGAAAAAGGCTTCAAATCGCTATCAGAGGTCGATAGCTCACTTTAGATTAGTGTATGCACAAATTACAATATATATTTTTATGTACTGCTTATGTGTATATTTCTTGGTAACGTTTTCAAGAAACCTTTTGAATACTTTATCTTATCTGACAGAAGCGATGATGAGGTCTAAGATGTGGAAATTTAATAGGAGGTTAGGAAGCTAGACTTTATACTTAGGTACTGATTGACTTTTTAACTAAACTATAAACTAGCGACATCGGGAACCAAACCGGAACTTAGTGCACATATTGTTGACATGTCCGGCAGGTAGACGTGTTCTACAAGTACCAACAAATATAATAAAGTTTATGTACTATTTTGCACGAGAATTTTCTCGTCCGTTAATAAACCTGACGAAGCCTGTTCTCCCCTCAAACAATTTTTCTCCAAGATAAATAAGATAACAAATATATCATGTGCGCCCATTTCCTACAACAAAACAACGGCCGAGCGGGATGGGGAATTATGACAAATCATGCATTAAACATGGGGAATAAATGTTTTCTTATCACGTACCTATTCCTGTTTTGATATTAGTTTCCCTTTATCTTTATTGACACAGGTTTCGGGGGCTTTATTGGTGTTATTGTTGACGCGATCAGTCTACGAATAACTTTCGCTGATTCCGGTACATTTAATGAATTCTTTGAAATGTATATACGTAGAGCTCTGTGTAATGTTGTTGAATGAAAAGTTGGCAATATAATAATAGTGTGTACAAGGTAGGAATATTGATATTTGAGCGTACTGTATGTGATGACATTCTAGTAGGTATGCGACTTTTATTCTATGTTACGGGTTCTAGTTTAGGTACTAAAATTCTGACTACCAATTATTATCTTGTGTGCGTGAATATTTTTTATTATTATCTTAGTGACATAACTAAATTAGTTCAAAAGTATGTTCAACTCCTAAAGTTGATGTATAGATAGACACTATTTTCTACCAAAGTTTACAAGACTGGATGCCTAGTTTTTGGCATGTATCATACTACGACTGAGAGTTTCAAAACTTCTGCTATTGTTGTCAAGATTCGAAATAAATCTAAATGTATCAGCGAATCCAAAACTTGCAGAAGTCTTAGGTAGAGCAAATTAATATACCATCTTTTATAGTAATAATAATATGGAGCATTCCTGTAAAAAAAACGGATGTTTGATTGTCTTACTAAATTGCATTAAAATAAATACTATGTTAAAAAAATCAAGGCGCATTGCTCATTCATAACCTAATAAGACATATAGTTGACACAATACAAAAATCTGTAGCATACTCGAACCTAAGTGAAAACTAATCAAGTCTCATTAGCTGCCTACTTTACAAAAAATACTTAGTTAAATAATTTAACAGATAATATTTCCAAACAGGTAAACTACCTAAATCCTAACTTTATCCCTCAGTTTAGATTTAAGTCAGTCGTCAGACAGCGAGACGCTGCGGTTTCTTTACTTAAGTCTAACTTAAGTTACGCTACGCCCAACTTGCTTTACCAAAGCTGAATACCAACTCCTTTGCAGGTGACTTTGTGTTGTTTAAAATTTTCCAGCGATTTCGAAATCTCGGATTTAAAGTTTCGGAATTTGAAATTCGGATAGGCGGAGAATAACTTATTTCGCTTCTTGACTTTGAGAATGTATTGTTTGTAACGGCTTGAGTTTCGGAGATGGAAATACATTATATGGTAATTTCGTCAGATCTGAGATAAAATTTTGGTTTTGTTGATTAAGATATAATAAAATGAAACGGAAATAAATTAGTATTCTTCAAACTTTAATTACTTACCTACATTTTACAGTATGTTATTTATCAATAATGTTAAGTAATAGCTATTAATAAATATATTTAATCATTGCGCTTTACAATTTTATAATGATAGATAGATATATACTTAGATAAACTCTTTATTGACCACTTATAAAAAAAACAGAAACACATTAAAACTAAACAATTTAAAACTAATAGCGTCAATGGGCGATAAGACCATCGCTTTAAGCGATCTCTTCCAGACAACCATGCAAGGAAAGGATTACAATCACGAATGATACACATTTACTTTCTATCATCTTCCAAATTCAGTTCAGTTTATCTAGCTTTTGTAGATTTGATCTCTACAATCATAATAAAGCATTTAAAAACTGAAACTCCTTTAATTTAACCTGTACACCTTTCTACATAAATAATGCCACGTTCATAATATCATTTTCAATCCACAGCGTTTGATTAATGTCTAATTTACCTTCATCTCAAGTTCCAATACGGTTCCAAGGCGGGCTAATATGATATCCTATGTCAACAGTCGTTTTGTTTCACGTAATGGATTGCATCGGCCGACTATCAATTTAAAAGTACCGCCAAGTTGCTGCTATGAGGCAAGCACTGCACGCCCGCGATTTTATTTTCCTTGCTTTATTACTCTCATTGAGTACGGTTGGCAAAAAAAATTAGCAAAAAAACATTGACAAGCAATAATAATATATGTACGACTAAAAACAACTGCATTGAGTATCTAGAAGTAATGGAGGATATAGGGACCTTAAAAAAACTCAAATCTTAAAAAAATAGTAAATTTATTTATAACAATGATGATAAATGCATGTTGAAATATCTTATTTCCACCAATATTTCTATACCTTTTTTCAGTGTAAAATAAATAGGATTAGTTGATTTTATACATTGAATATATATTGGGTTCAAAATTAAGACCCGTTATATTTAACAACTGACTTCAAAAAAGGAGGAGGTTCTCATCACAGTCGAACTGTTTTTATTTTTTTATTTGTTACTTTGAATCCGTCATTTATTACTTAAGCGATTTCTTGACATCGAGATCATAATATATTTTTTAGTTTGAGAGAGTGTACTCTGTCAAACAGACAGTTTCAAATAAACTGGCCAAGCGCAAGTCGGACTCGCACTCGTAGGGTTCCGTAACACAGTTAAGTATTCCATAACTATGACTTTTCGCAACTACAAAATTAACTTTGTATTTCATAGTGTTTGTATGAAAAACAAAGTTATCTTTGCGGTCGCCATATCTCTAAAACTGCTGACTTTATCTCGTTCAAACCAATTTTCGTTGTTAGTTTTTATTGAGATCTACAGCATATATTGTTTTTACATTTTTCACTCCCATACTTTAAAAGTTAGAGGGGGGAGACACACATTTTACCACTTTAGACGCGCCTATCTTTCAAATAAATGACTTTGAGAAAAAATGATTTTAGGAACCTCAACGTCATTTTTGAAGACCTATCTATAAACACCCCACACGTATAGGTTTGAAGAAAAAAAAACATTTTTGTTTCAGTTCCATGTATGGGATGGGCATCCCTTAAACTTTTATATTTTTTATTTTTGTATAAAAATCGGAAAGCGGTTTACATAATACATCTACCTACCAAGTTTCAATTCTGTAGTCCTAACGGTTTCGGAATAAAATGGCTGTGACATACGGACGGACAGACAGACAGACATGACGAATCTATAAGGGTTCCGTTTTTTGCCATTCGGCTACGGAACCCTAAAAACTAGGTTCTAAAGGGGTGAAATTAATAAAAAGAGGTTTCAAAGGGACCAAACGCTAAGTATGTATACCTACTTATATATATACGTAGGTATACCATTGTAATTTCATTGAGATCTGATAGGTATCTCCAGGATTATTGAGATAAACGCCTCAAACTTGTCACTGAAAATGACTAGCGCTCGATTTGAAAACGATCTTAAATTATATTTATATTATACCAAGTATAATTATTTGTTTCTTAAGTTTACAAATGTGACATCCTTCTACATTAAAATTCTTCGTCAACTGTTGAATCTGTGCTTTAGTGTGCATCTTCTTCTGTTTCTCTCGACCTGCATAAAAAGCGGGTTTAATGTATAGATATTCACTATTTAGCATTAGAAATGAGAATCAATACGTGTACTGAACAATGGCATATAACATACAAAATGTTTACAATCTAGCTTGTCGCAAAAATTATGGATAGATTTGCTGTCTGTACTACATTCGAATTGTCGTAATAACATGATATCAAGTAATATTCTAGGTATATCATCTGGGTTTATGCGCGCTAAATGGAAAATTAAGGGTTTTCAGGGACTCATTTACCACCTTCGTGAACCTTAATACATTGTTTTATGGAATACATTTGAATGATACAGTGATTTGCGTATTTTTATTGTGGTTTAGTCTTCAACTTTGCGGCTTATAACCGCTTATGTTGTTAGTAGTACCTGTACAAAATCTTGTGGCTACCATTTAAGTCTAGTCTTTTCATTATACCGCCGCTAAAATTAACAAGACAAATTATTGTAATAGAATATTCTTTTAACTCAACATATTTTGACTCAGAAGTGTGCAACCTTTTCCTTTGTAGGTATGACTTAAAAACTGAAAATAAATAGCCAACAAAACAAAAATTAATCTCACTCCGGCCTTGAGATAAATATCTGTCATTTTTATTATGACAATAAATTTCCGATTAGCCACAACAAAACACGAATGTTTTGGCTTAAAGTGTCAAAATATAAATCAAAAGCTTTATTTCTCGGTAGTCAATATTCGCTATAATTTAATATGTTGAGAATCAATGATTTTTAGATGTCCCGTGAAATCCTATTTGTAGGAGTAGAATCATATTGTAGGCGGATTGCAATTTCGCGATGGCAAATTTAATTTAGTCGGGTATTATAAGACAAGGCGTGCGCTAGTGAAAGCAAGCGGTTGTAAATCAAAGTTTGACAGCGACAAGCACTGAGCAATATGGCGCCCGAGCCACCCATTGAGGGCCTCGGCCGTCACGGCCCGGGCCCGACTCGGCCACATTCATCACCCCTGATTTATACGGGAAGGAGTGACACATTTTATAATCTATTTTCGAAAACTAACGACTTTTTCAAAATGGTCTCCGTTTGAGAGATCGCGACAGCTGCATCTTGTTATAACCTGGTTTCAGTATTGAAATTATCTGCGTGAATGACTTGTACTTTGGTTTGCAAACGCCTATTGATATAGATGTTACAATATTATTGATTGGGCATTGTGCAAATTACACGGTGCATGACCTCGTATTTAATAACGGTGTATTAATTGATTTATTGGGCCATTTATGTTGAGGAACAGCTGATGTATTCATCATATTAATGCTCGTATCATCCATCAATTCGATGCGTCACATTATTAATGTCTATATATCTTCAGTGCTTAAAGTTCAACTTTCAATTGATTTTTAAATAACACGGGAGGTATTTTCTCCCCTTTGAAAGGGATAGTGTAAGGCTTTCTCACGTCACATACGTCAGGGTTTGGTCTAATCCTCTCGGGACGTCCAATTTTTATTGCGTTCAACCCTGATCTATGAACCAATATCGGTACGATAGAAAAGCGATTTTATCTAAAGGGTTCGATTGTTGACTCCCATTTCTTAAGCACATAAAGCTCATATGAAATACAAGAGGCATGAAAATGATTAAGTTTAAAACGAAAGGTCACGAGATAATTTCTCGGTGACATGAGTAGAGAAACAAGTTTTTTGATATCGATAAGTTATCGTTTTGATCATGAATACCATCATTTCGCAATTTAACATTAACAAGAAATTATGGTCTAGGGAAACGGTCGGGGTTCGGGCAAAAATGCAGTTGACGACGTAATTTTTTCGTTCGTAAATGATAATTTTTCTGAGTAAAACAGCGCCGTCCCAGCTTCTTTTCATGTACTCGTGTGTAATTATTTTAATAGGTGTCTTCAGTTAATATAATCAGTACATTAAGTTTTTAAACGGGTCTGAATCGTCAGGACTGGTTGCATGTTGTACATGAAGTAAGCACATGGTCAGTATATAACTCACATTTTACATAGGTACTATCTATATAAACATCATATTCCTATTATTTATTCCATTATTGTTTCATATCATTTATTCATGTAAGATATTGACAAACTATTGTCCACTTAGTACGTAATTACTCCTACTTATAATGTAGAATTTATCTTCCTACCGAAAGGACAAAATAATTATTTGTAATAGTGTAGTAAAATACAAATTGAAGTCTTTATATTATTATAATAGCTCTACTAAATATAAGAGTACACTGGTTTTATTATTTAACATGGGTCAGGAATGGTTTACATTTTGATCTATTTCCCTTTATAAGTATTATGATAATACTAAAAGTAGGTACTTACCTACATTATTATGGACACCACATATTTAGGGTAGCGTTTAAGTTACGTTCGTACTATTATATAATATGTCGTATAAATGCAATAATTCGAGGCTGTTGACAATTTGAGTTGATAACAATTAAATTACTTTATTCGTCTTCTTATAACAAATAATGTAATTAGGATCGTTAAAAACCGAAATAATGTAAGATCGCGTACAAAACGAAAAAAACCGACTTCAAATGCCGCGATAGTCATTTCCAGTACAATGTTTGAGGTGTTTATCTCCATATCTCTGGAGATACTTCATTCTAATTTAACATTATCAAATCTTAATAATTATACAATGTGACCACACGGGAAGGACACTCTCTCTAAAATCAGAATATTTTTCCAAATTGGTTAATAAATGACGGAGCTCTGCGGTAACAAACATAAAAAATAAAAACAGTCAAATTTAGAACCTCCTCTTTGTTGAAGGCGGTTAATACAGTTTCCATTCTAGGCCTACTGGTAATGTAATATAAATTACCGTGCTACTGGCCTGCTATGCTCCTTGACCGCATCGTAACTAACCAAGAGTGAGGTGGAGTGGGATACTGGTCAAACGCTATCCAATATGCTATTTTAAAAATCAAAAATAGGCTGTGACTGTTATATACTAATAACCTTATTTTCAATATATTTGGGTAAAAATGCACAAACAGTAATCCATATAAGACTCTTTTTGTAAAAAAATATGTAGAGCCGCCTTACATAAAATTATAACGTTTATGCAAAAATGTTTAAATCACTTAATTTGACGGAGCTCTCTTAATAGCTTAATAGATTTTTTTATTGAATAATCATGTAAATTTTGGGCGGATTGCTATTATTTCTGCTATAAATCTGTATTGATGAATTTAGTAGAAGATTAAAAGCATAGAAAACTCTTAATAGCCTTAAAGTATTCCAATTAGAAATTCTTAATACACTTATTATTTATATTAGCTCATCTGTGTATTTTTATAAAGAATATACTGGTTACTTAAAAAAACATATATAGATAGTACCGAAAAAGCCATATTTTACCTTTAAAAGTTTTCCTTTTACCCTTTAAAACGTCTCTATTGAATAAAATCGGAAGTAAAATAGGGTAATAAATATTCCAAAGCAATTGACTTAAACGTTCCTGACGTAGAGGCAATTAAATTAAAATAATGTAATTGTTACCCTTTTAATTGTTTCGCTGACCTTACCAACCCTTGAACGAAAGCTCACGCAAACCGATTTGAAACGATTGTCGGACTTGAAGTACAAATTGCATAAAAGTTCATATTAGACATCATTCAAGAAGATTCTAAGTCATTTTACGAAATTACCATATTTTTTGATCTCATACCAAAACTCAGATTAAAACTTTTGGTACAATCTGAGTTTTTGATGTACAAAAGTCTAAAACAAAACAAAAGATTCGATGTCCCGTGTTCAACCACTAATACAGTAAGTAGGTAGGTACTTACTATTCAATAAATTACCGGGCCTTATAATATACTAGCAGCCCGCCCCGGCTTCACACGGGTAGAACATATATGCCTACAAAATTTGCATCACTTTGTTGCATCGAATCTAAAATATTAACATATTTAACAATCATCGTCATATTTCAACCAATTTACACCAAACCTTAACGAATTATGCACCTAAGACCTAAACCTTCCTTATAAACACTATGGCTATAGTTGAAAACCGCATGATAATCAATTCAGAGGCTATTGAGATTATTGCGAACAGGCAGACAGACGCAGTGATGGACATTGTTTTATAATACTTACGTAGTGATATTGGACGGCCCTTTGGCGTTAAGGATAGTTACCCTGATTCTGACCCGAGGGTCGTTGGTTCTAATCCTAGCTATATACCTACCAATGAAAGTTTAATGTGTATTCATGAATCATGGGTTTTCGTGGGATCATTAAATCTATCAATAATTAAGATAGTTTAAAAACGAAAACAACTGACTTCAATGCCCCGCGAGTCAATTTCAGTAGCAAGTTTGAGACGTTTATCGTCATATCTCTGAAGATACTTATCACATTTCAATGAAATTACAATGGGACCACCTCGGAAACGTACTCTACCGATTACAAAAATAATCATTTGAATCGGTTCACAATTGACGAAGTAATCGCGTAACATACACACACAAAAAAAGAAAGAAAAAAAAAAACATACAGACGAATTGAGAACTTCCTTCTTTTTGTAAGTTGGTTGAAAAGTAGCTTACCACCAAGGAGAACATCTGCACCGTAAACTTACGGCATTCCCCGACGCAAAAAGTAGGGGTATTATACGTTTAACGTGTGTATCTGTGTATCTGTCTGTAGCATCTTAGCACTCAACCGGATGAACCCATTTTGATTTAAAGTAGGGGTATTATACGTTTAACGTGTGTATCTGTGTGTCTGTCTGTGGCATCTTAGCACCCAACCTGATGAACCGATTTTGATTTTATTATTACTTACTTACTGCACTGGCACGCTGACACCAAAGTGGGTCTTGATTGCGCGACCAATCGAACACCTGAAGCTGGATCAGATCTTTTTGGACTACATTTATATTTTTGGGTTTTATTAGTGATCGATTTTTTTTATAGATGACTTCATCGAGAGTGTTCTTAGCTTTGATTCGTGAAAATTCGTTCAATGGTTATAAAACTATGAGCTTCAATCAACTTTCATAGGTCTGATCAATTCGAAAATCTTCTTCTTCAACGATATTGTAAGAACATGGAACATTGACCTGATGCTGGGACATCTCCTGGACTCTACAGAATACTCAAATCCTGACCAACTTACAGCTCAGATTTTAAATGTCGTGTTTAGAGTCATTGGAATGCTTTTAATGAAAAGATTATACATAGTACAGTCGGGTTGGTTTAAAATATTATATTATATATATAGATCATTATTATTTTATACAATAGATCATATTGTTATACTATATTGACTTCAAATTGATTGTGATTGGTGAGGATATACAGAAAAACTAAGCTATAATAATATGTTTGTAGTAACTTTGACCTATTCTGTGGTTTCATTGCAAATATTTTATTAATTTTGCGATGCGTGTATGTGAAATCCGTGATATCTTCTAGAGTTTTCATTTGAATTATGTACTGTAAAGGACAATTTTAATCTATAATATGTGGCCAAGCTAATTAACGTAATTATTTGGATAAGGATTAATACTATATACTTGAAGATAGCCTTGGAAGTTATGTAATATTTTTTAACAAAAAATTAAAGATTAAAATGTTTACTGTGAGTCAACCTTAAGAGATAGACATATGCTGTCCGGGACTTTTTCGTAGGTCTTATTAAGTTGTACAACTCTTCCATAGAAACTATTCTTCCATCTGTTTTCAATTGAGCAGCGTTCGTAAGAAACGTGTTTTTTCGACCGCTTTTTTGTCGACTTAGGTTGCAAATTAGGTCTCCACGAATGTACCTTTGATTTAAACGGGATAATATATAGCCTATTTTCATTTCGAAAGTCTATTCTATATATTAGTGAAAGAATTTTTTAAATCGGTCCAGTAGTTTTTGAGCCAAATCATTACAAACATACAAAAATACAAATGTTCTCTCTTTATAATATTAGCATAGATTAATATAATTACCAAATTGAGGGCCCGGTGGCGTAATCGGGAGTACGGTTGGCTTTGATGCCAGAGGTACCGAGTTCAAACCGCCGTGCACCAATGGATTTTTCAATCGAAAGAATTATGTTCGCTTTTCACTGTGGCCCTCCGGTGAAGGAAAAACATCGTTAAGAAACCAACAACCCCCGCATGGTGGTAGCACACTATCTAGTGTGCGCCTGGCCAGCTACCACAAGTTAAAAAATCTGTCGCCAAACATCTAATGTGTTCCGGCAGCTATCCTTGAGAGCCAGTTCCCATTCTAGGCTCACCATCTTCGACCGCATCATTACTTACCAATAGGTGAGATAGTGTACAAACGCTAGCGTATAAGATATAAAAAAAATTACAATAATCCAATATTATCTCTCCCGATTCTGAAGTTTGATTGTTGCGATATAGGTAAATACCTAATAGTTTAAACAACATAACACCTTAAAATCTTTGCTCAATTTTGACCGTTATCTTCAGGTTTTGACTCTATTTATAATTTATTCACAATCGTGTATGATTACTTTTAAATATGTATGTATAACTTATTGATGTATATATAAGATTCGAGTAATAAACTACACTGTCATACTCTGTCAAGGCTTTAATACGTTTGTTAGGCAATGGCTATGAGCCAAATTGAGTGCTCCAACTTCATATTTAAGAGGAAATGCGGGGTGCACTTTTCCATACAAATGTATTCCCCCGTTTCCTCCCTGGAAAATGCTTTTAGAGCAAAAATTGTTCCTACAAAAAATCAAGGTCTGCTGTAGCTACCTATCATTTGCTTTTTTTGACCAACCAATTTCAAAAAGAAATATTACCCTTCCAATCTCCTCTTTAAGATTTGTGAAGGTTCATATTAGCAAGTAAAAGCGTAGCTAGTACAGCAGATCTTGATTTTTTGTTATAACCAATTTGTCTTGATATAACAATTTTTGCTCTAGATGCATTTTTCAGGGAGGACACAAGGGAATTAATTATATGGAAAATGCACCCCTCATTCCGTCTTAAGTTTTGACACAAATATTATACCAAACCAGTTACCTATTCGAGTTGAACGATGCGTAAGAAATTGGTTTGACTTAGTAAACGAACATATTTTAGAGTAACAAAATTAATACACATAACTTTTAATTTATACATCCCGTTTATTAATGACAGTAGCCAGGTGGTCTAATATTTATTTTTATTGTGACTTTTGTGTGTGAAATAACCGAAACAAATCGATTCCATGTAGTACCGATTACATAAAAAGTTTTCCACGATTCGAAGTCGAGATCGAGTCCGTGTCTCTCAGGGTTTCAGCCTTTGAAGCTTTGAGTCAATTAAGCACTGCCAATTTAAGCGAGTGCACTCGGTTACTAATGTATTATTCATATTGTGTTTTGAGATAACAAGCTTGAGAGCTGATACGCATCTAGCGGACTGGCGAATTGGAAGCCCTCTGATAGCCGGAAAGCGGTGCCTTGGAAACTACATTAAAATTACTGAAGAGTTGTAAAGGTGACGGAGATCTCGGCTTTTCCAGATTGCAGATAGCACGACTAGAATAGACAAACAAAGCTCTACTGTGAACTTTTCCTTCGTTTTGTACGTGACGCGAGTTTCTCTACATTGCTAACGCTTTCATTCCAAGCTGGAATTGTTAACAGAATGTGAAAATTATATATCTTTACGCTATTTTTCTAAATATACAATGGAATTTAAAGTTAGCTTTAACGATCGCAATGAACTGGACGGAAAAAGTCCATTACATAGTAAAAAGTTCACAAAAAGCAAGTTGTAATCAAAAGTTCATCAAGCAGCAAAATGACGGTTTGTATCCAAGCCGTTTTTACCTGGGACATTATTGTCTCTTCATCATAATCCATTAGTGACGTCCATCGCAATTTTACACACGAAAATTCTTACATTTTTCCGCGAACGGTACTGCCATAATTACTCGATGCTCGGATATACAGTAACTCATTCGTGCTTTCGTTTTAAATAATAACTCACACATAGATACATACATACAGGCACCAATGTGTTTATGTACTTTGTAATCGGTCAGTCTCACGGACCACCCAGGTAGTTTGGTTACCTCCTCATACCTGTTTTAGGTTCCCTTATTCGCGTATACAGTTAGTAGGTATTCCACTTTACCAGTACCGCCTCTGCCGTTTTGGTACCAATTTTGTAATTAGCAAGTCGAGTAACAATCTCAATGATTACACTCAAGACCGTTGGACGAAGAAGGTACCGAAAATTAGCGGTTGCGATTTTATTTAAAATCGCCCCGGTCCATGTAATGAGATGATAATTTTACAGAAATTCTTATTGGACATGTTTGGGGCAGGTTAAGAGGAGAATGAGGTCGGAGGCGAGACGGCAAAGGTTTTTTTTTGTTATGCGAATTTACATTTTCGTAATCCAGACCTCAATCATGGCGAACTGTACATATTATATGCTAATGTTGAGCAGATATAATCTGACGGTCTGTTAAACTGTAACAGACAGAATACGATCCCACCTTTTTGCGCAACTTTGTAGGTACTAGGTACCTATTTCGAAATAGACACAGCGCTATTTGTAAACAGATAATTGCCTAAGTGATTGTCAACTCGGATAATAACACTGCGATAAATACGTAATTGCATCGCCATCATTTATAATTAAACTCAATACATAATAACTTAATGACGTGACCTCACCGTACTGTATTATTATCGAAAAATTATAATCTCTCGGTACTCTCCGTAGGCACAGACATAGCCTTGTCTGTACAAGTCCTAGACACATTTATTGACTAGTTGAACAAGTTAAACGCACTCAAACACAACATGTTATCTTAATTCGACTCATTAGACTAGGCGCGCAAATATCTACTTTACATAATTTTATCGAAGAAAATTGTGCGCGTGGGCACAGTTCCCGACGTGATCCGTTTTAATGCCTTCCATTGAAATATGCAAACGCAAGAACGCTCGGGCGGCATTCTCATCCACATTCACGCTGGCCTCCATAAATTCTTGCCCCAGCTGGCTCACAGAAGACAAGAAAAACACTGTTTTTGTCATTAAAACCCTTAACGATCCCACAAGCGTAAATACTTCTACATTAGCTTACAGCGGTCGTCATCGTCAGCCATGTGTTCTACAAAAAGTTTTGTTTCAAAAGCAACCCGATCCACTTAAACAAAAGCCGTAAATCACAGTAAAAAGTTTTACGAATTAGAAACAATTAAAACATCGAAGCAAACAACAGTTGCTGCGAATGCCCTACGCAATTGCGGGCCCATTGTAATTTACGGGCGGTTTACAACCTATAGATCCTTGTCCGAAATTCTTTACGACTAATATAACTTGCGCAATCCTTTTGTCGCTCGATGGGGGTGAAGGGGGAACTTGGACAAGTTTCTTTTGTTTGCGACACGTGTTGCAGAACGGGTTGTGCTCGACACTTGTACGAGAAGATCTTGGGATCGGTTCCGAGTCGATTTCCGAGGAACAGTGTATGTTCCTCTTTTTTCGTGTCAGATTACTGTAATTTTCTGTTGCATCGCCGAAGTCTTGCTGTAAGTGCTGGACCAGTCTTCGGGATCTCATGGAGTGGTCTTTTGATATCACCAATTGAGATCTTATAGTTATAGCTTAATTATCGGCTTAATTATTGTTTAGCTACATAATAAGCATACTCCTTGCGAAATTCTCTCCGATCTTTGTAATATGATATTTCAGATGTGTCCCGATGAACGTACAGTCGAAGCTCAGTCACGCCCTTGAGCCGGAAGGTATAACAAAACACAGATAACTCACAGTCACAGATTTCTGCATAAACGGAAACGTGAAGCATCATTATTTATATATTAAGGCCGTGGCACTACACATCTTTTTGCTAGGCCGCAAACCCCGCCCAGAGCCTTAATGAAGCCATTTGTGTCATGTTTATTACATTTACGACGTGCACCGGATTTTAGGTGAATTTATAAGGAGCAAATTGACACTGAATTGTGGAAGCTAATTAGTTGGCACACGTGCGATGGGTGGAGTTTTTCTGAGTATACTTAAGTTTTTAATGTTATCCAAATTGACACCGATTCTCCATACCACTGCCAAGTATGGAGTTCTCATCTCCTTACTCTTATCTTCATACTCTTATTTCTGTTGTAACAAAAATCTGTCTGCTTTTTAGGGTTCCGTAGTCCTGACAAGGAACCCTTATAGTTTCGTTATGTCCGTCTGTCTGTCTGTCCGAGGTTTTTCTAAGAGACCGTTAATACTAGAAAGCTATAATTTTGTGGGGGGTATGTATATAAATTACGCCGACAAAGTGCTGAAATAAAATTCTAAAAAATACAATTTTTCGATTGAATGCTCCATTTACGAAATATTAAACTTTAAAGTGCAAATTTTTGTTCCAGTAGGGCGCCCCCCCCCCCCCCTCTTAAAGCTAAACTGCTGGCTTGAAAAAACTGGAAAAATTCGTGATACCTAATAGCGCATTTCATGAACTTTAAAGGAAAACTATAGCGGTTAAGATAAACTTTATTAGTTTAGCAGTAATAGTCGTTGAACTTGGGTGTTCGATAATTTTATAGCAAATACAAAATCCGTAGAATAATTCCTTTAAAGTGACAAAGATGGAGTACCTAGAGTACCTAGTTGCTTGTTTATAACGGGAAAGACTTGCATTGAATAACACACTACTTGGCCGGTTATTTAAGTTTTCATTAAAGTGATATGATGCAAAGACTTTGTTTATTCTGTTTTACTTTGTTTGTTTTTAAAGAAAAATACAGAAGTGTAATTAAGTGAAAGCTATCTACGAAAATCAGTAAATTCATTTCCCGTAATTTGTTTTAAAAGCCATTTGCTTATCGGAACATGCAACATTCGTCAATGTAACTTTTAACCATGTACTTAATCACCAATACATGATGCATTTTGGGTACAGTTACCTTATCAACAGTTAAACAGCTGAAAAAAGTATTGAGTAATGAAATCCCTTTTGAAAACGGCGATATAATTAACTAGATTAAATAGGTAAGTACTTAATCACCATAAATTTCGGAGTGGATGTAATTTTCTAAACAGGCCCAATACATAAAGGAAAGCACGGTCCCTCAATATTTATTGTGGGCGCCCTCTCAGAGGCTTTTACGGTTTAGGCAATTAGCGTCACTCAATTAACCAAGCACTACCTACGGCGAAGAATTTTTGTTAATTATTAAAAAGGTTGCACTTAACTTCCTTGAGGATTTACTGGAGTGGAGTAAAGTAAGGAACGTTTCCTTTAGTGGTGCTATGTCTTGTTTTGTTCCGGTACCGAAAATACTGCTCTTTGAATTCGTACTATGCGCACTATAGGCACCTTTACGTAAAGTCAATTCCGCAAGACATTGAAATTGTAACGCTGAAACAGGTCGATATGAAACAACTATATATCTTTATTACCTATTTATTTGCACATATATTAACTACAATACTAATTTATTACTATTGCTATCGATTTATGAATCGGTTGAAAAAGCAAGGTGGGGATCCTAATTGGGGACAATAGACCTCAGTATCTGGTATAAATTTCAACTTGCTAGGTCCACCCGCTCCTGAGAAAATCGGTGGTGTCACACGGACAGACAGACAGACAGACGGACAAGAAAGTGATCTTATAAGGGTTTATTTTTTACCTTTTGAGGCACGGAACCCTAAAAATGAGTTCAAATCAAACTAAAAATAACCCCGTTGCTGTAAGAGAGTACCGTAAACTGTAAGAGAATTTCCCCTCACTATTTTAGTTTTCAACTTCTCACGATTGTCATAAGGCCAGATAAAGGCAAGCCCTTACTTAGTTTCGATCGGTGCACTTGAGATAATTAAGCTATTAAATCCGGAGAGGTTGTATGGGAGCGAGGTTTTAATCATTTTATTTTTTATTAACTGTGTTTTAAACACAATGTGTTAATACTCGACTTATCTTTAGAATGATTTATTATCATAATTTTTTAATTTAGAGATTGTGCCTTACTTTTAAATAAGTTATCGATGTGCTTAAATGCCAGTTCTTTGACATTATTAATAGAATTTTAAAAAAGGTTAAAATCCTTTCAGACTGCTTATTAAAAACAAATATTTTAGATTCTAGATTGGATAGTTTGTAGATAAATAATTAGTAGCCCTTACTATATAGGTACTTCTATAATAGGTAGGTATTAGAAATCAGCAGCCTGGGCCAGGTAATAAAGCTGTGCCATTTTGAAGTAGAAATTATCGTAACTGGCTATAATATTTACAAATAAACAACTTTATTGTTTTAACTAATCATAAACCTAGGACGTAGATTTATTTTACAACGTAGGTAAGGTAAATAATAACTTCATAATAAATAATACCTAGTGGCATTCATGAAACTCTCTTAAACTAACCGGTTTGGGGCGAACAAAATAAGAGATCATGACGCCCAAAAACAAATGAATATAAATAACCACAAGTACCTGAGTGTGTTCAAAAAGGAATAAGAAAAGTGACCGAAATCACAGCGTGTGTTTAAAAACCTATACATTAAATATAAGAGCACGCAATGTACGGCATGCAATGAAACTTTTCAATACATAAGTACAGAGTAAACTCAGATTACACCAAAAGGAAAGGTATTTAGGGTTGGCAGACAGAAATATGTATATTTAATTCATACATATTATTTATAATTCTTACGGTCTTGAAATAATAATTACTATAAATTTAAACTACACTTATTTTCTCTGTCAAATAATATTAAACATCAAGCTTTTCCATAAAATTTTCCTTGGATTCATGAGAAACGTTTGAATTAAAATGAATTAAAACAAAAAATGTTAATGACAAGTTACAAGTCAAAGTATTACTGCAAAGTCTTTGCCGATTTTTTTTATTTACTTAATCTTACCAATGTGTCAACCCTATTTTCGATCGAATTTTCGCGACCCACAGGCATGCTCACAGTTATCTGACTCGCATCGACTTCTCGGTAACCAATTCAAAAGCAATGAAAGTACTGAGGTAGATACAATGATTAATGTCTTTCGGTCACCGACCTCGCATTTCTTTCGCCGGAGACATAACGACAACTGCTGATTAAGGTTAATTATGATTCGATTTGTTTCGTAACTTTCTTGTATCATCATGCTGTGTAAAATAAATTCGCTGGCAGAAAAATATTTAAAGACACTTTCTAAATTGACTGTACTCGTCATAAACGTTGGACCAAAACTTGACCTTGCACAGACTTTGTGATGACAAATTAATTTACCGAAAAACACCTGCCAAACACTAAAATCAACGTGAAGAAAAGAGCTATACATGATCCAAGGTCATATTTTTAGTTTTAAAAAGTTTATATTACATGCAACCTACACGGGTTACACGATCAAACTTCAAGGTAGGTAACCTATCTAGAAGTTTGATCGTGTAACATTCTACACTGCCGTTTTGTGTATGTTTCTTAATCAAGACTGCCATATTAATTCTTCGGGCGGTGGCGTTGCGAGCTCAAAGGGTCTCCTCGCTACTTTACCATTCATCAACATCGACGTTTGAACGAAATGAAGCTGTCGTCACCGCCAATTGTAACGTCATTTGACTTAGCTCGCGAGTCAACCGCAACCCATTCAAACCTCAAGCATCGGCAGATGCGCAACCGACTCTTTTTAACTACCCACTTGACTTTAAAACGATGTTCCGGTCATTAATTTCATCTTTTGTTTTTGTTTCAGGAGCAAACGGCCTCAGAAGACGAGGAAGACAAACGTACACCAGATATCAAACGCTAGAGTTAGAGAAAGAGTTCCACACGAATCACTACCTCACGCGGAGGAGACGCATCGAGATGGCGCACGCACTTTGTCTAACGGAGCGACAAATCAAAATATGGTTTCAGAATCGAAGGATGAAATTAAAGAAAGAAATCCAGGCTATAAAGGAGTTGAACGAGCAGGAGAAGCAAGCGCAGGCACAGAAGGCGGCGGCTGCGGCGGCGGCCGCGGCTGCCGCTGCGCAAGGACACCCCGAACACTAAAACTAAAGAGCTCGGTACACTCACGCGAGTTGTCGTTGAACAGTGATACAATCGCAGTCCGCCGAACGCTCCCTAGCTTTGTGTTTGTAAATTGTTTGTATTTTTTCTCGTTATTTAAGTGTTGTTCGGTTGTTGTGATTATTTTTTAAATAAATAAGACAAAGTTTTGTAACGAATGAGAGAACAATAAACTGTTGAATGCTAGAATAGAAACGGGTCGTATTATTTTTGTGTTTCGGGTTTTTGTTTTTGTTGATTTATTGATTTTTTATATTGTATATTTTATGCGCGCAATATGATAATGTTCGCGTTCGGAAACCAGTGCAATTTGTAGAAATCTCTTCCGTGTAACATAGTGTAGGTGTATCGTAGTGCGTTTTACATAATGTGCGATCCTAGCGCTCCCAGGTTGGATGCGTCAGCGACGAGAACTATAATTACATTGTACAAATTTAATATGCCTACCAAAGAGACCCGGTCTCGTACCCTTAAAGATAAGTAAATAAAGAGTCGTAAGTTAAATTAATTATCCGCTAATATAATATCGGACAGTGTGAAACAGAATAACTTTCCGCGCCATCTAACTAATCTCTCAATACTCTCGCATAAGTATAGTGTAAACGTGATCGTGTTCCTGCAGTTTTAATAGTCGGTGAAGTTAAACAAATTGCCATAAATATAAGTAGTTATTATTTAGGGAGTAGTCGTGTAAATAGTTAGGATTAGTGTTGGAAGTGAGCGGATCGCGAATAGTTGCCGCGGAATAGGCAGAAAAAGCGTGGATAGTGCGTGCGAGAGATCGTGCCGCGACGTCGCGCGGTGGTGTAGCGGAGCGGCTGCGTAGCGACAGCGGGGCATAGTGTGCAAGCCGCTTTACGTGGGGAGTGCGCGCCGCCGGCCTCCGAACAAGACTAGGTAAGTTTTTGTCAAAGTCACTGCCATTATTTATCGAGTGGAGACGGCCGCGAAAAACTGACTTGCTCCATCACTGGTTGACAGCTATGGCCATTTTTGAAGTCGCGCGACCGGTACATGTACGGCGCGTAACCGTTTTTCAATGTTTTAATTTACTCCCCCGTTGGATTATAACTTATTTTATATTAAGCATTAATATTGCGACCGTCTCCTACTTGACCAATACATATGAAGTGCTTACTTAGAATTAATTCAGATGACTCAATATCAGTAGCATTCCCATCATAGAACACCCTTTCATAAGATTCGTTTTTAATGTATTCAATCATTTTCATAAGTTACTAATTAAATATGAATTAGAGCTTCATTATTACAGCCACCATTTAACACTTAAATATGTGTACGAAACGACAGAAAGTTACAATATCGACACGAAATATTATATAAAATCGACACGAAATATGTATATAGATGCAAACGCGCGTCATGTAACTACATGTTTATATTCCGTTAGCATGCATATTGTTAATAACTATATCAAGTAATAATTTAATGACCAGTGGAAGTTAATAAAAATATTATAATACTGAATTCGCTTGATCTCGAATGCTAAATATGAAATCGAAAGAGTCAAACAGCTTAAAAACTAAATTCCGAACACAACATGTACCGACAGCAGAAAAATAAAATACTCTACGAAAAAATAATCACGATCTACACACAATCTACTACACTTTAAATAGGATTTATTGAATTCTCAAGAGTTGTAAAAACTAGATCACGTAAGGTTAAAAACGCGAGGAACTATTTTGCTTGTGAATTTTCTTTGTAAATATTGACAAAGGTATCTGAAGATTGTAATGACGTAAAAACATACATAATAAATAGCTTATCTTATATGGTCTTCACCGTAGTGTGGAATTGCGCATCATTAACATGAGGCTTTTCTGCTTTTGATCGGAAAGGTGACTATTTTTAACCGACTTCAAAAAAAGGAGGAGGTTTCTCAATTCGACCGTATTTATATATATTTTTTTTTTTTTTTTATGTTTGTTCGCAGATAACTTCGTCGTTTATGAACCGATTTCGATTATTCTTTTTTTGTTCGAAAGGAGATATCCCAAGTGTGGTACCATGGTAATTTTATCGAGGTATGATAAGTATCTCCAGAGATATTGAGATAAACATCTCAAAATTGGTACTGAAAATGAATAGCGCGGCATTGAAGTCGGTTGTTTTTTAGTTTTTAAACGATATTATTAAATTTAAAAAATATATTCTTCGATGATAAGCTTTTTTCAATATTTAGTAATATCTTATTAATTTCAAAATTTAGTAATAAAATTAGTTACGATCATAACTCGTAACAAAAAATATCTCGACGAATTATTTCAAAGTTGTATAAGATAAGCGTAGCCTAGCCGTTTCCGTAGCCGTTGCTGTTGAGCGCGTTGTAAGCGCAACAATTGTACTTCTATAAATAAAAACTATAATTTTTTTTTTATTTATAGAAGTAAAAGCAAACGGCTAGGCTACGTTTATCTTATACAACTATGAAATAATTCGTCGAGATATTTTTTGTATGTTCTCCAAACTCAAAGACGCCTAAACTGATTTGGAATATTTGGGAACTTTTGTTTGAAAAGGTAAACTTCCCAGGTCCTATTGAAATTTAATTTATTTCTGATGAGTATTTCCAGACATATGGATAAACACTCAAACTTGGTACTGAAAATGACTAGTGCGGTATTTGAGGTTCTTTAAGTTTTTAAATGATCTTAAACTATAGGTACCCTTTTATAATATAAAATAATCAGTTTGAAAATGTATTACATAATACTACTACCTGCATAAGAGACAGAGAGAAGACGACTTTTTAAGTTTTAAGGCTCAGAACCCTTAAAATGATAACGCTTATAGCCGAACTGGTTTTGCTGACCGTGCAATCAGGCCGCCATATTTGCGGTCCACGACCTGCCTGCCAAAATTGCGATAGCGGATAATTATTTAACCGATACGAAAAATTATTGGTTGCCCCAAACGCCGACGAATCGCACACCGCACTTTAAACATCTCAATTTTGTCCGTAATATCGTGTGGATGCCTAAAATACACGTTCTTTTGAGGTAAATAATGATGTGTTATTAAAGCATTATCAGTTAACTGTACTCGAGCTTGAGCTGTTAGGGCTTTATGTAAATCTGTTATTTACTTAAATGGCAGGTCGTTGATGTGTGTTGTAGTTTTTTTAAGCACTTTACCACTACCTCATCTGATGTTAAGTGAAAATGTATTCTTAAGTTTAATCGTATTTGCCTGGAAGTGGAAGTGTAACGAGGCGCTCGATTCACAGTTTAAGTCCATATCTATTATCACATAGCGCTCCTATCGCAACTAGCTGACACCGAACCGAAGAAACGATTGGCGATTGTTATTATTCAATGTATTTACCTTATAAGTTTATCATAAACTATAGCGCTTTCGTAGCATTTGTAGACTTCGTAGCATAGCTGGTTTAGTAGGAATAACCATTGCTCTTGAGTGGGCAACTTTGGTAGAAATCGTGTGAAATTTAACATCATTTGAAATAACGTTGACATAATAACGTTGACATCATTCATGGATATCAAGGTGCTAGAATAGTGGGGATAATGGAAATAATTGTAGAATTTCCCCGCAGTAGTAGTTAGTACTCGTGGACTTTGATGAATGGTTAGTAGGAATAATGAAAAATATAATACATAACACTACTAGAGGGACAATAAAATATATAAATTAAAAAAAAACGTTTTTACAGTTCGAAAGCCCACTCTCGCGTTATACCGCTCTCTACCAAGAAATCGCCGTCACTGCGCCAAGAAAGCAGCAAAAACGCTACTGCCTGCGTAGCCGTATATTTCGATATAATCGATGTATGTATTCTACATGGAAAGGAAGTTATAGTTTGATCTAGAATTCAGTTGACAATCGCCTCTCATATCCAGGAATTCTATAATTTGATATAACTGTCAAGTGCTTCTCCGCTCGCGATGAAAGAATCTATTGTCCTCAGGAATAAAGCCGCTTGCCAGTCTGCTAGTTAAGTGTATATGTATGTATATAAATACATATACCCTACATTAAATAAGCTACATACAGTCTTACCATTAAGAATAACGAGCAGTTGGATGCAATGTTTCTCACTTAATTAAAACATACCACTGTGCTATATAAACGTTATAGAGGCAGATGTACTCATAAAAACTTAAAGCAATCTGCTATATTCCACCATTCCAGTCTAGAATTGGACTCAAGCCTTAACGAAGACATGTGGATTTTTTGTCTTAATACCGGTACTTACAAATAAGTCGGATAAAATATTGTGCGCGATTATTATTCATTGGACTACTGCCCGATAGACTCATATTTCATTTTGTTGATTGATATTATTGCATTGGGTATTTATGAGGCACTAGATATGTCTCGCGGCTTTGCCCGCGAAAACAGTTATTTTTTTTTCTATTCTACTGGCTATGGATAATAAGACGTCTACCCTCATGCGTCTGCCCGTGTTCAGGTCGCATACACCGCGTACCACGCAGCTCACTCGTAAACGTTCTGTAAACAAAGATTATTTTAGGTATATATTAGGTATATGTACTTTAGGTATATACCGAAGGATATAATAGTAGATTGTATCACGGAGGCGCAACATAGTATTTTTCAAATTGATTGATTAAGCACTACGTACATGTTTTAGTCTAGATCACGACAATAATTCGCACGGTTTTTTCTTCTTGACCACCACACACGTGTATTGTGCCACATAAACATGTGGGATGTAAATAGTCCCACAGCTCCTACAGATGGTAGAAACCTTATATGGATGTTCCGTGTGACTTACTATCAAAAAGCAGCTTACCAATATCAAGAATAAAATCTGCCGCCATAACTTTACGGTGTTTTGGCAGCAAACAGCACTTCAAGGCTCACCGTGTTCAATATGCTCTAACTAACGCATCATTGCTAACCAAGGCAAAATGGTGGTTAAACGCTAGCCTATGAGATATATAAGATATATAAATATACTAACATACCTAGGTATAATAAATTTATAGGTAAATGTAAACCGATTCTATAAACTTCATTTGAACAAAACCTGAATAATTAATTGATCCATCAATACGTACGCCTGGCTACATTTTTATTATATTAATTGATTGATATTCAACGTTCCTTATTAAATATAGCAATTTCATATAGCTTCTGTACCTCCAACCTGTTTTGTAATAAAAGGATACATGCGGCGAATGTTCTTATATGAAGCTGCATATATCATTATATTGCGTGCAATACGTCAGGTTGGTTGTTTAAATTAGACTTTATTATTATTGTGTTAAGGTTTATGTTTGGTTTGTGGTGTGGAGAGATGAAAGATTTCAGAGGCGCTACCTCGGCACGAGTTTGCCTGGGAGTGCATGGCAACGGGAAGTCTCGACTTCTGTCTGAATTTTATATTAGCAAAATGTATATACATTATAGATATAGGTAATAGTAGGATAGCTACGAAACATTGTTATTCTTGGTTATTGCGAATTAACAGCTACTTACTTTTTATTTATAGATCAGCAGTAGATATGGCGGTAGATATAGCAGTAGATATAGTAGTTATGGCGGTACCTTCATCAGTCAGTTAACCGTAAAATAGTGTAACTTAACGGAGCGCCTGGAGGAGACCTACCCCACGCTACATCCCTAAAGGAACCTAGATGGGGTAATATGAACACAGGTTAATACATTTATAGATATATTGACTCTACGATATACTTAACTTTATGGCGACACTTAATGTTCGACAATGATCTTCGGGCCCATTATATCCTGATAGTGAAGGTCCAGTAAATACCGGCCTGGTTTAGCACATTTATCATGCTCGACTTCATCTTATCAGTGACGTCGGAAATCGTTTGAAGTCCTATTAGTATTGGCTTGTTTAGCTTCTTCAGTGATCATTTTCAATTCTTCGGCCTATACATCGGCGTCTATATTACGCTATTTGGAACCAACTTTATCCTGCGAACATCTCCCTCGGTGAAAGCGTTAGTTTCTTTCATCATGTCCCTTAAAGTATCTTAAGTGTATCCATCTTCCATAGTTTAAGTATTGATTTGAACGGGCCACCGTGTTGGCTCATTATTCTAAATGCGCGAACCATTTACTTAACAACGACATGTTTACACTCTGTTTTCAGCAATTAATCAGATAAAAAATAAATGCAAAGAATAATATATTATCCTGGACAATGTCTGTCCCTCCAGGATATCTCTCTCCCCCTTTGATATTTTTTCCTGTCATTCATTTTTTAATTTTGACATCGTTCCGTCATAAAGAAAGATAAATTGTTTTAATACCAAAGAGTATGCATGATGTGAAAAATGAATGAGATGGTTCAAGATATGCCACAATAGTTATCGACATTATTTATTATTTTTTAACCGACTTCAAAAAAAGGAGGAGGTTTCTCAATTCGACCGTATATATATATATATTTTTTATGTTTGTTCGTGGATAACTTCGTCGTTTATGAACCGATTTTGATCATTCTTTTTTTGTTCGAAAGAAGTTATCTCAAGTGTGGTACCATGGTAATTTTATCGAGGTCTGATAAGTATCTCCAGAAATATCGAGATAAACATCTCAAAATTGGTACTGAAAATGAATAGCGCGGCATTGAAGTCGGTTCTTTTTTAGTTTTTAAACGATATTATATATATATTATATTAGATATCGGAAAGCCTAAAATAATGGTAAACATAGGTTTATCTAACGGGATATATTTATCATTGTATTGAAAAACATGGTCAATATTCCGTTATATATATTCTTACCTATACCCGGTTGGCACTAAGTACACATAAATTAAGATTTGCCTAAGATTCTCAAAAATGCATTGTTGTCAAATGAAATCAAAAACTTAAAATATAATTTGCACATACTCGTATGTGAAGGATTTATATTTAAGTATAGATATTTAGAAATTTTGATTCCCGGTTCCCAATTTAGTTTAATGAACAGTTTGAGAAGCTAATAAACGGGCATAAAAAGTATAAAATAAAATAAAAATAACACTGACCATGAAAACTTAAAAAATTGCAAAACAGATATACGTAGTGCTGTGACGTGCAAACTTCTGATAAGTAAAAGTTATTGATGTCTCGGTATATAGGCAGACGTCTTAGTTTACCATCAGGCAATCGTGTTACTTGACGTGTCACCAAAGTATAATTAAATAACCGGCCAAGTGCGTGTCGGGCCACGCGCAGTGTAGGGTTCCGTAGTAGCCTGTTTTTCAAAGCAAGTCTTTACCCGTTATAAATAAGCAACTAGGTACTCCGTCTTCGTCACTTTAAAGGATTTATTCTAAGAATTTTGTATTTGGTACAAAATTATCCAACACCCAAGTTCAACGACTATTACTGCTAAACTAATAAAGTTATCTCAACCGCTATAGTTTTCCTTGTAAGTTCATGAAATGCGCTATTATCTCGAATTTTTCCAGATTTTACAAGCAAGCAGTTTAGTTGTAAACTTTAATTAGATATTAGATTATACGTTAGATATTACAGTTAAATATTTCAGTTAGATATTTTATTTATAACTACAAGCAGTTTAGCTTTTAGAGGGGGGGGGGGGGGGCGCCCGAATGGAACAAAAATTTGCACTTTAAGGTGCAATATTTCGTAAATGGAGCATTCAATCGAAAAATTGTAGTAGCAACCCTCAAGTCATTTTAAAATACCTATTCAACGATACCCCACACGATGGGGTAGACGATGAAAATAAAACACCCCACTTCTCATATAGGAGAGCTAACCTTAAAAAAAATGTTTTTTCACAATTTTATTTCAGCACTTTGTCGGTGTAATGTATACACATACACCTATAAAATTACAGCTTTCTAGTATTAATGGTCTCTTAGCAAAACCTCGGACAGACAGACAGACAGACAGACAGACGGGCATGACGAAACTATAAGGGTTCCTTGTCAGGACTACGGAACCTTAAAAAGGATAACAGTTAACAAATGCTTGCATACCTAATTATTCGACTTTTATTGGCAGTCGACTAACTTGTTAATGAATGTGGTTTTTGCTCGGAAGTTAGGTACTATTACTGATAATAGCCCAACATCGGCTTTGTTAATTAATTTATTGACTTTATTGAGATGCATCAATTAATTCAATAAGATATTAATTTATATCCCATTACGGCGGCTGGATGAAAAAGTGTCCCTTGCTAAAGATGTTTTACTTTACACTTTACAGTAAGATTTACTTAATTGATTATTCCAGCAAAAAGTTACAATTAATTAAATGAGCCACTTGCTAAAAGTTAAAGGAATAGATACATTTTGTATGGTTTTTATGTATTTTAACTAGAACAATGTGTATCAACATTTAACACTTTTTAATACATATTTACTAACAGTATTAATCTACTTAGTAGGTACTTAAAAATTAAAGCGATTTTAAATTATAACAATACAATACAAAACTTTTTATTGATAACCAAAAGAAAAAAATAATAATAAGACAGTTAAGCAATCGGCTGTCGTATCGAATTAAGCAATCTCTTCCAGACAACATTTGTAGGGACTGGATAAATGCACACGTAGATATTGGCGGAGGGCTATTTTCAGCTAAATCTATTTTGCATTGCATAAATATACAGTACAGATGTGTTATCATTGCTATGTATTGTATACTCCGTTAGAAAAGTTTTTCTAGATCTGATAAGTGTCTCTAGAGATATTTTTTTATATCTAATAGGCTTGCGTTTAACCAATATCACGCCTGGGGAAGGCCCCAGGCGTGAACTACTACTGAATAAGGATTCAGTATGACCATTTTAAAGTCTTACCGTGCCGTGTTACGTTATCTCCGCGTTATGGTATTCTCTATGCCAATTTCAAGTTCGGTAACGCGGTAGGGTAAGGTTATGAGCGCGTTTTGAAATATCGTGACAAATGAGGACATGTAACGCGCGCGTTTTGTATAATTTACCTATCGTGTGACATACAGAATACAATTTTTCAATAACGTGACGTGGCGCGTTAAGGAACGCGTTATCTCATTGGTCATACTGAATAAGGCCCCTGGTGGTAAGCAATGAAGTGGTCGAGGATGGTGAACACGCTAATTCCAGAATGGTCTGACTCTCAATAGCTGTGCTGCCGAAACACCGTAATGTTATGGCGGCAGATATTCACGTTAATGATGGTAAACTACATTTTGGTCGCAAGTAAATGCTCCTGCTGCCTGTAGAGTATGGAGATAAATCTTTCAAACTTTCTTGATGTTATTTGGCATGAAAGGTCGGTTTTATAGCTTTTTAAACGATCTTATATTTAATCTCCTGTGTAAACCGTTAGTTAACCTAAAACCCTGTACACATAGTTAATCAGTGCGACCAAACAATGGTTCCCAAGTCTATATAACGGCTGAGGTTACCTCACGGTTAAGGAACGACAGGGCACCTAGATACAATCAGCACGACTACAGCCCACCTAGGCTACCTAGGACCTATCTGGGATACTGCCTAAATGGGTTTCAGTATAAATAGCTGGTTGCTTTGAGTGAATTTTAGGGTTAATTCCCATTATATCGCTAATATTATTAATTGCTTTATAGTGATTTTCAAGTCTTCGGGACTTGACAAAAGATTAAATATCAAATGCATAACACTTTCATGTATTCTAGTTAGAGGGCTGCTTCTGGGACACCGTACTATATATGTACGTAAGGTTATGGCGGCAAATTTTCTCCTTGATGTTGGTAAATAAATAAATAAAGCTAAGCTATTTTCAACCGACTTCCAAAAAGGAGAAGGTTCTCAATTCGCCTGTATGTTTTTTTTTTGTATGTATGTTACGCGATTACTCCGTCAATTGTGAACCGATAAGAATGATTCTTTTTTTAATCGGTAGGGTACATTTCTACGGTAGTCCCATTGTAATTTCATCGAGATCTGATAAGTATCTCCAGAGATATGACGATAAACGTCTCAAACTTGCTACTGAAATTGACTCGCGCGGCATGGAAGTCGGTTGTTTTAGTTTTTAAACTATCTTAATTATTTGGTAGCAAGTCAGGCAGAACGTCGATTTAATATGCTCTTCCTAAATCAAAATTACTACGTCTACAACTTCGAGAGCGAGTAAGTATCTTCTAGACATGCATGCTACACCCTCGATCAAATCGTCTCACTCCATCAGGTGAAATGGTGCTCAAATTACAGTTAATTGCGTATTAGAAATAAACGAATAAATATCTGTTTATAAATAGGTAGGGAGTTACTCAATCAGTTAAACAGAGAGTAAACACGGTAAACACCTCCTTAATCAGTAGTGTAGGTAGTTGAACCACACATGATTATAATCTGAGCACACAATAAACTAACCCAATACTATCAGTTAATCGAGTTAACCCTTACGCAGCGTTCGATTCCCAATTTACGAGTTTAACGAATTATTCGCTCGCCAACAGTTATTAATTGTCAAACATGGGGACGGATTGCAGTAGGAAGGGGATGGGTTAACTGCCCCAATTCATAGAATAATCAAAGAATATTAATATTATGAAATAAATACATAATACCTTTGGGTGTCGTTGCCGGTATTATACATTAAAAAAAAGGCGGTAATATAAACCTTTTTATTATTTTTTATTTGATGGCCGTCAGTTGCTTTGATTTTGAATTTGTTTGATAGACACCAATACGTTTGGGGATGTCCAATTTTTTTTAAATAACCTAAAATGTATTTTTCACATATGTATTAAAAATATTAGTTACGATATAATTCACAATATTTAAAGAAAATGTTCAAACAATATACAAAAATAAAAATAACCGTTTTTAGAAAGCGCTGAACATAAAATAAAAACCAGAAGGCGTTCAAAATCAACTCGATCCATAAACTCGCTGTGATAGATCTGTGTAACGTCAAAGGGCATATAATCCGTACAAAGGTTACCCCTTAATGCCCCACCGATAAGCCCTGAATACGTCCGTTGTCACAGATACAGCAATAAAGCCGGGAGTACACTAGACGCAATAAACTTACCACTATTGCCACCCGAAGCTATATAATACCGCTTTATAATTGCTGTCGATAATGTACCGGCTAAACTTATTGGTTATATGCCCAGAGCTTTGATGTAGACATGGGTTTAGGAAATGAGTGTCGGTTATCGTTTAATTGTTTTATTAGTTCAAAACATGATAGGGATTTTAAAGCAACTTATTAAAGGAACAGAAGTATATGTTAGTTTATTTTTTGTCGTTTGTAGTAAGGGTTTGTACTAGTAGTGGGCGATATAAATCGATATTTAAAAAAATATCGATATATGTACGCGATATATCGCTTCAATCCGATATTATCGAATCATCTAGTATCGAATGTTATATCGATATATTTCATCCGATATACCAAATACATTCCATTTTTTTTATTCCTTTGCATCTGCAACATTGTCAATTTGAGTAAAAACAAAAAAAAACTAAAACCCACGACTAATTGAAAAACTAACCTTTGCAATAACGAAACGCAGAAGTGAGATACTCTCCGCGAGGGCAGCACTAAATAGTAGCAAAACTTTTATAACCTGTGTCTATGGTCACTTGTCTTGATCATCTTGGTCACTTACGATATTTTTAAAATATCGATATATTTTCGGTGTATCGCAAAGTATCTATAGAAAACTACGATTTATTATATCGAAGAAAATATCGATTTTTTTTAACTACCCTAGTTTGTACACAAACCTTTGTGTACAAGCCCTAAAATGTCTAGTACCGTCTTCCAATTTAGAACAATCACGATTCCATCTTATTAGCACGTGAGTTAGCGGTCAAGTGCGTGTATGTCAGAAATAAATATAATTTAACTTGTTGTACAAATTATTTCTGATTATAAGATGGTTCATAAAAATGGCTTAAGCACTCAGCATTTGTAAAGAACATGCGCAGTTGTAGAGGCCTATGTCGAGCCGTCGACTACCATAGGCTGATAATGATGATGACTAAAATGTAATGATGAAAAAAATCAGGTTTTTAACCTAATTTAAAAAAATGTGTATGTATAAAAGATATATCTTTTATACACACTTTAAAAGATATAAATCTGATTTATTTATTATCAATACCGATGATAAGAAAATCAGTAAGATTTGACTCATCATCATCAGCCTGTGACAGTCCACTGCTGGACGTAGGCCTCTCCCAAGATGCGCCCCTGAGACCGATCTTCGGTTTTTCTTTTCCAGTCACTGCCTACCGCTTTGCGTATATCGTAGCAAGCTTTGACTGAATTGGATAAATTCATAAAGCTACTCTTTATCTCACACAACAATAATAAAATTACGAAGTAGGTATAATACGAATAAGAATACGATTGAGGGTAACAGAAACAAAAACACCTGTTTTCCCTCGTTAACCCATACAAAGCTTCAACGTTAGCCAAGGCAGATACTTTCTAAATCGCACGGATCACACAAAAAACACCCTATTCAATACAAGTTGCCAATCACATTTTGTCTCACAAACAATAGTTCTACAACAATGAGGGGGCGGTAGCGTATAGATACGTAGCTGCCTGCCATTTACAACACGATGCCACCGTGCCACGTTTTACAATCTCCATGGGATGTCGTAAAACTGACCAATAAAAGTTCATTATTGACTTGTTCGCGGTCCCAACTTTTATTTGATTAGTTTATTATAGCTGTAAAACGTTGCTTGTGTGTGATATGTGTTGACTTAAAATTTGATGGCTTTTATGTTTTTGGACGTTAATTGTCGCACGAGTTTAATGGATTTAACATGTCGGTAGCTTTATGTATATTGCATTAGATTTTAAATTACATTAGTTCGAAACAGAAGCCACGATTAATTCAGATTTTATTTATTTTATGTTGGAGAGATAAGATATTAAAAAAGTTGACGTCTTTATGAGCAAGCTTACTCATATATACATACATTTTAATAATATTATAACGTAAGCTCAGTGGTAAAGATTTAGATTCACTGAGTAACTATGATCAAATGTTCGAAAGTTTATACTATAGGATCAACATGTTGATCCCTTCCGGCTTCAGCACATCTAATTTGCCAATCAATGCACATTATTACAAGGTATAATTTACTTACCCGCGATTTCTCGAACGGTGCATACCTTAATAAATATTAATATGTCCAGCTTCTGAGAACTCATCGGTGTACAGTGATATTTTATAAAATTACCATTTATTAAAAACCTGGTGAAAACATTATTTATAGCGTTCGTTGGATTGACATTTGATGGGCGTAGCACAGTTTATGCAAAGTGGGTATTGCCCCCAGCGTCCGATTGGCATTAAGTGACAGTCCTTGAATGGTGACCGCTACTTACATAATTGCAGCAGTAGTGTAATAATCATCGAGGTATACAGTACAGTACAGTACATATAAATCGATGGTAATAATAATGATCGGTAAACTTACAGTCAAGTTCTTAATAAAGTAAGTGGTACTTACCTAGTCAATCATTATTGATACTGAGATGTCTGGACACGAAGATGGGAATTATCTCCCTTGTAGGAGGACACGTGAAGGCGGCCATTTTGAAACTGACTTTAATGATTGTTTACTTCAATGCATGACGTGTCACTTGACCCTTTAATTAGTACCTGCTCACCTTTACCTTTGAGGTCGTTTTTTATTGCCGTGTATAAATTATGTAGATATCCTCATGTCTATTTATATTTCATTCATGATGAAATTTTGTTTCGGTTTAAATGCAACAGTACTTTCCACAGATTATATAATAGTTACTCCGTAAACACTAAATCAATATTTAAGGTTTTAGTAGTTACTATACCTATATAAGTATATAGGTGCTAGTACTAATACTAGTCTAGTCCTAAGTATCTACGTACTAGTGCTAGTAGTACCAACACCTTTCTTACGACATGACTGAGCGGCAAGCACTTTTACCACAGATTATATAATAGTTACTTCGTAACTACGTACTACGTGCTTAGACGCTATCTTAGGGTATAATATGAGACTTACAGTCGTATTCATGAAGATTTTGACGAACGCTGAGCGGTGAATTTGACATAAGTAATGTCAATAAATGTATTGGTTTTAATAACACCATGCGTTCGCAAGTAGCTACTGTGAGATTGTTTCTGAATACGAAGGTTAATATCTTTCTGTATCATCAGTATAGTAACGTGCAAAATTCTGGTAATCTAGAGTTTCGCACGTCACTGTTTTTGTTATTGACTGTCGTCATAGCTTATCATCGAGCAAGCCTCTTGTCCTGCAACCTGATACCGACAAATTTTACGGTAACCGTCCACCTTGATAGAGGCATAAACAATCTGTGGATTTCTAATTCAGCGACCTGTTAGCATTTGGCCTTCTACCTACTACCTATCTACCTATATGTAGTAAGCTCCATGAAAAGACCTTAAAAATACATCACTAGGGAAAATAAACAGCATAATCTTTAAGACGTTACGATTTAAATAGGACGTTTTAATCCGAGCACGCATGCGCTTTTCATTAGTTATTCGGTTTTCGCGTATTTATGCAGCCCGAACACGTTTTGCACACCTGCATAGCCCGTAAATTGCGTGCGATGAAATACTATTGTAGGTAGTACCTATTAGAATAATTCTAATTGGGTTCCTTGAAAACGTGCTTTGAGCACTGGAACAAGGAGTACTTTACTATTTTATTGATGCTGACGCCTTCAGGTTAACATTGAAACAAGACTATACTTTCTAGAAAATACTTACGTAGGTTATGTAGGTTTCCCTATCTATCCTTAACTTAAACTTGGGTGCAGGTATATTTATGTAGTTCAAAGAATTACGGACGGAAAGTAAAATTTTCTGCGCTCGGTATATTCATATAAAAGCGCCAAAAATGTATTTGGTTTAGAAATAAACACTTAATAAATACATTGTTTTAACGTTTAACATTACTTAAATAACTTATTTATGTGTCATTCAATATATCAAACATATATTATTTCCACAGATTTATTATTTGAGCAAGAAAAGAGTAAAGACCGTATTTCAATCTAGTAAAGGTACTTGTCATACATACTTCTCTGGTTTTATTTTACCATTAATATATCTTCTGTGCATAGAAGCCCTTTATAGTAAAATTATCTTGCTACGAGTAGATATACCAACTTTAACCCGCAACGCCTCCAACAGTCCAATCTGCCTAAATCCCTCACTAACCGTTTCACTGTATAAAACACTGATACCTAAATAAAAACACTATCAAAACTTTACCCCTCCGATCTGGAGCCGAAGGGTTAACCCTCAAGCCCTCAAGTTTTCCCCATCCGTCTCCAGAGATAGGCTAATTTATATCTATCCGAAGTACTTTATATCTCTAGAACGTTGTTCCCTTTTCCGCGGTTTTGTTTCGTTTGATTAAAGTGGGTCGCGGGTTTTTTTTTGCCAACGATATCTGTTATTATTTTTGGTATAGATGTTATTTAGGATTAGAGATGAGGCTTTGTAGAAAAGGTATACTTAGTACCTATATTAGTTAGTGAAGCGAAATGTTATTCGATAATTAAATCAAGGATTAGGAAGATCAACAATTTATTTGCGTTATGGTTTCAAAACGAATTAAGTAGTGACTCATAATTTATTAGTTTGAACAATAATTGTATAGGTTTTAATGGTCCCTTAGCCATTGTATACAGAAACGTACCTAAATTAATTGGATTCATTAATACATCCACATTTTTGGAGTCTTGAAATATTTGTTGCTTTTACGCAACTATTATTTATTGAACATAAAGAGATCTCCGAAAATAAGAACATTATGTATTACATAGGCTGGATAGTAGTAGGTGAGTACCTACAATTGAACTGCTTCGACTAGTAGGTATGTAGTAGGTACTTAGGTCAAACTTCCAAAGAATGACTGATCACAGCGCCGGCTTCCGACGCCTTATAATAGAGCCGCAATAATACTAACTAAATAATAGTCATACCAATTTCTTACTGCATATGTATCATATATACATCGTATGTAAATATGATTACTTACTTACCTAGATACCTATTTATAGGTATGTAACCCGTGGATAGGTAACCAATAGTCTAAAGTCTATAAATGTTAATTTTATTGTTTTCACATACCTTTATTAAAAACCTTTATTTAATCATTAACCACATCCTTGTAAGTGAGTAATATATACAATATATCAATATCAACTACTTAATCAACAACCTCGTATTGATTACTTCATTTGTTTTTCAAATTAATTATTCAAACATTCGGCTCGCACAGAAACTATGTTCAATAGAATTAATGTCACCGGACCTTAGAAAATACGTGACAATGTTAATTAAACAAAATAACGGGTCCCTATCTAACATACACACCCATACATAACGAACATATAAATCCATTTAATAAAGACCTCTGAAACCCCTCTTGATGCCTATAAGAATATGGAATAAGAATTGTGGGGCAGCTCTGATAAAACTGGTTGAATAAAGCCCTAGGGATGTTACTATTGAAGTACAAGTCACGAATTGATCTTGTTTCTTGATTAGGTATATGTATCAGACTTATAGTTTCTGTACTAATTAGGTATAGCTTTATATGAGTATTCCTAGATCAACATTTAATATTGCAAAAAAAAGATAAATAGATTGCTAATATAATATTTATTTCGTTATTATTTGATCAGAATTTATAAAACCTCCACACTGACTAATTGACTGACACATAATGTGCAGCCTAAATTGATGAAACTGGAACTTTTTGTATTTAGTGGTAGGACTTTTGCTAGTCCGCCTGGGGCGGTACCACCACTTGCCGATTACCTAATTCAGCTGTGAAATAAGAATGTTTTTCGGTTTCAATGGCAAATATGGAAATGTGTCCAGTGTAATAACAAGGCATTTGAGACTTCATGTCTTTGTTTCGAGGAAACAGGTGCAGTGCAGTAACGTGCAAAATTCTGTCTTTGCAGAACATTGCATGGTAGAGTTAAATTAGAATCGCGATATTTTTCTGCAAGACACCGAATTATTCCTCAGTTTTCCAACAAGAGACGCAACACGTTCCTTTCTCTATAACTTATTCATATGGTTATAGTGGTATATCTACCCCCAACAAATTAAACTAAAATCTTCTTAATCTACAAGTCTAAATAACTGACGCTTATTTTTAATCGTAAACGTCTAAAGATGGAGATGCAGCTATTTTTTATATCATACTAGATGGATCCGGCAGACGTTGTCGTGCCCGATCGCAGCGCCACCTATCGGGTCCAATTGTGAATCTAAATCATCTATGCAAAATTCTGGACTGCCAGCATTTTGCATGCCGCTGTATCTGTAATATTTAGACGTCATCGCTTACCATCAGGCGAGCGACGTGCTTGTCCTGTTACCTTTTACAAAAAAAAATTGGTTGGACTAACTCAAACACACACCAAAAATTCATCTAAATGGGTCACAATCACACGCACACAAGATTACCTCGTATATATATATAAAGATAGGCTAGTAGACAGCTGTAGATGTAGCTGCATCTCGTTCTAAGCAACTAACGTCGGTCACAAATTATTATTATTGTAGAGGCCAAGAAGACTAATCAATGGAGTTCACATAAAGATTAAACTCATGAAGGCTAAAAATGTATGACCTTTTATGACGTCAAATCATGTTCTTGCTCTTTTTCTTACGTTGATTTTAGTGTTTGACAGATATTAGAGACTGTTCTTATGGTAGGTGACTTAATTTGTTTTCGGTCTTCTTCTTGCCTTCAATCATCAATGTTGTACCGCTCAAACTCCAGTTGAGAGTTGAGCCGTTTTGGTACAGGCTTACTGGTGCTGACATAGAGTTTTGTCATTTGAAGGGATTATTGGTCACTGATAAATCATGTGACACTCAATTTCTCAATGCCGGCTTGCTTGGAAGTCTAATGAATGCATTATTAAAATTATCATTGGCGTTCTATTTTATCATTTTCATAATTTCTAATACGATAAACATCACTGAAATTTTCTAACTAGTTAAACGCATCTACTTTTTAGCAAGCCTTGTCTTGTTTTGTCTTGTCAGTAAAAACTAATAATTTAGTCTTATGAGTAATGACTTACTTATAATCATTTCAAACTAGGTACCTACTTAGAATTTCCACTGAAAACACGTAGTAGCCCTCTTTTTTAGGAGGAGGCACCAACTCAACCAAATAATTGCTATTCTATTCACACCGAGAAAGCGATTTATGTCCGGAATTATTTCCTTGTTGTTTTATTCGGGGATTTGTCACTCACCCCCGCTTTTATAATTACCCCTAGATATCGAGTTACTTTCTAGTTGGGATTTATGCTGTGAACTTGGAGAAGGTAGTTTATAATTATGTTTGATTAAGGTTTTTGTTAAGTGAATCATGATTTATTATTTAAACTTTTGAGTTAAATAATGTACTACTACAAGGCCGAAACAACGTACGTTGTTTCGGCCTTGTATACTACAAAATACAATTATGTCTAATAAAAACTAAGCACGAAGTTTGTCATTGTTATTTAATAATATTATTTCAGATTTAATTCAATCCCATGAAAAAAAAAGATAATTATTTATTTGACATAAGGGCCTGAAATACATATAATAGTGGTGCCATCTATCGCAGGTCTTTTTCAATGTTTAAAGTCGTTGTATTATTAGTTATTTCATTCGATAATACTATTAAGTCTGTAAATATATTACGGTAAATTAATAAATATTTTTATAGGAATTTATTTATTCTATCTAAAGCGAGCTCAAGGTAATAAACTAACTTTATGATCTCAAAAAGTATGAGTCCACAATACTCGTAATTTGAAGTTACGTGAAAAGCTTACTAATTCAGACAGTTGCTGATAGATGGCGTTGACAATAAATGTTAAGAGCGCCACTGTCAACCCGCGGCAAAAAGTAGAAACTATGAAAGCTCACATTACGGTGAGCTTTTCGGGCAGGCGTTCAGTGAATGTTTACGATGCAATTTACGGCACGTATATTGCCAGGCACTTCATATAACACGACAATACTCTTGGAGAATCCTCATTTTTGTTGTTTGAGTTTATTTAATTTTGCTTTTGTAGGTTTCATTCACACACGCATTTTACTGCAAGGCTACAAAACTGGATTACTTACTACTTTAATGTACATCTACATAGCAATTGTAATATACATTTAAATCATAAATGTATTATAAGTACGCAAATAATTAATGTGCAACTAATATCATTAACTCACGTTAATTAAGTGGGAGTCAATTACCATAAATACCATAATTATATATTTTGTTACAAATTGCTGCAATTAATAAATCACTGCGCGTATCACTGCAACGCAACACTAGCGTCATCAGACGAGGTAATAAAGCATCAATTTTACGACGTGACGACCGACCTCAAATGGCTCATAAAAAGCTTCCCGCTCTTTCACACAGATGGCGGTACGAGTCGCGAGGCGGGACGTGCGCCCTCTACAGGGTGTCAGGTTGAGTTATTCTATCTTTTCGCGCCAACTTCAAGCGCCGGGATTCGGAGGTTATGGTTTTATTGGGTTATAAAAGTTACGAGTTACGGCAGCGACCGTCGAATATGGAGATATCGGAGGGCAAATGGGCGTGTAAGACAAGAAAACGACTTTTATTGTTTGTAAATTGGCTGTAAAATTATGAGTTTGCTCGTATTGTGCGCAATCACTGCGATCAGCTGTTTTGATGGGGATAAATCACTTTATTACCGCAAGTGGTGGTTTATAGGTCTATAAAGATTCATTTAAATGGGCGTCGAGGTGTCTACCGTTCCGATGTGCTAATGTGTCTAGCTGAAGTTTTTTTATTGCCCTCATAGATTTATTAGAAGCTATTTAGGAAAAGATTGATGGACGGGAACATCGAAGTGATTAATATAAGTATAATAGCCCTAATTTGGTATTCTATTAAAGAAGTCTTTTAAATTCTGTAAATACTGTTATATTTTATGTTAATTTGCAATGTGATTTTATGTGATTTATAATTATTGAAATTTTATGAATTAATTATTGATCGCCATTAAGGCGGTATAAGTAGACAGAAAACAATGTTCCTGTATGAATTCGATAGTTTTTAATAGGTATTATAGGTATTATTATACATTTTTTAGTAACGAATCTTATATTACAATATATTTATTTTTGTTAGTAGACACTTTCAATGTTCATTTATTCTTGTATTACAATAATTTAGTAATACAAGCTCTTAGAATAATCGATCTTGTTCCACTCCTCGTTCCTAGATGGCGCTACTAACGTTGTAGGTTAACACATTGCAGTTTCTGATCATTCATAGTTATAATCAAAAGATGATTTATTGAAAATAATTAATTTCAGTACAGAGCAAAACGAATAAGTAAGTAATTATATTTAGGTTCTTAGCCAATTAGTATTTATCAATATGTTGCAAAATTACATAAAACAAGCGCCAAAATACAAAACTAGATTAATAAACCTGGCCACAAAGTACTATGTGCTTGTACTTTAGTTTAGTATTCGTCCAAAAAGGTTAATCCTTACAAATCCGGACTCAAACAGTGTACCTACCTATTCTTCCAAGCTTTATCTCAGATAGTGTAAAGCTCAGTCAGTTAATTGTTTGTTTAACGACATTTTTACGATCATCGTCATCGTTAACTTTGACGTTTACGATCGGTTAACACTCTCGGCTGTTGTTTGAGCGACTTAACTTTACAGCTGTTCGAATTAATAATGTAAACACTTAGCGGTTACTTTAAAGGTTTTTAATTATTATTTTCGGTTATTTAATTTGTTTATTAATGTTCGATAGGAAAGAAGGTAATATCCAATGAGCACTGTGTGGATTATTTTGGATCCTATGCGCAATGCGTTAAAACTATTTATATGATTGTTTTATCAATTTATTTTGTAAATATAAAAAAATATGTAAAATATTTAAAATATAAAGACAATATTTTTTTAAATATTAGGTATACCTAATACCTACCTTTAAGTACCTACCTTTTATCCAATCGGAACCAATATTGTTTTAGGAAACTAAGTCTACTACTAAGTTACTACCACTACTAAGTTAGTTAATTAATTATAATGTGGTACCTACTTAAACGTATTAAGTTACTCGTATTTCAATAGAACTTTTAAATCAAATATTTAGTGATATTTTCTTATGAACTTTGTAGTTAATAAGTATTGTATGTAATTACCTACTAAATTAAAGGTACTAGTAGTACACTAGGTACCTAGGTAGTTATCCTATTCAGATTTTTTCATTTTTTATTTTTTATTTCAATAGATAAGTACCCATCGTAACTTATAATTTCGGTGTACTGTGAAAAAAGATACAAGGCGTCAAAGAAACTTAGTGATCGTAATCAACCAATTTTATCCAAACTACCATCGCCAGCGGGTATTAGTTAATAAACCCGAGCAGGAAAAAGACAAAAGACGTTAATATAATTGAGTAGAAGCAAGACAAAAAATAAATCAAGTCCCAGAAAGAACACTGAAGAAGAGCCGTTATTTATGGATGCACATTTGGGATGAACGGCCCTGAATAAAAACAAAATAAGAGTAAAAAATGTTATTTCCTGGTAGGTTATTATATTAATGTTTTTGGGTTTTGTTTAATTTCAGCTTGTTTAACAGGATTGTTGACTTGGCATGAGCCTGTATTACTTGGATTTAACCTGACTGCTTACAAGAAACCCATCTTATGATTCAGAGTACTACTTTTTAAAATTATGCTCTTTCTGCTAAGTCCACGCTTTTTGTTTTTTTTCTTTTTATAGAAGTTCTTAGTTGAATTTTAAATCCGACCATGGAGTATATTTTCTGAGCATATTTTCATTAAAAATCTTGTAACTGCATCAAAAACTGAAAAAAGTATCACAACCCCGCGACAGTACCGTCTATCGCTATGAGTAAGTTATGGCCGCGAGGGTGAGTTACACCCTGCTTAGGTCACGTGGCCCGAAAGAGATGGCAATACAAAAAAGTGCATCAGAGAAAAAAGGACGTAAAAACTTGGGGCGGCAAGTTATCTTCGTTCCATTCAACTCACACTCGCTCCTGAACGTCCGTATAGATCAATAAAACTACTTTATCTCTTTTTGGCACACCCCCCGGCCCGTCCGCGGATTCCTTGAACGATACTTGCATCATCATGCTTTCTCCACTAAAATTAAAAGAATAATACAAAAAGAGCAAAACGTAACACTGGTCGTTTTTTCAAGCAATTCTTCCTAAATGCATCTTTTCAAAAAGAAATTCTGTTCAAAAATAGAATGGTCCGTGACAAATTTTTAAAAAGCGATCGAACGCTTTTGTTATCTTTTTTGACCGTTAACGCAATTGTCGGCCGTTTTTTCACATCGTAAGGTCGTACGAGCTTTTTATCCGTGTTTACAAAGGTAAACGGCCATAAAATATTATTACCAGGCTATTAGGAAAGAGCTACAGGTAGGTTCATTTTAGTACATTGCCGGTGCACCGTGCGGGTAGTTGTAAGTAATTGTAGCTGTTAATTTCGAGTTAAAGTGTTTACGTGATTTTGTGAAGTTTGCACGTGATTCCGGTGCGTAATTTCTGTTGGTACATCATTACGGGTACTTTATGAATGCACGTAGCATTTTCTCTGCAAGTTCAGTACATTTACAGCTATCATTCGTTCATTGAACTGATTTCACATTAATTTATTTCTGGCTGATATGTAGACTTTACTTTAATATCGACGCTTCCTGTCACCGCAAACGTCAAATATTAGGAGATGTTTCTAAAGCTGCATTTTATTCTGTACCTACAACAGACATTGGTTACAAAGCCATAGCTATAATCAATGTAAAACTTCATCTTGAACTCATCACCTTCATCAATGTAAAACTTACTACATCTTTTACATTTAGAAAACATTTCCCAAACAAAAATCGGTGCAGAATAGCTTCAATTCAATTTAATCATTTAATTAATAAAGTATCTGTAGGTATAATGAATGTCCATATAATCCTTGTAATTAATATCAGATAAGTAGTTGGACCTATCTTATTTTTCATTTAATTAAATGTAGGTATGTATATATTTCTAAATACGTTTACTCCATTATACTCCGATTTCCTATCTATACTAATCTATACTAATATTATAAAGAGAGAACATTTGTATTTTTGTATTTTTGTATGTTTGTAATGAGTAAGCTCAAAAACTACTGAACCGATTTAAAAAATTCTTTCACTAATACATAGAATGGACTTACGGAATGAAAATAGGCTATATATTATCCCGTTTAAATCAAAGGTACATTCGTGAAGACCTAATTTGCAACCTAAGTCGGCAAATAAACGGTCGAAAAAACACGTTTCTGACGAACGCTGCTTAATTGAAAATAGATAGAAGCATATTTTCTATGCAAGAGTTGTACAACTTAATAAGACCTACAAAAAAGTCCGCGACAGCATATGTCTATCTCTTAAGGTTGACTCACAGTAACCATTTTAAACTTAAAATTTTTGTTAAAAAATATTACATAACTTCCAAGGCTATTTTCAAGTATATAGTATTAATCCTTATCCAAATAATTACGTTAATTAGCTTGGCCACATATTATAGATTAAAATTGTCTTTTACAGTATATAATTCAAATGAGAACTCTAGAAGATATCACAAATTTCACAAACACGCATTACAAAATTAATAAAATATTTGCAGTGAAACCACAGATTAGGTCATAGTTACTACGAAAATATTATTATAAGCTTAGCTATGCTGTAGATCCCCACCGATCACAATCAATTTGAAGTCAATATAGTATAATAATATGATCTATTGTATAAAATAATATTCATCTATATATATAATAATATAATATAATATTTTAAACCACCCCGACTGATCTATGTATAATAGCGTTTTCCAATGACTCTAAACACGACATTTAAAATCTGAGCTGTAAGTTGGTGAGGATTTGAGTATTCTGTCCAGGAGGCTTCCATGTTCTTACAATATCGTTGAAGAAGAAGATTTTCGAATTGATCAGACCTATGAAAGTTGATTTCATAGCGCAATTAACTAGAAAAAAGCTCATAATTTTATAACGATTGAACGAATTTTCATGAATCAAAGCTAAGAAAACTCTCGATGAAGACAACTATCAAACAAAAAAAAAACTATCAATAATAAAAACAAAATCGGTTCATCCGGTTAGGTGCTAAGATGCTACAGACAGACACACAGATACACACGTTAAACGTATATTACCCCTACATTTTGCGTCGGGGAACGCCGTAAGGTTACGGCGGCAGATGTACTCCTTGGTGGTAAGCTACTTTTTGGTAGATTTAATGATTCCACTACCACTGTACGAAAACTCATGATTCATGAATGCACATAAAACTTTCATTGGTAGGTATATAGCTAGGATTAGAACCAACGACTGTCGGGTCAGAATCAGGGTAACTATCCTTTACGCCAAAGGGCCGTCCAATATCAATACGTAAGTATTATAAAACAAAGTACATCACTGCGTCTGTCTGTCTGTTCGCAATAATCTCAATAGCTACTGAACGGATTATCATGCGGTTTTCACCAATAGCCAGAGTGTTTATGAGGAAGGTTTAGGTGCATAATTCGTTAAGGTTTTGTGTAAATTGGATGAAATATGACGATGGTTGTTAAATATGTTCATATTTTATATTCGATGCAACAAACTGATGCAAATTTTGTAGGCATATATGTTCTACCCGTGCGAAGCCGGGGCGGACTGCTAGTATAATTATATTCACAAAACTCTAAACACAAATCGTATAAGTTAAACGTTGCTCACCCCGAGTGGGGGATGTAGGTAATAATTACTTTACCGGAAGATATTCGGACAATATGCCATACTTTGTGCTGTTGGGGTTTTGTTAGATGGTTTCCTAAATAGTTAGTAGAGAAAATCTATGATAAGTTAAGCAATTTTGAAATTGATCGTAATGATTCTTATGGTGTAGGAAACTTATAAAATATTGCCAGCTATAATCACTTCCACTATTTATAATCGACGGCCATTAATAAATATGTAGGTATTTATTTCGCTAAATTATTGGCAAGATGTTACTCAGTGTGGCTAAAATTCAAAATGTCATTTGCGTAAGTACTTACTTACCTAAGTACTGCTTCAAACTAAATTTTTAAAACGTTTATTTCCTCATGATAAAAAAACTCAAAATACCGCTTAATCCACATTGCAATTCGACTTAACAAGATTTTTTTAATATGTACTCTATCGTTTATTGAAAATATAATTATATGTATTATGTACATTACAATAATTTTCCTATACACTTAATTAGCTAATAATAAATACTCCTATCTTGATGTGTAGGTAGGTAGTATCTTCCAATTATTATTTTTTTCTACAAAAGCTTACTAACAATGGATTGCACCGCATATTACTTGTAGTCTTGTTAACCCCTCCATCAAAGCTAAATGTCTGGAGTGGGTTCACGTCAATAGTGCAATGGGTGGGGATCGAACTCACGACCTCTCGATCGCCATGGCTGACGCCTTATCCATTGGACTATTGCCGCTTTATTGTTTATGACCATACATATTTATTTTTATTAGATACGTAAATATTTATTTTTGGGTGAAAGATAAACTATAGTTCTTAACCTGTACAACCACTCTATCTCCCGAAACTTACAAAACGCTGAAGTCTTCAGAGTGTAACAACGGGTATTGCGCTCTTACTTATATCTTTCGTATCAAACAAAAGTTTGGTCACGCTTAATGCCTTTACGACTGCCAGGGGTGACATAAAGAAAATGAAAAACATTTTGTATTATTCTTGTTGCGCTGTTGCGAAGGCAAGTTGTGCGAACCCTCGATAGGGCAGCGACAGACTTGCGGAGCATCGGAAGTCGCAATTGCAGTTTAATTTGATGTCAACATGCTGTTAAATTTGAAAGTTACTTTGTGTGTGAAGCTATGCTGCAGTTTGCAAGGAGTGAGACTTTGTCAAGAAAAGTTAGCTACCAGAAAATGCAAACAGATGTCTATATTCTTAAAGTAGAATCTCTTTTCTCTCTCGACTCTCAAATCTCGATTTTGAATGAGTTATTTTTATATTCTAGACGTTTTAATGAAATATACATTATATTGCCTGTTATTGCGTAATTATTAATTTAAAAAACTATAAACACAATGTATGGATAATTCAGATAGTTCATTAATTTTGTTTATATATCTATAATGACCCAATAAAGATCATAAGATCATTCATATACAACAGTCACACATACAGTCCTATAATGTCGATTGACTAAAGAATATAATTTATAAAGTGTACTACAATGACCTACATATATGATTTTACATACCATTTGTTAAAACGATTTATATATTATACTATATTAGGTACAGATTTACGTACGGTTGGAAGCGAATAGCTGAAGATCGAGCTCTGTGGCGTGCCATAGGAAAGGCCTATGTCCAGCAATGGACGGAAATTAGTTGATTATGATGATGATGATATTTAGTACAAATGAGCTCTATTAGAAAAGTGATATATGCCACGAAAGCGCTTTTGTTACGATGCTTCTAATAAATAAAATCAAAATTTATATAAATATTAATAAAATTGATATTAATAATACTTCGATTTTATTCGTATTAATTTATCGTAAATGTGTAATCAGCCTAAAGCATCCCTCTGTTGCCAACGTTTCTGCTTAGACAAATATCTGTAGAAACTCGTAACGTGTTTCGACTAGGATACACGATTTTTTACCGACCTCACAACAGGAGAAGGTTCTTAATTCGGAGATGTATAATGTAAATATATTTTTGGGCATAACACGTCATATTTTAACTGATTTGCATAAATAATGTATGTGTTCAAAAGAGGTTTATTACAAAATTGTCCCATTTAATTCCCATTTTTCCGTAAGGATCTGATCTGGATCAACCAAAAATAAGGAGACAAACCTCAAACTTGGTACATACGGAAAATGACTAGCGCAGCATTTGAAGTAGGTATGAATTTTTAAGTTTTGGAAACGATTTTAAATTAAATTATTATATTTATTACCTAAACAAATGCATAAATTGTAAGTTTCCTACTTAATTATATTTATTGGTTTTTATTAATACGAAATCGACATAATTAACTTAACTAATTTATTTCCACAGTTTTTTTTATGTATAATTAATTTAATGTATAATTAATATCTGCTAGGCATATTCATGAGTCTTATTTATTTTAGTTCGAGACAAAATATTTTTAGATTTTGATGATATACTATTACCTACTTTCCATAGCAGTGTTAATTTTCTTTATGTTTATATACATAATGCTTCTATCGATCACAATTTTTATATACAATACAATATATAAATATAAAGCTTAGCAGCTTTTACTCATAGCTGGAAACGTCCATGTTATAGGTGCTTAGTACAGACTATTCCATGTATGAATACTTGTTTTGTCAAATACCTTATGTACGCATACGAGCAGAAAGAGCATTCTGCGTACAACACAATAGAAGCGGATAAAATACTCTGAAATTTATCTACATCAAGTATAGTGAATTCATATTTCCTTATAGACTGTCTTTCTTTATTAATTTATCAAAGAAGTTTTCTAGACACTGATCAGTTATGCCGCATATTGTAGGTTACCGCTTACACGGGATTATTTTGGTAGGTAAGTAACCAAAATTTTACACAATATATTGCCGATAACTCTTCTTCTTTTGACAGTGTATAGACAGACAGTATTTTATGTTCCGTTCATATATCGTTCCGGTTAAGATAGATCAGCGTTATTGACTAGCTAACGAATATGAAAACTTTGTTTTAAGTATATTATAATTAATAAGTAGGTAAAAAACCATTGGTTATTGTATTCGATTTCTTATTGTTGTGGTGATTGAATTTAGACACTATGAAGCTCTGACAATTTCAATCGCTAGTCGCGTGAAATCCAAATCGATCGATTATCTAAACCAGCCTTTAAATCACCTCTAGTCTGTGGCAGCAAGAGAACTATGAAATACCTATATTAATACAGTTCCTTTGTAGCTAAATAAAGCGGTAGCATTTCGATCTGAACTGAACTGTGAAAACAAAATAGAGGCGGATAAATCAACTGAAGCAAGCGGAAAACCCTCGAGCCAGGAGCGTTGAATAAAATTCCACCTCTTAGTATAATTTCGTAACAGAAGAGACGAAAGCTAGCCGAGATGTAGGCGAGCGGTAAACTTGTCAACTCGAACTATTCCTGTGCTGTTTGTTTTCCTTTTGACAAATCGCGTCGCGGCGCCATCTTGCGGCATTCCAGAGGGAATTGTATTTTAAGTTCTTAATACCATTGAAATAGAATATTTGGTGCTAATTTTTTCATATCTTTTCGTTTTCTGTTCAATTCTTATTTCACTATTTTCTTATTACTATTTAACATATTCAAAATCCCAAGTAGAAATAGTTTTCTCATAAAGAGAAGTATGTATACCAAAGTTTATATATGGCTTGTAAAAAGTAGACCCGGAATTTTTCCACTTATTCCAGAACCTTCTTCCATACTTAAGATTTCGTAGAATCTATCTCCACATCTATAAATCAGAATTGTTGTTGCAACATTTCCCGCAAGAGACCACAACAACAAAACTTACCTCCGAAACTTAACTAGATTTTACCAAATACAATACATATATCATAAATATTATATATCGCGGTCACATAACTCACCCCGCGTCCCGGGTTCGCTCGTAATTCGTCGTGTGTGGCTCGCGACTCTTCTCTGCAACACTCTGTATATAACATCGCCGTAATGTCTTCCTCTATCAAAGAATAACAGCCTCTCACTACTAGAAAAAAGAGTTCATAATTGCTTTATGCGAGTTATTGACTTAAGATCGTTTATTTATAGAAAAAAAATAAGACCTTAGACAAATGTGATCTATGATAAACGTGATTTTGGTAACGAGGATAGTCGACATTGATCTATAGTCACGACCTGTTATTTTTCTAAGTAATAGGAAAAAAAGAAAGTGTGAAAAGAGTACCCTAATAAATAATACGTGAAAAATAGTTTATTGTCAGATCTCGTGATAAGACGTAATAGGACGTCTCGGTAATCTCTCGAGAAAATTGTTTTCTTGGATCTTTATTTTATGAATGTTATTTGTTGACGTCCAGGATATTATGATATGATACACTATATAAATCATAAGAATTAGGTAAATGATAAGTGATAAATAACACCTAATTTTCGCTATATCTTGTGATGATTTATTTGATGCCTTTGAAGATAGTTCTATTCATCAAATGTTGATGGTCACTTTTGTCATAATGGTAAAACGTCTCAATGAACTCGTCACATTTCGGAGACGGATTGTTCTGATATGTTATTAACCGACTTCACAAAAACGGAGAAGGTTCTCAATTCTAAGTTTGTTACCTCAGAACTCTGTCAAATCTTAACCGATTTGAAAAAATATTTTTTTGTTTGAGAGATTATGCTTCCCGTTTGGTCCCATTCAAATTTTATCGAGATTTGACAATAATCTCTGGAGATATGGAGATAAACAATATAAGCAAATTTGTATAGGTACTTTGATGACATGATTATAACTAGCCAGTACTTTGATTATCGATCTCGGCATGTGAAGTCGGTTTTTTCGTTTTGTACGATCAAAAATTATTTTAGAAAGTAAATATATCTATAACACTTAAAACTTAACTTAACACTTTTATAAAAAGTATACACATAATCTCGTTCAAAGATACATATTAGCGAAGCTAATAAAATCGTGTTAAATAGTAGAATTTATTTTTAGATTTAAGTAACCCTATTAATTAATAGATTAGATTATTAATTAATAATATAATATACATATTATCAAATCCGTTGACATAAAAGTTTAGAATTATAAGTTTTGGTTTGAATAAACTTGTATATCAATCAATGTATTCCATTTAAGATTTTAAGTAGGTATCTAATGAAGAAGTAATACCGATATGGAAAACATTTTGAACGTTGGCTACAATAATGACAAATCCTAAATGTTAAAAGCTTATTACACTCCAAACTTGTAGTTAAAATCGTAATCACACACATACTACCTTAAATACTTACCCCTCATTAATATTGATACTATGAGGTTATGCGTAGGGTCACTATTCAGTATCCACCCAGGTACAATATTTAATTTAATTGTAGAGAGGAACATAACTTAATACATTATTTATAACAAAACTGAACTATCAAACCGTCATCTTTACCTCTGACACAGATTTCTTACATCAGCAAATAGCTCGCCAACTCTAAAGGCAGTCCATAAATAAAGTATTTTCCTTAAAGAAGGAAGACCTCTCGTTGAAGCGAAGCCTGCGGCGTGTGGAAGTTTTATTACAAATCATAGCAAGATTTATGATGTGTGTGCACCCGACTAAGGCCTTGTAACTGCACTGAAATATGAGATTTCAATACGACTGGATAAGTCAATGGGACAAACGGGACAGGTACAGTTTCAGGTTAAAACCACAGTTGGAAAATGTGACAGAATACCATGTTCCCCGCGGGGACTTTGGAGCGTTTGCATCAATTTTCTTTTTTGTATGCCTGACTGACAAGCGCTTAACCGCTATTCAACTGATTTCATGTGATAGTAACGGTCTACGATCAAAATCTTTCTTGTCTGGAAATTAAAAGCTGCAGTTAGCGATAATTGACTTTAGTCCAATCCACACAGCTCGCTCCCATATAGTATAATAATTTCACGGCAACTAGACTAAATAGGTGTCAAATTATACCCACAATACACTGTAGACATTGTCCCTAGGTATGTGATATTCTACATGTATATTCCACAATGATGAAGTCACTGCGTACCACCTTTTTACTGCGAAATAAAAAGACTTTTCGTGGGTAGTAAAATTAGAAGGCTTCTGACACTCAATATTATACTCGATATACTTATTCTGTTACCTTATATCACGGAAGAAATACCACGAAACTTAGATAACGGAATAAAATATTTGCACACTGTAATTACGAGGAAGCCTAAAACTGGCACTAGTGACGAAAAACTTAAGAAGCAAGAAGCTAGCCTGGTGTATATGTACACAGTTTGACACAATAAAAATATTTCTATTCTATTCTATTCTATAAATTCTATGAAAAGAAGTGAAGACTACTTGATTAGCAACGGATATGAAAGTGGGCGGCTAAACAGGAAGAGAAAGACTTATAGAAAGTGTGAGTGGACTGTGTGGTGGAAGTATGGTTGTTAAAGGAATTAATAAAGAAATGACAACGGATAGACCAAAATGGAAGAGAATCACATGTCGCACTGACTCCCAAAGTGGGATAAAGGGAAAAAGATGATGAATAAATATATGTACATACAGTACAGTACAGTACATCACTACCTTCTTGCTTTTACTATGTCACTACCCGATCCAAGACATTGTAGTTTACCAACGTATCATATAACATAATTATTTTTTCACTATAGCATAACTATAGTTAATATATACACATGTTTCTAGAATATACAAACGTTGGCATCTCGATCTCATCTTATTTCCTTGGCATCGAAACCGACGACGCAGATTTATAGCACAGTACCAACCTACAAAACTTTACACGGATTACATTTTTTTTCACGCAATATTTGCCAGATTTTTTGCTGCCAGTGTTATTTGTACAAGTTTTAATTTATAACTGTGTAGGTCATATAGCTTTGTGTTCTTTATTATTGTTTTTAATTTATTTTAGAGACATTGTAAAGTGGCAAACTAACGTTTGATTTACATTTACATTTGATTTTTAAGCTGAATTTGTGTCTGATCGTGGCTTTGAGCATACGATAAATAATAGAATGCCTAGAATGTACTTCGGTATTTATCGAAGACTTGATCATTATTCTATACTAATAGCTATTATTTTCCTGAATGGTTACCTCTATAAGGTCTGACATGACCTATTTGAATTTTGGCCTATTTCAATCAATCCATCCGGAACTCTTAGCTACTTAGGATTTCGAGTAGTAACTCGAAATCATGTTTTGACATTACTTACTACTAATGAATCTAATGAATCAAAGTCAATATCTAGTCGTGTGAAATTTGGAAAGATTGAATATAATATCGGCAATTAGTGAAGCTAAAGTCCTGGATGCTTCCTTTGTATACACGATGTTTTCACACTATTTTCTTTTTGCCCTAGGGTAGTTGTCATCTGAAAGTTTTTATATTACCCACTACTTAAATTAATTTGTAAAACAGCTCTATTAAAATTTGACAGCACTATAACATTGTAATTGAACCTGTCAATTATTCGAAGACACATCGTCTCCTACTGCAAACATTCAACCCTCGAATAGCGACCTAATGGTACCGCATTCAAGCTCCAGAAATAAATACATAGTGAGAAAAAGAAAAATCGGTCTGAGCACGTAGCTCGCATTAAGTCTAAAAATAAGATTAATATATTGCGTAGTGTGAAAGTTCAATATGGCGACAAACGAGCGCGCATGCGCTAACTAACGGCTAGCTTTTAAAAAGTAAAAACTTCCTTGTAATTGGTCCCGCGAAGAGATATGGGAATTTATGAGCTGGCCCTACTGCGAGTAGGTTACGTTAGAAGAAAGTTTGAATAATGCATGCTGTATAATGAACACGCCCGCTGCCTGTTTTTCACCGTTATGTAAAATGTTTTTCTTTTACAATTTATTGAAATTCACGCGGCTAATTTGAATTCTGAATTTGTAATGAAGTACGATTTGTGTCATTGTGTTACCTACAGTATTTTCTTCCGGGCCGTGTTTAGGCACACGTTTGGTCATGCAAGTTTTCTGTTAACACATTACTACAAACTTGCATAGATATTAGACATTTATCTACTTTTCTGTAAGGTTTGGTTTCATCTGCTCATGTTAGAAAGGAAAGATCTAATAGGAATTTATCTGACAGATTTTTGCGTCATATAACTATCTGAAACTTTATCAGGAACCGGAGAAATTGTGCCTTATGTTGCAGGTACCAGTAGGTACCTGCAACAATTTATTTTGTGCTGGAATATTATTGTATTATCTTCCACGCGTTAAGGTAACTTTAACATAAATAAATAAACCTTTACTAATGTAAAAACTATACAGACCCTGTTTTTATACAAATGTAAGAATATGCATTTGTATAATTTTATTTAAATGGATAAAAAAACTCGCAGTCGTTTTTTTCCCGAGGTGTCATGTTTTGGAAAATTTACTCCCAGCTTAAAGCGTCCAAAATTTTAGCTTGTGCCGTCCAAAATCCTGATAAATGTCCGGGGTAGGGGGTGGAATTGCGCGAAAAAACATCCTATACCCCTTTTAATATAAGTATTGTTTGGATATGAAATTGTATTTTATGGTTAAGAAATTTATTAAGAGAGGCAGACAATAAATATAGTCGAGTATTATTGACTACATCGTCATTAGCAAGCTTACAATTGATATCCGTGAATCAGTGATATCCGTCTAAACAAAAATGGCGAAATCGAACTCAATATTTGTTGTGTATTAAGAGATATATTATGCCTATACCAGTAGACGGAAAGAGACTGATGGTAACAATAATTGATTTATACTTATACAAATAACGTTAGGCCTTTATGGGTATAAAAATTTAGCTTTATGTATCAGTTTCGATTTTTATGAATTGACTAAATTCCCAGCAAACATGTAAGTCATCATCGCTTATCAACAGGTGAGATAGTGGACAAAGACTATATGATATAAAAAGTCCATCTCCACACTTCGCTGTACAACACCCAAAAAAAACTTGCTACCAACCGAATAATAGACAAGCAAGACAACAGTAATGGCGCGCATTTGGGATCGAACACACGTCAGGGTGGGGATGATATTGATAGCCTCTCCGCGCAGGTACAAGATACACCCCTCGAGATTTTAAAAATGGAACCCATTTTTGATTCACAAATGACGTATTCGTTTAGGGACATGACGGTTTAAACTTGGAACGATTTATTTTGTTGCGAATTTTTATGATACTTTTGAAGTTTTATTTTTAATTTTGTCGCCCGTGGCTACTTTAAACATTTTTAGCAATTTATATCGATAAAGCCACCCCAAAAACTCTTTTATCGTCATCATCATCAATTTCAGCCTGTTATTGGCCACTGCTAAGCATAGACCTCCCTCTGATTTGCTACATTCCCCAATATCTTGCCACGTTCTGCCACGTATTTTTTACTGTTTTCTATATTATCCACCCAACTCTTTACTCATTACAAAATCATCTAAGTAATCCTCAAAAATTTGCACACAAACGGCGTTTCAACATTAATCTTTTATACGTTAACGAATGTAATAAAATCCTGAGGGGGTTGGAAGCCGAGACAATTTGCCACTCCGGCCCCTCTAAGCCCACCTATGCGTCTTTCTTATTGCCGCCTAAATCTCGCATATACAACTAAGATTAATCCCGCTGAAAGAAAGGGTGCAGCCCTTTTGAGGGATTGTTTCGTAAAATATGCAAGGACATGCAAGATGACTTGGCCAGTTGAACGGGGTATGGAAATATTGTTTTGGAAAAATGAAAAGGATCAAGAAATAAAAAGAATTTAACCATAGAATCAAGATCTGTTAAATCTAAGGTAGATGCGTTGTACGGTAGGTGAAACATGCAACTTCCTTGGTTTAATCAAATGCCATATTTGACATTATATAATTTGAAATGGAGCTAATGGAATTGAAATATAATAGACAGAGTATATATAAAATAGTTCATTTTTGATAACGAAATATTTGGTGCATAGATTAATGAATTAATGACACTCGCCCGCAAAAATAAAGGGTCACCTTTGAACAGCAATATCTTTAAGAAATGATCACGATAACTTCTTTTGCTAATGAAATTAAACCAAAAGAGGATATGCTGACTGTATGCAACCCTTCATTTAATATTTTGTACTATAATAAAAACGAATTCTACGACCCTTGACACTTCCTGCCTTAAAGCAGGCCCTTATTGAAGAATGGGAGGATACCTCAACACCGCTTGAGGAACTTAGTTTTTTAGTATGCCTGATCGCATACAAACCTTAAGAAGAACCCATGGAGGCTAAAGGCACTAGGTACTAAAGTATGAGGTGGCCACGTCTTTTCATTCGAAACTGACAAGAAGTTAATTATTTTATTTTGACGATATTTGTCAATTTACGTTATCTTTTAATTTTAAAATTAATAAATGGTTACTTTGAATCATAGTGTAGTCTATTTTATATTATTAAATTTTCTTTTAGATACTTTTCAAATTAAAGAGCCTAGCCTGTGTAGTTCCAAAGTTATTTGGAGTTAACTAGGTGACCCTTTATTTATGCGGGCGAGTGTACTTATATTGAATTTCGATTTTTTTGTATCGAATTAAGAGGTATTTAATAAGTAAAATCTAATATGTCCCTAGTACATTTTAATAATCACCTTATTAGCCTTAAATTAAAAAAATCATAGTGCTAATTGCGAGTTCCTTCAGATCTATTTACTTACTCGATTACGTTAAAGTAAACGCAGATTTGTATGGAAATTACAATGTTACCTTTTTTTATATCTTATAGGCTAGCGTTTGACCACTATCTCACCTGTTGATAAGTGATGATGCGGTCGAAGATGGTAAGCACGCTGGGCCTGGAATGGGAACCTTTTTGCACACCGGATGGCGCTTTTTAATTCCATACAAACCTGTGTTTACTTCAACATGATTGAGTAAGGAAACTAGCACTAGATACTGAGCTGTTTAATAATAATTTAAGATCGTTTAAAAAACTAAAAAACCGACATTAAACGTCGCGCTAGTCAAATAAGCCTGTAGACTAAGTAACTATTACATAATCTGTGCCAGTAGTTAGTAGTAAGTCGTCGAGATAAGTAAATGCTTCGTTATACAAATGTTGATACATTAAAAACGGCTGGGCCGATTTCGTTAAAGTTTAAATGGGACCACCTGGGTACCCCTCGAAACAAAAAAATAATTTTCCAAATCGGTTCTGGCATCTTTAAGTAATCGGTGAACATACATAAAAAAATAGGGTACTTCCGGTTGTCTTAGAATTGTCAATTTTGGTCAAAAGCATGGTCTTACAGCACAAGTACAGGAAAAACTCGGAAAAATAAAAAAGTTGAAAATTAAGGTAAATTTTGGGACTAAGAAGTTTTCGCAAAAATCAAAAAAAGGTTCCGACGAATTGAGAACCTCCTCCTTTTTTTTGAAGTCGAAAAGTATTACAAAGATCCGTGCACAGTTTCTCAATTTTCAGATGCCATAATGTATCTTTGGTTTTTCATAATAACGTACTTATAACTCCTTATTTCCTGGCAATTACATAGCTATACGTCATAGAGAAAGTATATATATGTAGACAGAACAGTAGCGTATGCGAATGAAATAGCTATAGAGATATAACCCGACCAAAACGATGAACACGTGATACATATGCCAGCTATAAGATAAAATGAACAACGTAATTTGGTCGGGTTATACATGACAGCGGGTGAGAGCCAATGGGCGCACTAGAAACTGGAGCCAATTTAATCGCATACGCAGGTAAAGAATAAAAAAAATTTGTTCATCTCGCTCTCTCATATCAGTGATTGTATAGTTTTATCCTTCTCATATTATTATTGTTATTTAAATGCCACATCCGCTTAATATTCCATCCACGCTATACGTGAATGTGATTAGCAACAGTGTTGCCAGTAATCAACATGAACAACACTTTTGATCCATTTCTATGCGAAACTTTAGAATACCATCAGTATTAACTATGTTTAATTGTACTTTAATTACACTTTTTTGTGGTCTTGATGCTAGCATTGAAGTCGAGGTGATAATTTCTTTAGTAAATGTTTATTTAAATTGGTTTAATTTGCTGTTACGAATTGCGTATTGTGCCGTCACTCTATCGACGGTTAAATTCTTATGAGTTATGTTCTGTGTCAAGGAACATTCTTTCAATCGATTAAATTGCACTGAGCTAACTATAACTGTGTATATTCACTTTTAACTGTACACGAAATTAAGTTAGAAAATCTGTCGCCAAACATCTAATGTGTTCCGGCAGCTATCCTCGAGAGCCAGTTCCCATTCTAGGTCTAGCGTGCTTACCATCTTCGACCGCATCATCACTTACCAACAGGTGAGATAGTGGTCAAACGCTAGCCTATAAGATATTTAAAATAAAAACCGTACCAACGTTGGTGGTTCCAATTAAGCTAGACCTCTAAATTGTGGGAGCGCTCATATAACTCAGAGGTCTACCTTAATTGGCGTAAACTATGTGTATATGGGGGCACCCTTTAATATTCAACTTTTTTATTTTTTGGATTTTTTCCTTAATTTGTGCTGTAAGACCTTGCTTCTTGCCAAATTTCATGATACTCGGTCAACAGGAAGTACCCTATCGACCGAAAACCTATAGGGTACTTCCGGTTGACCTAGAATTGTCAATTTTGGTTAAAAGCAAGGTCTTTCAGCACAAGTAAAGGAAAAATTCCGAAAAATAAAAAAAGTTAAAAGTTAAGGTACATTTTGGTACTAAGAAGTTTTCGCGAGAATCTAAATTTGCCCATATCTTTTTATTGTGTTGACTCAAGACCTTGATTTTTATACACCCAATAGGGACTATAGATTTCAGTATCAGGTTTAAATTTCAACGTGCTAGGTCCACCTGTTCCTGAGAAAATCAGTGGTGACACACGGTCAGACGGACAGACAGATGGACAGCAGATAGACAGACAGACAAGAAAGTGATCTTATAAGGGTTCCTATTTTTATCTTTTGAAGTACAGAACCCTAAAAACGATCTTATAAAGGTATACTGACACGAACAATGTTGTAACTTGCAAAATTCTCACTACAGAAGTCACAGCACTCGCTCCTATTCCTATCTGTAAGTCAAGCCTATACCAAGATTATATCATAACCATAGAAGAAAAGAAATTAGAAAATTTGTCTCTGAAAAACGGGTACAGAATGAAGTTCAAAACTGGAAAATCCGGAGTGGCCTTGATATTTGGGTAGGTAGGATAGTAGACGCCATCGCTTGCGTTCAATATAGTGTGTCCATCATTTATGTTTTATCTGAAATTCTAAACATACATGTGTTCGGCTGTTAATTTTCAAGTAGGTATTACATCCAAAAACCTTGGGCTATATTCATTACAAGCTACCAACCCTTATCAAGAAGACGCTCGTTTTTTCTCGGTTTTCCCAAATAATTTATTTAGCGGCCCGCCGTCAATTTATCTCTGTGCGAGCTAATTTCGCGTCGGCCCGGTGGCTGGCTGGCGCATGCTGTAATTCAACAAATTGCGACGCGGGCACAATTTATGGGACTCGCACTTGACGGGGCCCTTCTTCTATTGTGGGTATTGTTCTTGGTAAAGAATACGCACTGTGTCTATCTAGCCTAGCTACTCAGTGGCCATTGCGTATTTTATTTTTAATGTTGCTAATACAACTAGTAGTTTAATTTTTATTTGATACGATTTGACGTTTACGAGTAAAATTGAGTAGAAGCTTCTTATTGAAATTTTAAATATTGATTTCGAGCATAAATAAAAATGGTCTCCTTGTTCATCATCCTCACTCTATTTTTCGTTTACCTAATATAAGAGTTTGATGGGTTTGATACCATGTAGGTATATAACTTTAATTAGAAGAACTGTTTCGACATTCTAATATGTACCTCGGTATAAGCTATGCGTTGTTTGTCTGTCAATCAGTCAGTCATCGATAGAAATTTATTGAGTAGAAAATGCAACACCATCATCAAAATAAATGTACATATAATCGTAAATCATCTTTATTATCTACAAGTATATTTTAATGAAATAAGTTCTACAAATAGGAAGTTCAGTTCGTTGACTGCAACGGTTAAAGTTAAACAGGTTTTGTGTCCTAATTATAGAAACACTTTCGTCGAGTCAACGAAACTTTCCTTTAAAGTTTATTAGACGAGTAAACACGGGTCAATTGGAATTGCAAAGAAAACAACAAGTTTTTGAGTAAAGTTTTATTTAAAAGCGCGGGGTGTAATTTTTCATACAAATGTATTTCCCCGTTTCCTCCCTGAAAAATGCTTCTAGAGCAAAATTTGTGTATGTAAAAGTGCATTTACCACGCGTTCCCTCTTAACATCAGGCAAGATCACGGGTGAACTACCCACAGTGAGATAGTAGTCAAACTACTAAATATCTAAAATAAAGAATTCACAGTTTTTCTTCCATTTCCTACAAAAAACACAGTAACTTAGTTCCTTGATTATGAAATATTGAATCATCCTCAAATTTAATTATCAATACGCTATTAAGAGCCGTTGCAATCTGATCTTATCTAAGGCTAGAATTACTATAGTAAATTCGAGTATAATCTTGGGTACCTTAACTACATAATTTTAAAATTAATAGAAAAGCAAGTTATTTGGCTGTATAGATAAATGATTATATAATTACAAAGTACACGGACTATTATACTCACTACTACTGTGTTATCGACTGTCTCGACTCGATATACAACTATACATCTAAAATGTATAGAAAGAGTCAGGTCAACTGCAATGTCAACATCAATTTTTGACTTTGCGACTCTGCAAGTCCGAATTTAAAAACACATGTCAGTGCTTTAGCCATTTGTCACCATTTGATCGCGTACCCACTACCCACTTGTCCAGTATGCGACCACCCTAACATAATCGTATCAATTATTCGGTCGGTGTCTCTCTTCTTTATTACTTCCCCGTACAAGGAAGCAGATGAATTTTGTACTTTTTGTTCCATAAATAGAATCCTCACTGGAGCGTTCGATGCTTGGCTTCTCTGTTACTTGTGTTAGGAGCTAATGAAGAAAAACTATGGTCGTTTAAAAAATACATAAGTAGTTAGGTACATTTTGCATCAATTGCTTAAAAGCTGCTGAAGTACTCAATGCGAACTACATTACTATGTGAACTATTACGTATTTTATACAATTTACAATAACCATAAGATGTTTCATAGTGTTTTGTCTTGCTTTTTATTAGATCACTAATAAAGCGAAGTTATAAATACGTGCCTAATTAATGATCTATAATTCAATTAAAGTCATCTTAGTATCTGCTGTCTTAAACAATTTTAGGCGATTAAATAATGCAATATCGTCATCATCATCATCAGCTCTTATCATCATCATCTTATCAGTCTGCTGGACTTAGGACGATTCCTGATCACGTAATTTTTTGGACCTCAGTCGCTCTCCGTAGTCGCAATAGACTACTGAAAACGATAAATTTCAAACACAAATCTTCAATCTTTTCTCACGATATTTTTAGAATGTCCCATGAAGACTTACCGCCCAATCTAATCAACATAACTTTACAAACTTCAAAGAACTAAATTTAAAGCCATAGTGAAATGTAAAATGGCGTTATACAAGAGCTGACCCAAGACGCAGCAGCGTTTCAGTTATGTGTTCCTTTTGGCTGACTGCGGACCGGCAGACAGTCGTCCCTCTCACGCCCGCCTCGCGAATGGGCTATATCAGCATCCGAATATATATCTATATAGAGATGATAGTACTTAATTTAGTTTTATAGCAGTTAAATTAAGTGCTGCTTTATTGACATTTACGTGAGAGTAACACATATTATAGCATAAAATGTCTAATAACTCATCATATAAACATTTATTAAGTATATCGGGATTACTTCGTCCGGTTATCGAACATCCGAAATTGCTCGGAGTAAGTTTGCCTTAGAATGTGACACGAAGAGTTTCTTGAAAGGTAGTCGTTAGTAGTAGGTGGTAGTTTAGTAGGCGCTTAAATTGTATACAATATAAGGCACACAGTTTCGAAGTCAAATTGCGTTTACAGTAGGCGAGATATTCTTCATGTTTGTATTACGGAGGGATATTCTCTAAACTTCAGGTTGTGTTATTATTACTATTGTACAAATATGGCTTATATCTAAACTTTACGTAGTGTTATTATTACTATTGTACGAATGTAGCTAGCTTATGTGAATAAAGCAAATATTCTGTTTTAACAATTTATTTTTGCGGATAGTCGGGAATGCGCGGCCGGAAACACACTGAACCGAACGAATGAGAACGAACGCAAAATAGAAGGAGACGGAGCTATACGCCTGTATAGATGCATCTTCTTCCGTTTACCGTTCGTTCGCCTTCATTTGCTTGGCTTGAACCGGTTAGGATAACATCCAGTTGCCAATACCAAAATCTCTTTAGAGTTGAGATGATTTCGGAACTGGTGATCATTATCATAGGCAACTAGAATTTTTCTGATGTCTTCATATTTTCAGGATTACAAACTCTTTGACTTCTTGTAATTCTGCACAACCTGGAACAACAAAAATATATATTCATACAACATTATCGTCACAAAAAACAATTGCTTTATGTTTGACAAATTAAATAACATTGATGAAGACTTAAATGAAAAATTTAAAATGTTTCCTCAAGTCGAACAATATATCACGACATTTGTCACAGTAAAATCGTACTTGTCGCGCTGCAACTACTCTATACGATATCCTCCGTCTTTGTAAATCAGCATATGCAAAGTGGTATAGCAATAAATCTAGCAGCTCTTGCTCGTTCTCGCATCATGTTACATCTTAATTTCGAAGCCGGCTCAGCGGAGCCTGCTTGCGAGAGATACAGCCTTTTATCAAATACGCATTACGCTAGAAATTAAGAAAAAAAAAGAAAATAATAAAAGTAACGTTCCGTGCTCACAAGCGATAAATAATGTAAAGCTGTTAGAATGCTGAGTTTGTTTTAACATACCCATGGGGCGAGCGCGAATTATTTGCATTTTAAGTCCGTCCTTGTTTGTGAGAACGCATTTCGACTTTATGATTAATGGTCCAGAGATGAAATCTTTAAGTGAGTTTTAAACTTGGTCGCGGAATAATGAAGATGTTTAGGTTTTTGATTGAAGTTTCAGTCTATATTTGTGGTTAATGTGTGTCCAATATTGCGTATAGAATTGCTGGTTGCATATTCTTAAAACCGCACTTTTGCTTAGCTGTATTCCCCAAAGCTATTTTATGTTTATGATTGGCCTTTTGATTAATTTCGCTTTTCCTTTTGTTTCAGGTGGCCGACGTGTCTAAGTCGCTTGGTAGGTCTAGGATCCGAGAATGCTTGTAAGCGCGCTCCCGATGCTCGAGACATGGCTATCGATATCGGCATCAGTTCCGATCGCATTGTCAGTTCGCTCAGATCGCCCCCTTCGCTCCACACGCCCCGGCTCCGCTTGACGTCGCGAGATCAAGATATCAAAATCGAGCGTCGAATAAATTTTTATACCAGCCCACACGAACGCTTAGGCAATCGACTGCCGGAGATTTATTGTCAAAATTTCCCGTTAGTAACGCTTACCGAGCACACTCTGCGTATCACTATTTCACAAATAAAAGAACCAGTCGCGATATCATCGTCGACTATAAATTATGACTCGGATGAAAAATACACTCGGTCTTCGCTTATTTATCGCTTAGGTCGAATTATGTACGAATACGTTTAGGTATTAAACGAGTAGACGGGTTAATTACGTAAAGCGAGGAGGTGGTTTCCTCGGAGGGTGATCGTTCTGCGACAGCGTTCGGCCGGGGGCTATCTGTCGGGTTGATCTGCTATCGTGTCGGATCGGGCCGGTGGCTGCTCGCGCTAGGAATAGGTCGAGTTCCCGCGTTGTTCTGTTCCGTGATATATTGTTCCGCATCTCCGTGTATAAATCTCGAACGCCTGCTGAGGTACACGGCCGCGGCCGCCGCGCCTCAACGCTGAGCATCAAATGGAATTGTATTTTTATTTATCGTGCGAATCGTACTCTGTATCGCTCACTCGAAATCGCGCTTTATCTGCCGAAACGCGTCGTATCGAGGTGGGTTTTGCTCTCTGCAGTTACTTGTTTGTTTTACGCCCACTATATCCCACTTATCTTTACGCAGTTTGTTTTGTTTTCCATACATTCAACCGACCCATACGGCACAGAACGTTATTTTGACAAACCTTTTGAAACTATCACTATAAATAACTAGAGTAGGTACCCGTAGCAAAGATCAGTAGTACATGATTGTTGTGATGAAATGCCGGTATTAGTTGGTTGACTGTATGAAATGCGTTACAGAAAATATAGTGATTTGTGAAATATATTTGCAAATTCAATTATAGAATTCGAAATGTAGTCTCCTAGCTTGTCTCAATTCAGCAGTAACAAATATTTAGATATTATAGCTTAGAAGTTTATTTCAATTGTTGTCAAAACGAAAACATATAGTAATATTACTTGCAAATTGTAAAATGTAGGATACTGCGATGTCGTTCCTCAACATCTCACCTTGCTGTTTAGAATTTATAAGAATACATTTTGGTGAACCAATAATATTTTTAATATTAAAGATATGTCTATAATCAACTTCTGTAACGCAGAAGTTAAAGATGAAATAAATTTAATAATCTTAGTCAAATTGTCCTACGACTATGAAAAAGAACGGAACGATAAAATAATTCGACATTCGCAGTGGCAGTATGAAACAAATTTTGTAAATAGTTAAGAGTTAGCTGTACGTATTTATAACTGAAATCTGATGTACAACGTCTGTATACGTCTTAACATACGAAAGTGATATCGCCCTTAGTTCGCAGCTAAAATATAATAATACATAAGGTATACTTTTACGAGTGTGATGCAATTTAAGACAAGCTACTCTGTATTTATTATATATAGATTAGGCCTATCGCAGATAACTTTTTTTTTTTATATAATCGGTGAACGATAAGTCATTTATTGCATATTATAGGATTGGATAAGTTTAGACTTAAAGAGACGTAGGTGACGGTTACCACATCAATGTATACGTACTATGAATAATCGCATGAAATCGGTCGCTGATTATTAGTCGTCTGCGATAAGCTTTCTTGTTTGTATCCATGCATCACGCCGCAATCCTAAATACGTAATTTCAAAGGCTTTAGTATTTTGAAGAAAATATTCCATTTCTTTAGTCGATAGCTTAACTTATTATTAGTAAAATAGTTTACCTATAAAATAGTCACTTAAAAATGACATGAATCAAAACTAGTTGTGCCCAGTATACGAATAGCTAATTAAAATTAAGTAATTATATATAATTTATTTTAAGATACAGTAGTGGTAATATTTTTGGATTCCTATAAACATATACGTAATTTTTTCTTCTGTAATTTAGGATATACGGAGCGTGTGATCTTGATCCTTTCTGTTTATTTTTTATTGCCTTTCAAAGTGCCAAATTCTTTTTGATTTTTCAATCGACTCATCTTAGTACCTCTATAAAGTTCCTTTTTAAGTATAATTACGTTTTACTGCTTATTTATACAGCTTCAATATTATTGCCGTTATGGAAAGGATCATGGTCCGATTTCTTATCAAACTTTTGTTACATAATGTAAATAGTATATTGAATCTAATTTATACGCCTTCTATAATGCAATATTTTTGTTGAGTCAAATTCAAAATTGGTACACTTGTTTTATTTCACGCAATATTTTGGTTTATATGTGATTTCTTAGTTTACCAACGAAACTTATTGTTAATTTATTTTAATTTGAATCGTGCTCATGAAAAGTTATACGTAAATTTGTCCTTAACGAAAGCATTTTTCATACGTAAATAGGTAGGCCCAATTTATTATAATGTAATATAATTAGTAATACACTGAAAAGATTACTTAAAGGAGAACTCAAGGGAACTAGTGTAGAGAAATGAATTAAATGTTTGTGTTTCATGATTGTAATTGTGTGAAAAAATGTGTAATATTATTATTATATTACCTATCAATACCTTATTATATGAACGGAGGCGATATTATAATTTTTTGTACAATATCGGCTATAGTGCGAGATGGATCTGCATTAAATAAAATTCTGTTACTGTAATATCATTTTTTATTTTGAAACCCCCATTTAAATAGTTTACATTTAAAGCAGTAAATAATTAAGTTAGGTCTTAAATTGTTCGCAATGATCAAAATGGCTTATGCAATACCTACTCAGCTGGTTTGTGTGACAGCTCATATTGAAGGAACTAAGGAGTAGGTATCTTAGAAATTGCGAACAAATTCTGATAAGCGATATTCATAGTGTAGTTTATAGAACCACACTAACATTTAAAACTTTTATGAACTTGTGGATATTGGCAAAAGTTAAAGTTACGTCATGACTAAAGTGTAGCTTTATCAAAAGTTGTAGAAATCTGCGCTGAACCAAAACCACACAGCCTTTACATTTGCAAGTATTGTACTGCAATTAGTTATTATTGACATTATATGCTAGACAAATTTGATTGAATGGAATTTGATTAAGTTTCTAAAGTACATACGTAAATAAAAATGACATACCTACGCTACATAGTATTTAATTGTCACGAATATACAGAACATAAAAATTATAAGAATTAGGAATAATCCATCTCCAATTAAGCAGCAGGGCTACTGTGGTGACCTACTTTCCGACGTCATAAAGGAAAACCAAAAACCGCCCATTTCTAGAAACATCACCAGGTTCCTTCCGCGTACACTGAATGAATATAATTTATAACCCTTGATGAATGTATGAGGTGTGTCGCGCACATAAATTCATAATGAAGAGCTATCTCCGTCTGCCGTTCAGTTAATTGGCGTGAAGATCTATGTGCGAGTCTTGGATGTTCACGACACCTTCCAAATCTATTTGGCACATAGCACAACCGGAGACTATACACATTTAATTAAATAATAATACATTTTCGAGAACATGATGATTTTATGACCAGTCTTCAATTCGTTCGCGATTTAACATAATCACTCACGTCACTTAACATCAGGTGAGATAGTGGTCAAACGCTTACCTATCTCGTATAAAAAAAAAATACAAACTAATAACTTTAATAGTACATTAGTAACTTTATTAGTAGATTAGTCTGGGTAATAAAATACCAAGAGGATTGCTTTCTGTTTTGACTGATCAATTATTATGTTTATGTCTTGAAGAAACTCGTATGTATTAAAATTACTATCAGCAATGGCAGTTTTGCTACCTACAGTTAACCACATCGTAATAATTTATGCAGGTGTCGTTGCTAGAAAAGATTTATATTTCGCATACATTCACTTTTGAGGAGGATAGAACTTGACTAGGATAATAAGTGTTGGAAAAGTGACGAAGAGGCATAAAAACCTGTAAAGAATGCTATCACAAAAGGCGATTTGATTGCTAATGCGATGGAACGTATACGGCTGTGTAGCACCTCTAGTTCATTCAGTCAAATTGCCGATTAAATCGTGTCCTGTAGCAAGCGCATAAAATGAACAGTTTAAACAGTACTGCCTCCTACTACTGACTACAATCAAATCTTCACAGTGTGATGCTTCGTCTACCAAACTTGAAAGCTTTTGTAATAATAACAACCAACAACCCCATCATACTCGTACGTAGGTATGTAGCGTGTCTTACATACCTCAAACCAATGTTTTTAATAGTACAGAACCCCGTTAAGGTAGCAACAGATCTCTAGGCTATACCCACTATGGAATAAAATGGCATCAGCATTGAGAAAAGTAGCCGTGTTGTCGTGCCAAACAGGAAGTGTGCATGCGAGGTCGCCGGGGATGTGAGCTTCGATTCCCCTGCCATGCTATTCTCAACCTTGTTTATACAAAATCAGATATGTGAGAATGTAAGGCAATATTTGGCTTGGCTAGACTTTACATGACGTAAGGCTTTTTTAATGCATGCTTGAGCTCAGTTTTAAATATACGTTCTGCTACTTGCAGATTTATTCTTTTATTTTGTTACATATTTTTATTTTTGCCAAAAGTTGTTACCAATATGTACTTAATTAGAAGTGTGGCCCTTATATGACTATGATAAAGTCGAGGTAAAACAACGAATCAGAAAAAGGAAACTTATCACTGGTCATCATAAATTGCATTGGAACCGACTATGTGCCTACTAGATGAATATCAGAATATATTCAAAACAAACCTCTTCTCAAGATTCAAAAGCATTATCAGCGTTCATTGTCAGAAATGTATATCTTTGAATATCATACAACTTACTACCTACTATTATTTACTTACCCTTTACGCCCCCTAAATTATTATTTGCATAGGAAATACGCTGTTTGGGATCAAGGAATTACCTAGCATACACTAATGGGTTCTTAGACTTGCACTCGACTTGCTGCACTGCTTAGACTTTAATCACACACTTAATCCGTGACTGGTGATAAAAGGGTGGTGCTGGTGACCATTGGTGGTAAGCTCAAAAAAGAGATGTTCTGCCAAAATGTTCAGCAGCTAGCTGGCAGGAAGAAGTGATGGTGACAGTTGCTTTATGTCGATCATACATGGCTTCCGTCTTTTATGTCCTGACGAACGACTGTATTGTTAAATCAGCGCTATAGTAGTTAAGTGTTTAAGTGTTTATACACTCATACACTCATGAAAGCAGGCACGAATCAACTCAAAATTATACGAGTGTATTGTATAATTTTGAGTTGAAAATAATTATCATGAAAATTAGTTCAATAGCTTGCCTATAAAAGGAACAAACAACCATAGGCATTAAATTTAGGAGGGAGGACATATTATATTGATAGTAATTACCTTTTACAAATCCTGAAGACTGCTCCAATAGGAACTTCATACCTACAACCCCATTCCGTTCAGGATTACCATTTATTACCGAGAAACTAAGCTTCATTTTTTATAAAACGCCTAAATTTGGCGGTCCGTCTGCTGGGTATCCATAAATCAGGGTGTATTCGAGGATTACCGTAAGAGTAATGACTGCAGTTCACCTGGTGAGGGACAGCCATTATTTAGGTGTTCGCTCGGGCGTTTCGCCTGGGTCTTGGTTCTTGTCTCATGGAGTGGATTAAGTGACACATCGGTAATTTTTGGTTATAAGTTATTTTGATAAATTGTTTTTCTGGCTACCTTGGTGCTCTCTGATTAATAAAATGGCTGATATTGTTCAAAGTTCAGTGGTTTTCAAAATCAATCACTTTGTATAAGCAGATTTTAAGCTATAATATAGTAAATATCGTGACAACAACTCAACTGCGCTGCATTTGGATAGCAGTTATCGTTATTTTTATCTTTATTTCTTGTAAACTTTATATGAATACTAGCTACGCCTCGCAGATTCGCCCGCATTAAAAAGTATCTTATGTTTTAATGTACTATAAGTACTGGCTATCTTTGTGCAAAATTTCAGCCAAATTGGTCAAGCCGTTTGACCTTTAAGAGGTCAACAACAATCAAATATAAATATATACTTTTGCATTTATAATATTGGTTGGGTTTTTTTGGTTGGTTAATTGGTGTTGATTATAAAACGATACAATTTTGTCATACAGTACCACTAATATTAGCAATCCGTCAAGTTTATAAAATGACACCATTTTACAGTAATTCATAAAATTCAAATCTCTGACTACTCAACCTAACAACATCCGAATATTTCACAACAAATAATCAACACTAACTCTTGAATATCTAGTTCCTCAATAAATATACAATTAACCTATACCCTAGCTAGTACCTAGTAATTTTACCAGTAACAAAATCCGTTCAAAAATTAGAGAGTCAGGATAGTCTTTTATGTGGAAAATAAGGCTCCCGTGAAAGGCTTATAATTAACGTTCTAATTAGGAACGTGAGACTTCACTTTATTAGGTGCCTCCACTTGGGATACTCTGGAGGTGGTGACAGTGACTGAAGTTGCTACGTTTTATTACAGATCTACCTATACAAGCAACCATTGAAGTAAAAGGCACTCAAGTAAATTGTCATCCAAAATAAACTGATTTGTAATTTTACATCCATTCGTGTAAATACATCGCATGGTATTAAACATCGTATTATTTTATTAGTATATTATGTATCTGTAAGTTTAATTATACCTAGGTATTATTTACTTATCTAGGTATATATCAACAAATGTGCTATTGAAAACGGAAATCTCTATTTATATATTGTATTCCTTGTTTGTAGGAAACAATTACCGTCATAAAATCAAACCATCTTCTTGATAAGGATTTTTAATTAGCACTAATCAGCTGTTTCTCCTTTGCTTCAAATTAGAAATCCTGATATAAAAAACCTTAGAATTTCGATTTGGCTCTTAAAACATTGAACCATCTGTACCTATAGCAAAATTGTGCTATGCGGATTAGAGTCACACACATTCGCTAGTCTAATAATTAGACTATAAATAAGTTATTAAATTGTCAAACGCCTCGTCTCAATGAGTTCGTCGTCTGAAAGTTTCTAGAAAACCACGATTCCATCCCACACCGTGTTTTTAATATAAATATAATGTATAAAATAATGATAAAGATAATGACAAGCTAAGGCACTGCTGTATGATAAATATAAGCTCGAGCCTTCGTGACGGTAAGATGCTCGCGATATCGGATTTTGGTGCTACTTGTAGTTTAATTAGGCATTTTCATGTTACAGACGTTTTTAGTGATATTTATTACATCGAAAAATGGGGATTGTTTTTGGGAATAAATTAAATTGTTATCCAAAGTAATAGTTTAGCTAAAAATGTTCTAGACATTTCTTTGGCTTTGGTATAACTTCTAGAATGGTTCTAAAAACAAGGACAAAAAATGTGTATTAACTCAAAACATGCTAAGCGCAGTTACTTAGGTCATACTTTGTACAAAACATAAAGCCAGTTTCAACGAAATAGTAAAATAAATACATATGATATTCTAATTTTGTGCTATATTCATTAATCATCGGTCTCGTAATGTGAGGTTTTTGATAATCGCGATAGTGACCAGTGCTATAGGGTAAAAGCCGGATAGTTGCCACACTTTAAAAAGCTCATTTAAAAAATGTATACCAATACATTTTTTATTCAAAGTGTATTCTCAAATATAGTTCATTAATCTTCTAACATACCCTATCTATAAAAAAATATATAAATATTATAAATTTTAAGTAAATCCAGTTTAATATGACCTCTAAAAAAGAGGATAGTTGCCAACTATAGCGTATACTAGCCTAACGTTAAAAATGGTTGGGGGGATACTTGCCTGAAACACGTTTCTTGTATGGGGACCCTCTATTATTTTTAACTTTATTCTGTTTTCAGTATTTGTTGTTATAGCGGCAACAGCAATACATCATAGTAATAGGGTCCCGTTTTACCCTTTGGGTACGGAACCCTAAAAATAACTAAGAAAAAAAATCTGTCTTTGCTTGTTATAAATGTATAGTTACGGATAGTTGCCGCAGGGCAACACCCTGCGGCAACTATCCGCAAAAGACAGTAGGGCAACTATCCGATTTGATACGGATACTTGCCCTTTTTATTTACGAAATAAACAAAACATATTTAACAATAAAACCTAATAAACAGTGCAATTTAAACTCTAATGCACTCAAAGAAATATACTTTTGACTGAAATCGCAATCAGTTATAAAAATATTTAACAGAGATTACTTATCAATATAATTCTGAGGCTCGTCAAAGTATCGCCGCGGAAGATGTTTTCTCACACGGACAAAACACGTGCACCTACTTCAACGGCTTATGCGGCACTGAGGCCTGGCGGGGGACGCTTTTAATTATGATCAAAAAGAAACACTGTCAATACGTCTAACATAGAGCATTTGAAACTGAGGCATGTATCCGTCCGAGGCAACTATCCGGATTTTACCCTAGATACATGTATGTCATTCAATTCAGGAAAAGTAGGACACTATTATAATAACAATATTATTATCTTCTTCTTCTTCTATATTGTTACAAAACAATATAGATAGCGAATGTCATAAGCATAGTGAGCTTAGTACAAATTATTGGATCTATTTTCCTTATTTCAACATAACTTAGTGAAAAAGTTGGCGTGCCAACTGATATTTTAGTGCTTTACAATTTAATTTCTTGACTGTATCTTATTTTCTCTCTATCTTTTTACTTTCTATTTTTTATGCGATAACTATCGACACATTAAATCTTCTTTTTTATAATATTTTCTAGTCGTTAAATTAAATACTGGGCCTAGAACCGTGACACTTCTACTGCTTTGTGGGTCTTCTCAGTGACTCTGCAGTGAGGTACTGTATGTATTGCGCAGGTTCCAGGACATGAAGGACAAATAAGTAGGTGAGTTAATGTGGGGACTTCCACCGCATAAGCATCTGCGGGGTCAATACAGCCCTAAACTGCCCATATTGCTCTTGCGGCGTCCAACCCGAGTTCTAAGGCGGTTGAGCGTTTCCCACATATCGATGAAAAATCATGGCCTGGAAGTTGCTTTACTGCAGGGGTTGAGTAGTTTGGCAATGGGTTGTGAAGGTCTTTCTTCTTTGCGTGCTTCTGTAAGATGTCACGTTAGGGGGCTGAGTGTCTAATGAAACTTTTTGGCATTTGAGTTGGCTGGTAGGTGGCGCGTATTAAAAGAATGGGTGTCTTCTGACTGTTTCCTGTTGCTGCTTTTCAGAAGTACATACAATACTCTGCTTACCAAGGGGGGGAGATGCCAGTTAACGGATAGATTTTATGAAGAATAGTGGGTTTAATGTGAACTGTTACATATAACACACTAAATAAACAACTACTAATAGTTAACCCGAACCCGCAAAAAAGGAAACGCGATCCCAGAATCTTTACTTAGATAACTAGCTAAGAACATTGCATGTGTATCGTACAACTTAACATAAAGTACAAGTTAACATATCGGAACTGGATCGCCGGGCGGTGGTCCCCGGCTAATTAAGATAACTCAATATGTCTAGACGCGAAATATGGCTGCGCGCACGCAAGATAACCTGTGCGAGGAGATTGTACCTACGATTTAACAAATTGGTAGATGATGTATGGGAGACAGGGAGAGCTTTGTTTTCGAGTATGAGTATGCTTTTGTATAGTATTATTTTCTGCCATCACCTGGTGGTTGATTTTGAAGCTTGGTAGCCTCCCATCAAGGACATTTTGGTTTGCAAACGTTCGGCTTGATATTCTATGCCAGGTAGTGTGGCAGTCGGGTAATTGTCATTTTGTTTTTGTAGATTAGACTGGAGTCAGTTCTTCATCAAACCTATACGTGTGGGTTTTCTATAGATAAGTCTTTGAAATGACAATTGAGGTTCCTAAAACTACTTTTTCTCAAAGTCAATCCTTTGAAAGATAGACACTTCTAAAGTGGTAAAATGTGTGTCCCCCCCCCCCCTCTTTTTAAATTACTTTTAAATTAAGAGGGTGCAAAATTAAAAATATATGCTGTAAAATCTTAATAAACAATTTCAACCAAAATTGGCTTGAACGAAATATAATCAGCAGTTTTTGAGATACAGCACATTTTCAAAACTGGAAATATATTTTTGTCGGCGAATGATATTGGTATTTTTTGCTCGATCTTATAAAATATTGTAGTACAGTACGAACCCTACTAGTACGAGTCCGACTTGCACTTGGCCGGTTTATTTTTTACTAGCTACGTGAGCTCTGTAAACTCCCTCATCTATTTGGCGTGAAAAACTTGTAAGTGAAAAAGTGTGGTGTTGTATAAACGCTAATCCAGCAATCAGTAGCGCCAATCTACCAAACAAATTTGGATTTTGTTGGTGAAAGTATTAAAGTAGTGTTAGATTTATTAGCTTCCTCTTTTCTGTGTGATCGTTTGTAGCTTCACATATCATCATCCTATCTATTTTTATTTCTATCTTCACAATGCTCCCCTTGAAGTGTTTGGAGAAATACCGAGCATTACGCATCCAAAGGTTGGTGTAGTAGTACAACATAAACCGTTGATGCATATCAATAAGTACATAATGTACCTACCTAGATGTATATTGTGATTATAATATTCAAGTCCGTGCAGTGCGTTCATAAATCTTCACGTCCATGGTATCAGGCAAGCGGCATGCCGACTTTTGCGCAGTTGGAGACCTAGCACAGAGCAAGGAAAATTGGATGAGGCTTATAGTTTGTATAGTGAAACATATTTCCGGCTGTTTCCGAGTAGCTATAATTTGAATGTGTTCAAGTCGAAAGTGAACGGGTACCTTCTCGGCATGCAATGCTACACCCTCGTTCACATCGTCACTCTATATCAGTTGAGATAGTGGTCAAATGCGTTTTTAGATTTTAGTGGTCAAACGCTTGCCTATCTAGTAAATAAATGTTGTCTGCAGAATGAAGTTTATTCCATGCATAATGGAGTGGACCTGAGGCTCGTTAGCTATATTCACAAAATGATTACTGATTTGTAATAACTATTGCAAAATAAAATGATAGGTTTAGATATCTAATACTATAAGAATCTTTGTCCTGACATACTGACTGACTCACTGACTCACTGACTCACTGACTCACTGACAGACAACGCACAGCCTAAACCGCTGGTCGTAGAGACTTGAAATTTGGAGGGTATATTTGTCTTAGTACGTAAGGGTGTACTAAGAAAGGATTTTCCAAAATTCACCCCTTAAGGGGATGAAATGGGGGTTCAAAGTTTGTATGGAGAAACAAGATTAGATCGTCTTTTCTATCCGAAACTTCACATAAGTGCTTCAATAAAAAAATAAGTAAAGACGTGTTTCAGGTTTTTTTGGAATTCCACCCCTAAGAGGGTGAAATGGGGTAATAAAGTGTAAAATCAATATTGTTTCGGATTGCGCTGAAATTTGGCATGCAAATAGTTATTACGACGTTAGTTCCCACTGAGAAAGGATTTTCCAAAATTAACCCTCGAAGGGGATGAAACGGGGGTTCAAAGTTTGTATGGAGAAACAAGATTAGATAGTCTTTTCTATCTGAAACTCCACACAAGTGCTTCAGTAAAAAAATAAGTAAACACGTGTTTCAGGTTTTTTTTAATTCCTCCCCTAAGAGGGTGAAATTGGGTAATAAAGTGTGAAAATCAATATTGTTTCGGATTGCGCTGAAATTTGGCATGCAGATAGTTATTACGACGTTAGTTCCCATTGAGAAAGGATTTTCCAAAATTAACCCTCGAAGGGGATGAAACGGGGGTTCAAAGTTTGTATGGAGAAACAAGATTAGATAGTCTTTTCTATCTGAAACTCCACACAAGTGCTTCAGTAAAAAAATAAGTAAATACGTGTTTCAGGTTTTTTTTTAATTCCACCCCTAAGAGGGTGAAATTGGGTAATAAAGTGTGAAAATCAATATTGTTTCGGATTGCGCTGAAATTTGGCATGCAGATAGTTATTACGACGTTAGTTCCCTCTGAGAAAGGATTTTCCAAAATTGACCCTCGAAGGGGATGAAACGGGGGTTCAAAGTTTGTATGGAGAAACAAGATTAGATAGTTTTTTCTACCCGAAACTCCACACAAGTGCTTCAGTAAAAAAATAAGTAAACACGTGTATCAGGTTTTTTTGAAATTCCACCCTTAAGAGGGTGAAATGGGGTAATAAAGTGTAAAATCAATATTGTTTCGGATTACGCTGAAATTTGGCATGCAGATAGTTATTACGACGTTAATTCCCTCTAAGAAAGGATTTTCCAAAATTAACCCTCTAAGGGGATGAAACGGGGGTTCAAAGTTTATATGGAGAAACAAGATTAGATAGGCTTTTCTATCCGAAACTTCACACAAGTGCTTCAGTAAAAAAATAAGTAAACACGTGTTTCAGGTTTTTTTGTAATTCCACCCCTAAGAGGGTGAAATGGGGTAATAAAGTGTAAAATCAATATTGTTTCAGATTGCGCTGAAATTTGGCATGCAGATAGTTATTACGACGTTAGATCCCTTTTTGAAAGGATTTCCCAAAATTAACCCTCGAAGGGGATGAAACGGGGGTTGAAAGTTTGTATGGAGAAACAAGATTAGATCGTCTTTTCTATCCGAAACTTCACATAAGTGCTTCAGTAAAAAAATAAGTAAAGACGTGTTTCAGGTTTTTTTGTAATTCCACCCCTAAGAGGGTGAAATGGGGTAATAAAGTGTAAAAATCAATATTGTTTCGGATTGCGCTGAAATTCGGCATGCAGATAGTTATTAATTACGACGTTAGTTCCCTCTGAGAAAGGTTTTCCAAAATTCATCCCTGAAGAGGATGAAGCGAGGGTTCAAAGTTTGTATGGAGAAACAAGAATTGATTGTCTCTTATATTCGAAACTTCACACAAGTAGTTTAGTAAATAAATGAGTAAATACGTGTTTCAGGCTTTTTGAAATTCTATTCCTAAAAGGGTTAAGTGGAGTAACAATGTCTGAAATCAATATTGTTTCGGATTGCGCTGATATTTTGCATACAGATAGAAATTTTGACGTAGGTATCCGCTGAGAAAGGATTTTTCAAAATTCACTCTTCAAGGGATGAAGCGGGGGCTCAAATTTTGGATAGTCATTTTATTCGACATTTCACACAAGTACTTCTGTAAATAAATAAGTAAATACGAGTTTCAGACTTTTTCAAAATGCCACCCTAAAGAGTGAACTGGGGTACAAAAGTCTGAAAATCAATATAGTTTCGGATTGCGCTTTATTGGGTTTTCGGGTTTTAAAAATATGAATCCTGATTTGTCTTAGTCACGCGATAACATGAAAACAGGTGAACCAATTTGGCTAATTTTTATTTGATGTCTTTAATGATAGAATCGTTTTTACAAAAGAAAAGTTTTAAGTAAATAAAAGGAGTTTTTAACGCGGGCGTAGCCGCGGGGGACTTCTAGTAATAATATATGATAGGCCTCTCCTATGGCACGCCACTGAGCTCAATCTTCATCTATAAGTTTCCAACCGCAGCCAGCCACCTTGCGTAATATCATCACTCCACCTAGCTCGAGGGCATCCCACACTACGTTTGCAGAGCCGTGGTCTCCACTATAGAACTCTTCTACCCATTTATCGGTTATCGGTTCTATGACAGATGTGACCAGCCTACTGCCACTTCAGGTTGGTAATCCTTAAGTTTAGATAAAAATATGAATTAAAGGTAAGTATAGGTATATAACTCCAGATGAATCCTTGATTATATACATGGATATACCTCGTATCTCTATATATGTATATATTTTAACGAACTTTTAAAATATTTATCTGAATGATTACATAGCGCCCTCATCCGGAAATAGGCATCTGCAGTATGGATTCGAAAAATTGTTTTAGCGCCATGTCTCGCTGCCATCTTTTACTTCCAAAAAGTACGATACTAAGACCCTGGTACACACCAAACAAACGAAGGCGAACGAATGGCGAATGTAAGAAGACGGCATCTATACAGGCGTAATATCTCCATCTTCCTGTATTCAGCTTTCGTTCGCGTTCGTTTGGCCTGATGTGTACACCGCATAAGTAGTGCAATATCATCGTCTCACAGCAATCAAAAAGAGTATAAATAGTCTAATAGTCCTAACCCTTACCTTACCTTACGTTTTTCTGTCAACATAACTTACAAAAAAAAAAGATCTAGAATTCATTTGTTTTAATAATGCTTTAGGCTGAAATCATCGTCCAGTAGCTGTTGCTAACTATCCTTGCGCAATTCTACCCCTGACATAATCGCGCCAGCCCTGCGCCGGCGCATGATAAGATTAAGCCCAACACGTGCGGTGCCCCGCCGCGGACGCTAATTAAGTCTTTAACTTCAATATGATTTAGTTTATTCGTTAATAGATTGCAGGATTTTAAACATGTTATTGATTTGATTTATTTACGTTTATGACTGGAGATGCCGAGTAAAGCTAGTTCAAGTTCTATTCTACATACCATTAATTCGTTAGATTTAAAAGAAGTTTCCCAGAGATCCTTCCCTTCATTGATGTACCTATTTTAGCCTCGGTAGTTTCTCCATAGATATCAATGCATTCTTGTCGCAAACGTCTTACAAGTGAAGAAAATTATATTCAGTTTCCAACTACATCTTCCTCAAATTAACACGCGCTGCTTTTTTTTTCTATATTATTATCTTATAGGCTAGCGTTTGACCGCACTATCTCACCTGTTTGTAAGTGATGATGCGGTCGAAGATGATAAGCACGCTAGGCCTAGAATGGGAACTGGCTCTCAAGGATAGCTGCCGGAACACATTAGATGTTTTTGGCGACAGATTTTCTAACTTGAGGGTGGTAGCTGGCCAGTTGGACACTAGATAGTGTCCTACCACCATGCTGTTGTTGTTGGTTTCTTAACGATGTTTTTCCTTCACCGGAGGACCACTGAGAAAAGCGCACAAATTTTTTTCGATAGAAAAATCCATTGGTGCACGGCGGGGTTTGAACTATTTACCGCTGGAATCAAAGCCGACCGTTCTCCCGATTACGGTAAAAGTATCAGTAACAATTCAGTAAAAATGTAAACATTTTTATTGATACTTTCTGTCACTGCTACTGGTGCAGGAAATAACTGGAACGTGAAATAAAATCTGAAACATAATATAATAGGTATGGATTTTAAAATGTCACACATATTTACTAATATTGTAAACTCAGTAGTCTGAGATTATAAAGAGGAAAGATTTGATGTTTAGTCAAAGTCAAAGTCAAAGTAAAAGCATTTATTCAGTATATGGGCAAATTAAAAATTTGCACTTACACTCGTCAAATTACATTAAATAGATCATATTCAATAAAAAATATTATAGATATAACAGAAACATAACTTATTGCTTTGTATTTACAAAATAAAAACAAAAGTATTGAGCCATTCAGCTTTCATCTAGACGTCGAACGTCACACTTAAAACACATGTTTAATTCCCCTGATTAATGTAGGGTTTCCAACTGTACTATTACGAACACCCGCAACCCAGTGGATGTTTCAGTACTTCAGACAATTTTTATTCAAAAAATTGTGAAATAATGAAACATAATAAATAAATAAAACGCAGACTAATTGCAGTACAAATCATATTCCGAATGGAATTGATTGTCCGTCTATCAGCTGCATAGCTGATAGACGGTGCTGTCTTAACAGGTAACCCTAGATCTGCAAACAAAAGATGAAAACTGATTTATTTTTTAATTTTTATTTATTTATTTGCTCTTTAGCACATTAAAACAGAGTTTCGTAATTGCTTATATACTAAAACAAAGCTTATGCGCTTTGAATCTCACACTAGGAAGCCCTGTGTTGTGAGATTCACTCTTCCTGCAGTGATCATTATTTTACATTATATTGCAGCAGTAGCTAAATATAGTACAAGAATAACAATATGATATGATCGTTTAGTAAAAAGGCAATAAAATAGTAAATTATACAAAATTGATGATGATTGACTGTTGAATCTACTGGTGTTTCGGAAGTACTCCCATCAGAGAAGAAACACCAAGAAACTCTATGGGGCTTTTTTGTTTCGTCTGTTTGTGACGATTTAACTCAGAAACTACTGGACCGATTTAATAAATAATTTCACTAATGGAAAGCTCAGCTCAAAATATTATCAGCGAGTAACAGAGGCCAAATTTTATCACCGTATTCTCACGGGTACGGCAACTACGCGGGTGAAACCGCGAGGCGCTGCTAGAACAGCTAACTATGTTAAAAAATGCTAAAAGAAAAATTCACAGAAAATTCAGTAATTGTTCTTATGGTTGAGTAGTTCAAAAAGCTCCATAATTGACGTGAGTTTGTTATGTACCTAAGTTGGTGCGATTAACGAATGTTCAAGGCCGTGACATGTTGGTAGATTACAATAAATAATGTTGATACAAAGGAAATAAAATGTATGCAACTATTTGTTAAACACCGTTTCTTTCATATTGAAATGGAGTCCAGTGCTTATTCTTTTGCGCAAAGGTATTATAGCTCGAAAAGTTCCAGCCTTGTATTGTTTTCATAGTTTAACACAATTTGTATTTTGCATGCCAATAACTAATAAACTATTCAACAATACTTTAAAATCACCTGCCTGTTTACAACAAAAGATCTAAAATCACTTGTTGATATTCCATAACGACAATGAGGCCGCAATGTCACGGACAAAAGGTAGACAAAGCTGTTTTTGCCTCAAACGTCATAAATGCATGATTTACGCAATTTCAGATCAAAGATGACGATAAATTACTATACTAAGTTTTACAACCTTCCAGTTTACGATTGAATTCTTCAATAGCCGAGGTAATTTGAACACTATTTCGATAGTGCAAAGCGTGTTACGAATTAGGTTTGATTTTCTAAACTGTAAAAGTATTTTTGTAGGCTTTTAAGTCCTTATTCACGGATACTGTGGAGTATTACCACCCGCTAACTTTGAGGTGATGCAAATAAAATAGCTTTTTATATTTAGAGATTGCATTGAATATTTAAAGGTAAAGACGAATTGCACAAAAAAGCTATTTTTGTGGTCCTAAAAAGTTCCCGCACACATTTTTTAATTTTCTCATAACGACTACGACACGCGAAGTCAGTAATCATTTTGTGCCTTCTTAAAACTGTGTTGATATGTTTAAAGAGACGTGCAATTGTATCTTACTCGATTTATGTTTAAAGGGTACTGTATACGGTTTTTAAATAACAATATTTTTATTGTGTGTCGTCATTATAAAATCATGGCATATACAGAAATATGTATAATAATATTATATTTATTTTCTTAATAACTACACATAAGTTAGTGCTATGAAGTTTGTGCCTGCACATTTATCCCGTCCGGTTTCATAATGTTTTGGGAATTTTTGTCTGTTCGGTAAGTTATCCAATTTAGACGTTTTTTACATGGAAAATGTTGTACTTTCTTACTGTTCCTAGTTTTATGCTAACTTCGTGTAGATTTTATTTTCGAATAAATTTAAGGTACATACGGACACACCGCAGCGTCCTGCGTGCGTGATCTAGGCGGCTATCAGATAACGCAGTAGTATTTGTACCGACTGGTTCACACCAAACGCGATCAGAAAATAATTAAAAAGTACTTAGATCGATCCCGTAGATCGCAGATCGCAGCGGTGTGGCCGTACCTTTAGTCTCCACTACACCCGGTTTTGAAACTTCATTATCTGTTTATTATTAGGATTGGCACTGATTATATAATTTTCTGAAAATACAAGATAGTATGTAACCTACCACAAATATCTAGGAATATATGTGTTACCTGAGAATATTATTCGAATTGCTGACGGGCTCATTTGAACCGCGTTTACTCAAACCGAAGAGATTTGGGATGCTAATATATGAAGTCCGAGCAATACAAATGTAATTTTTACCTGCTTTGCAGTTTATTTTAACACATGTTTTTCCATCTCATCAAAATTCCTCATACAATGGTACTAACACGATACGTCCAACAAAATCAAGTAATATCGAGCCTTCCTAAAGCCTTGTCAATCATTCTTCCTTCAACATTGTGGTTGGAATATAAAGATATTTTTTTGTATGGCTCCTAATAGGGAATACCAATTCGTATGTGTCATGCTGTTGTTGATAAAGATAAGATCGGTTATGCGATTGAAGTCATTTGAATATTACACCTACTTAGGAACCAAGATATCGTTTTTGGCAAGAGGAGCAGAAATAAAAAGTATCGAAAGAAATAGTAAACGCTTACACCTTAGATGATTTTAAAAAAATATGTTAGAGTAAGCACTTAAACACATCACCTGATGCTAAGTTATAAATAGATAATTCAGTCTATTAATAACAATAGCTAGATAAACAGATTTTAGATAGGCTAGCGTTTGACCACTATCTTGCCTGTTGGTAAGCGATGTTGTGGTCGAAGATGGTGAACACGCTAGACCTGGAATGGTTTGATTCTAAAGGGCTGTGTGCTGCCGAACACCGTTTAAACAAGTAAGAACAAAGTTAAAGGTAGAATTATGATGGCCTGGAGGTGAAAAACATATTTGAGACAAAACGACATCATCCTATATAATGTATGTATCAAGTATTATTTCTACAACTACATATATAAATAAACTTTTCAAGATTATGTTAGAAATAGTTAATTTTGTTAAAGTAGTGACTATTATGATAACGCGAAAATGTTAACTATGAAGTTCGCATCTATAACTATTTAAACTGTTCAAATAATTTACAGTACCACATGCATAGTAAAAATTTCAGTCATGAACTTACTTCGACGCCTCTAAACTAACAAACAAGACCAAATCCGCTCACTATTTTAGTCTACAATGGATCTAATATTTGCAGGCATGCCGTACTCCCTACACAATAGGACAATGCCGTCATCGCAGGCGCCTGAGTTTAACTTTTAATTAAGAGTCGGTAGGAGCAGTCAGTACGTGACCGATCAGCTATTAATATCAATCGGAAATCTAAATCTGTACCTACCGCAGAGGTCTATCAATCAAGTGCAAAGATAAATGGGTGAGGATGAGAGGACATGGGACGAAAACGGGGTTTACGTGGTTTGGGAATGTTATTGACGTGCTAGGCGGTGTTTGTACACTGCAGGCGAGGGTGTTTGGTATGACATTTTTCATGAAAGTATGTACTTCGTTTTGTTACGATACGGTTCATATAAAAGCTCTAGCCATATTTAGACCAAATATCGAAATTATTTTCAGATCTTAGGATAGGTAACTATATAGTTTCTTAGCGCTAAAAGCAGTCGGTAATATAAGTTATTTTTCAAAAAAAATAAAACCGACTTCATCACCACAACAAGGCACTCAAAAGCGAAAAATAATTTACTTAAAATTATTTTAAGCGTTACCCAATTCTCTATTTGAAGTCGGTGCCAGCCAAGTCTAATAGGTAGTAGATAGATAATACCTACATGTATCTACCTACTTACTAACCTACATGTACCTACTTACTACTACTACATACATAGGTATCTATCTAATATCCAATAGACTTGGCTGGCACCGACTTCAAATAGAGAATTGGGTAACGCTTATAATAATTTTAAGTAAATTATTTTTCGCTTTTGAGTGCCTTTTTGTGGTTATGAAGTCGGTTTTATTTTTTTTGAAAAATAACTTATTTTACCCTTTTTAGTGCAAAAAAAGTTTTAATGAAATTACATGCATCTATTAAATTTCGTGTCTGGGCCGTTATACACTGACGGATATATACTTTTCGAAAATTTCAAGTATGTACCTATAACGGTTAAGAAGATACAGATCTGTAAAGTGCGCACATATAGACACACGGACGGACGGACGGACAAAATGTCCAAAATGGCCCTGTGCAATTAAAGCATCTGACATACACGATAATTAATTGTCTATTTTATTACAATATTTGTTTATTTATTTTGTTAAGTAGTTCATATTTTGGGTTAACACTGTCTTTTGCAACACAGTCTCAAAGACTACAGCGAAAAGGCAGGGTACCACATAAAATTGTCACAACATACATATTTTTTTTAAATAAAGCAATTTTGTATTTGTATTTGTATTTTGTAATAATTCCAAATACTTTTATAACACGGACTAGCTGTATTCCAAAATGAATATTAAAATAATAAAAAGTATTATTTGCAATTATTAACATTAATTGCCGCCATATGGCCAACAGAGTACTGAATCACTCTACTACGTTATAAGAGGCACTTCCCTATATTGTGGATACCCGAATTATGAAAGCACTGTGTAGCCAACCTAACAACGGAAAGTATTATTTACGTAGTAACTATTATATAATATGTGGTTTTATGCTTATATTTTTTTTTTGCTGTGTTGATTGGTACAAAGTACGTTCATAATTCTGAGTTATTTAATTATGTATGCAGTGTCGCGGGACTGAAATGGCCGCCATCTTCGTCAAATGTCATGTCATGTCAAAAAATATTAGGTATGTTTAATAAAGTTTGCAGCCTAACAAAACTTTGCCCGGTAGAACATTCCTGTGAAGACAAATTATTTATTTTTATATATAATTATTTATTATAATTATTAATATATAATTATTTATTGAGGGCCCAGTGGCGTAATTGGGAGAACGGTCGGCTTTGATGCCGTGGTACCGAGTTCAAACCGCCGTGCACCAATGAATTTTTCTATTGAAAAATATATGTGCGCTTCTCACAGTGGCCCTCCGGTGAAGGAAAACATCGTTAAGAAACCAATAACCCCCGCATGGTGGTAGAACATATCTAGTGTCCGCCTGGCCAGCTACCACCCTCAAGTCAGAAAATCTGTCGCCAAACATCTAATGTGTTCCGGCAGCTATCCTTAAGAGCCAGTTCCCATTCTAGTCCACTTCTCTATCTTCGACCGCATCATCACTTAGCAACAGGTGAGATAGTGGTCAAACGCTTGCCTATAAAATATAAAAAAAGTTTATCCCCACCTTTATTTCTATCTCGCTCACAGTTACCGTAAGAATATCTTATATGCAATAGCAACCTCCATTGTGTGTAATCTTCTTGGGATGTAATCTTCTTCTACTAAAACTAGTACATTCTCCTATGTTTGAGGTATTTATCTCCATATCTCTGGTGATACTAATCAGATCTCGATAAAATTAAAATGGGACCACCTCGGAAACGTATCCTAGCTATTAAAAAAAGAAAAATTTGAATCCGTTCACAATTGATGGATAAATCGCGTAACATACACACAAAAAAAAAAAAAAAAACATACAGACTAATTGAGAACCTCCTCCTTTTTTGTGAAGTCGGTTAAAAATAGAAGTTATTGGTTTGACTTGACTGACACTTAATCTTGGATAAGGAAACATTTACTAATAGTATTAGGTAGATGTTTAGCCTAAATTACTTTGAACTCTACTCGATATTAATATTGATAGCCATATATCGCAAACGAAGCCTTAATTAAATAAAATTTAAATGAAAACGACAAATGGATTTTACGTGCTTTCGTTAATGGGTGCTTTCGGTATTATTTTCGAATGTGTATTATTATGAGACTAGCAATGATCTGTTGTTTTACTCGTTGAAGAGTATGCCAGGGTTTATTTGGAGTAAAGGGTTTTTATTATTCTACAAGCCTGTACGTGTAAGGGACTTTACTTGCAGCTGCAAGGGAGGCATTTTCAGTTATCAACACCAATATTATAAATGCGAATATCAGTTTGTTTACTTGTTTGGGACTTCTTCACGGTCAAACGGCTGAACCGATTTAGCTGAAATTTCTACAGGGATAGCCTAGAGATAGATAGGATATGAATTAGGCTAGAAGATACTTTTTAATGAGGGCGAAGCTGCCGGGCATCGCTAGTATAAGTTTTATAAGGAACTGTATCTGAGTGAAAAATTACATATTTCTTTCTTAACTTGGCTATGCATTGTTGTCTGTAAGATTAGAGAGTTTTGTGATTAGATGCTATGCTATATGAGCTATGATTCCAAAAGTTTAGTTTCCAGTTACGAGAAAGGTGTTTGGCAATTAGTAAAAACCTCCTTGCTAACTCCTAGATCCTGTTCATTCTGCTCTAAGTAAATCAATAAAATAGTTATAATTACTGATAAAGGTAGTTAGGAACAGTATTAGCACCTAGTTTGGTGATTTTATTTCTATGGTCGTAGCGTAGTAGTTTTTCAAATCCTTAGTCTGCACGTAGAGTTTTCACATTGATAGCGATGGCGTTGCAACCAATGTTTCGGTGTACAAAAAAATTATCAGAAGACTATTAGAAGACGTGAGTGATTCCAGGACACTACGTGAGACTACCGTTTACGAGGCTGTTACCATGCTCACGCCGTATAACCTCCAATTGGTATGATTTATGGAGCATTGTCACTTCCCCCATTTCCATTACTAGTCCAGTATTAGTATCAATACAAAAAAAAAAACACCTGATGGCAGGAAAGCTCTCTAAACAATATAAACGCACAGACAGATCTCCAATAAAGTGAAACATAGATTGCTGTAATGTGCGAATCATAATTCATGTTATGCTTTAATAAGCTGGTTTAAAAACAACATGTTTTCATTACTGTGGCACAGCTAATATTGTATTGTGGTCAGTTTTAGTTAACGGTTGAAATTCACTGTTCGAACAAACTGGTTTTATGATGGCTACACCATGTAATGGAATACAGGAATAGAATGTGTAAATGCATAAACATGATTCTTTTGCATGACTTCTGTTTTTTTTTTAATTAGTTATATTACTTCTAATCCAAATTTACTGCGTAATTTCACATTATACAACTTTATAATGCTACCTAACACACTGTAAGAATCACAAACTCAAGTCTAAGCCAATCTAAATTTTCTATAATGCAAAATCTTTACGTTCTTAGGAAAACCTACCACTTAATCTAGCTCGACAAGTTTAATAGCTCAATTCATATCTTTCCTGGGGCATCATAAGATATAGGAGACAGCTTTGATCTAATTATTCTAACTTATGCTAATTCAGCCTTTTCTAAAGGGAAGTCCAGCACATACGGTATACTTGGCACATTCGTTTAAGTACCGGTCAAAGGTAATAAATCTAGTAGCAATAGTGAAAATTTTACCGTCCTTATTAACTCAGAAATCGTGGCTGTCATTCGTAATGTTATGGAAAAACACGCAACCTAGTCACGGATAGCATAATGACTAAAAATAAGTAAATGTGTGGAATGAGTAAGCAGGTTAAGATGCGTGGGCGTACTCAGAGATATATTTTTCAACATAGTAAATGTCAGTTTGGAAGACGATTTGAGACTTCAGAAGTTCAATCAGTTGCAACTTGTAATATTGAACAAATATCGGTTGTTCAGCGCCTCCTCTCACTGCCGTTTTTAGGGTTCCGTAGTCGAATGGCAAAAAACGGAACCCTTATAGATTTGTCATGTCTGTCTGTCTGTCTGTCTGTCTGTCTGTCTGTCTGTCTGTCCGTCCGTATGTCACAGCCATTTTATTCCGAAACTGTTAGGACTACAGAATTGAAACTTGGTAGGTAGATGTATTCTGTGAACCGCTTTCCGATTTTTATACAAAAATAAAAAATATAAAAGTTTAAGGGGGGGGGGGCATCCCATACATAGAACTATAACGAAAAAAAAAAAATCTTCAAACCTATGGGTGTGGGGTGTCTATGGATAGGTCTTCAAAAATGGCATTGAGGTTTCTAAAATCATTAATTCTCAAAGTCAATCATTTGAAAGATAGGCGCGTCTAAAGTGGTAAAATGTGTGTCCCCCCCCCCTCTAACTTTTAAAGTATGCGAGTGAAAAATCTAAAAAAAATAAATGCTGTAGATCCCAATAAAAACTAACAACGAAAATTGGTTTTAACGAGATACAGTCAGCAGTTTTAGAGATATGGCGACCGCAAAGATAACTTTGTTTTTCATACAAACACTATGAAAAACAAAGTTAATTTTGTAGTTGCGAAAAATCATAGTTTTGGAATACTTAACTGTGTTACGGAACCCTACGAGTGCGAGTCCGACTTGCACTTGGCCAGTTTTTCATATCTAGATAAGAAATCTAGACGATGCATTGCGCTTGCATTGGATCATTGACCGCATCGTTAACATTAATTGAGACGGAGGTAAAGTGCTTGTCTGTTTGCAATGAAAAAAAAAACATAATACGTACCAATAAACACCACTGTGTCTGTTTCATGCAGACGCCATGATTATCGTCAACAACGCTTCACGATTATCTATCTTATAAATTTTAGTGCTGAAGTATATATCGGTTTTGTATATTTGTTTACATTAACCGTATTAAAAGGAGTATTCAAGTATTAGCAATTATCAAAATGTTAATTAAAATTAAGCAAAGGATTAGCAAAAATTCATGTGTGGCGAAAATCGCTTGATATCTTATTGTTAAAAAATAAAATAATTTATCTATGTCACATCATAATTATGTAATACAAAGATAATATATATATATATATACCTTGTAAATGTTAAGTTGTTTAGAATCAATCTGTAATGAGGTAATTTTGCCCCTTCACTGATTGCGTTCATTCTGAGATTTAAATTCTACTCAAATATTCACCCAGTTGCAGTAACTGTGGGTTAAACCGGTCTAATTTACATGGATTTTCTCCTTTGCTATTTATGCTTTTTGACGATTAGGTAAAATACGTTCTTTTATGTTCAATTGTTGACTTTAAATTTGTAAGCAATGAATATTAATGTGTTTTGTCAACCTTATTGCAAACTATAAACAGGTTGATATTATTAGGGCTTCGTAAATACTTAGTAAACGCTCTGTTCTGGTAAGCGGGGTACGCTAACCAAACTTTAAAGCGAGGCTGGACGCGACGGCGAGCGCCCCGCACTCGAAATCCTGAAAATGGCCTTCGGATGAGGCTCGATTGCTATATCGACATCGCGTAAGTCACGTTAAATTCCCGATCTAAAATCTTAAAGCAACTAACTAACTTTTCAAGTAAATACAATGGTAAATCTCAATGTTTTAATTATTAGCCTCCTTGTAACCCAATTTGTATGTATGTAGTATGTACTTATGTTAGTATGTATTTTTTTCGGCCAATACTAACGTAATATAAACTAAGCGTCAGTCCTCTATTTGCTTGTATTAACATGCACCTGGTCAAGTTTAATGCAGCTAAGACCCAGGCGTGTTTATTCTCCGCCAAACGGAGTCCGTTCCAACTGACTCCTACTTTCCGGAATGTGTCCGTACCGATAACTGACCACCTTGAGCTTCTTGGAATCTCACTAACACCCACACTCAACTTTGGCGCGTATATTGAGTCAAAAGCCCAATTGGCCTCAAAAAAGCTTGGTGTTTTGGCCAAGGTGAGACAGTACTTCACACCAGGACAGCTGCTAAATTTGTATTAAGCTCAAGTCCGATCTTGTATGGAGTACTGTTCTCACCTCTGGGATGGGTCAGCCAAATACCAGCTGGAGGCGTTGGAAGTTATTGAGAGGAGAGCCAAGAAACTCATAAACGACAAAAATCTTGTAAGCAAAAGGCTTCAGAGCCTAGAGCATCGCCGCAAAGTCGCCAGTTTATAGGTCTTTTATCGGATACATTTCGGGGAGTGTGCCTTCCAACTGCTCGAATTAATTCCACCATCCCCCTTTTACCATCGTACTACCAGACGCACAGATATACGTCATCGATACATGGTTGATATTTCATTCTGTCGCACAAAGCGCTTTGCATCAACATTTATCATACGCACAGCAAAGGAATGGAATTCCCTGCCAGAGTCTGTGTTTCCTGTGAAGTACAATCCAGGGGTCTTCAAATCGCGAGTGAACAGGTATCTTCTAGGCAAGCGTGCTACATCGTCGATCACATCTTCACTTAACATCAGGTGAGATAGTGGTCAAACGCTTGCTAATCTACAATAAAAAAAAAAATGCATTCACTCGATCTTTATCTTAATCTTAAATAATGGAATGGAATGCAAATGGGCTTCTCAAGCACCAACATGAGCTACAAGTTGTCCTACACAAAGGCAATATTGACGTGTGTCTTATTTCTGAGTCACACCTCACTAAAGAATCATAGAATAGAATAGAATACGCTTTATTGCACTTATTAAATAAAGTAATTAATGATAAAAGGAACACTTAACTAGAGTACAATCGGCGGCCTCATCACTAAGCAGCGATCTCTTCCAGGCAACCGTGGGTTGATAAGAGACACAATAGATACTAATTATGAGTGGTAGGAGTGCAAACGTAGTTTATTGAACTAATTATGACAAAATCCATAAAATACAGAAAAATATGTATGTGTAAATACCTCTAATGATATACCTACTTAAACCTTACATAATATATAGGATATATGTACATATATATATATATATATATATATATATACATACAAATACATAAATATATAGGTACACAATTACACACAAATATAAATATATAAATTATAAACATATATGTATAAATATATATACCTACAGATATCGTATAATAGTTAAACGTTAGAGATAGAAAACGACAGCGTCAATAATATTATCACTATTAGCACTGGGACAGATAGAAGTTTTTGACACGGTTTTTAAATATGTTTAAAGAAGTAGGTGTTCGTATTTCCACTGGTAACGAGTTCCAAAGCCGTGCTGCAACAACCGTAAAAGATTTATCGTAGAAAGAACTCGAGTGTTGTGGAATACTTAAGGATAAATTTTCTGATGACCTCAAATTATGCTGATTAGAACAATGCAAAAAATTGAATCGTTCCTTGAGATAGTGGCGAAAAGAGGGTATAAAGAGAATACTGAAAAGAAGAGAAAGAATATGAGTGTTCCGGCGAAAACGAATTGGTAGCCACTTGAGCTTGGTGCGAAAATGAGAAACATGGTCATATTTGCGCAGACCAAATATGAATCTGATGCAGAGATTTTGAATATGCTCAAGTTTATCTAATTGCTCCTCGGTGAGATCTAGGTAGCTGGCGTCAGCATAGTCTAGGATTGGGAGAAGGAGTGACTGGGCTAGCGCAATTTTAGTTGCTGTTGTTCATACATCCAGATTAAAGGATACAAAGTCTACCACGCCCTTCATCCTGAGAATAAAGCTTGAGGTGGAAGTGCTATTCTAATAAAGGAAAACATTTACCACTACGAAGAATTCAAGCTTGATGAACAGCACATACAAGCCGTAGCGGTATCTATAAGAACTAAACGCTATAATAATGTTACCATCTCAGCGTTATACTATCCACCAAAGTATGCCCTGAAATCAGATGATTACAAGAAACTCTTAGATAAACTTGGTAATCGTTTCCTGTTAGGGGGCGACTTTAATGCTAAAAACACCTACTGGGGATGAAGGCTCATAAATACAAAAGGTAGAGAGCTTCTCACAGCTATTAAAGAAACTGGGTGTCAAGTGATGTCAACAGGAAAGCCTACCTATTGGCCTACTGATCCCCATAAGATACCAGACCTCATAGACTTCTTCATATATAAAAACATATCAACTAGCTTTATACGCATAGATGAAGGATATGACATGAGCTCCGATCATTCTCCAATCATTATGACATGAAGTGAAACTGTGTTAAACAGAGAAAATAATCCCACCTTAGTAAATAAGAACACTGATTGGGAAAGTTTCAAATATGATTTAGAATGTACCATAGATTTAAAAGTTCAACTTAAAAGCCAAGAACAGGTTGACATGGAAGTTATAAACTTAATTGGGGATATTCAACACTGTGCTTGGAATAATACTCCTGACTTTAAACGAAAAATAAGAGATCACTATTATCCACCGGTAATTACAAATCTTATTATCGAAAAAAGGAGACAGAGAAAGAAGTGGCAACCCACAAGATCTCTACATGACAAGCGTTTACTGAACAATTTGACAAAATCCCTTAGCAGAGAAATTCAACGTTTTAATGATGGTATAACAAATGCAAATTTGAACCAGCTAACATGCGACAAAACCACAGATTATTCACTATGGAAAGCAACTAAACATCTCAAAAAACCAATAATGCAAATTCCACCCATTAAACAAGCTGATGGGCGATGGGCTATAAATAATGAACAAAAAGCGAAGATATTTTCCCAGCACCTAGAACAGATATTTCAACCGCACGAAGGAAACTCTGATATCATATTAGAAAATATAACTCTGCGTGAGCAAGATATTAAACTCGTGACACCTAAAGAAGTAGTCAGAGAAATAAAACAACTAAACCGGAAGAAATCTCCTGGATATGACCTTATTACGGGAGAAATTCTGCAAAATATCCCACGCAAAGCTATAATCAAACTTACAACGTTAATCAATGCTGCATTTAGACTTCAGTATGTACCTGAAGTTTAGAAGGTTGCCGAAGTCATAATGATATCTAAGCCTGGAAAACCACCTCATGAAGCAACATCGTATAGACCCATTTCACTACTTCCGATAATGGCGAAGTTATTTGAAAAATTGCTTCTGAGACGCTTGAAGCCCCTCATAGAAGCACAAAATCTGATTCCTGACTATCAGTTTGGTTTAAGAGAAAAACATTCTACTATAGACCAAGTACATAGAATCACTAAAGTCATAGAGAGTGCTTTAGAAGAAAAGAAAGTGTGTTCTAGTCTTTCTTGATGTAGCGCAGGCATTCGATAAAGTTTGGCACGAAGGCCTAATATATAAGCTACAAATGCTTCCCAAACAGTTTGCTGACATCTTGGAATCCTACTTATCAGATAGAACTTTTAGAGTACGACAAGAAGATGCATACTCGCAGTTGAAGCAAATTAAATCTGGGGTTGGTACCCCAAGGAAGCGTAATGTGTCCGGTCCTGTACTTATTATACACTTGTGATATACCAAAATTAGAGAATAACATCATTGCCACCTTTGCGGATGATACAGCTATTATGGCTATAGGAGCCAATCACGAGCAAGCAGTAAAGCAAGTTCAAACGGCTGTCAATACTATCTTTGACTGGACGAAAAAATGGAGGATGCAAAAAGATGCAGTGGCTGCTAGGAAGACACTCCACGCTGTCGGTGCACAACAAATTACTCTTATACCAACAAGTCCTTGTGCCAGTATGGGCTTATGGAATTCAGCTATGGGGCTGTACCAGTCAAAGCAATATCCAAATCATCCAGCGATTCCAAAAAAAAATACTAAGAAGCATCGTAAATGCACCTTGGTATATCAGAAACAACGACCTCCATCGGGACCTTAAAGTGGATGACGTTATTAGTGTAATTTCAAAATATGCCGTAGCTCACGATCGTAGACTTCATCACCATGTGAACGTCGAGGTTATCCAGCTTCTCGACAACACGGACATAGTGAGAAGACTGAAAAGGATAAAACCTTTTGAGTTAGTGTAGTGAAGTGACATTAAATTAGTGAACACTGCTTTCAAAGAACACAATACAATAGTGTCTTCGCCTTAATAGAGACAATAAGAAAAGTGCCAATGGACACATTCTTAGTTTAACAATAATTAGCAGTTTAGGTCAAATGTAAATTACTTATTAGTCTTAAGACTAGATTGTAATATTAATGATATGCCATTATATTGGAATATCATTTTTGAAGAAAAAAAAAAACTCTATGAAAACTTTATGAAAAGTAATTGTTCGTATTGAAAAGTTTTCGAATACTTAAACGAATATCTAAGTAGGTCCCAACATCCCACTTGTACTGTACATCGCTTAAAACGTGCCTCTATGGGTAGGTATATATAGTTATTTGATTTATTTATTACAAAGCAAGATTTATTCTTGATAGATACAACAAATTAACCGAATAAGAATAAACTATGCCAAACAAAATCTATTTATTACGTTTTAAGTTGTTTACCGTGCGATGTTTGTTGCGCTGTCCCCAAACATTTGTTAGGGAGTGTCTAATTTTTTACGCGAAAAACAGCAATGCGGTTCGTTGTTAAAAAAGATGAGAATAAACAGACGAGGAACGGCGAGAGAGCTCCAATTTTGAATACAAATGTAAATTAGTATCTCCTCTAATTACAGTAGGACGTCCACGGCTATGCATCTTGTAGGCTTATGGGGATGGCTGCTTTTTTAAAAGCTGAAAAGTCGTTCGAGCGGAATAATTTGCTGAATATTGATGTTTCGTGGCCGCCGGGTATATTTAGTGCCGAATTATGCGAAAAGAAATCTCGAAGGTTTTGAATATGTTAACAACTTTAAATCCTTAACTAGGTAACAGTTACAATATCTACGCCTTTTCTGTTTTTTATATAGATACTAGAAATGTCCCGCGGCTTCGCCCGCGTTAAAAACTCCTTTTATTTACCTAAAACTTTTCTTTTGTAAAAACGATTATATCAATAAAGACATCAAAAAAGAATTAGCCAAATCGGTTCACCCGTTTTCATGTTATCGCGTGACTAAGGCAATTCGGGATTCATATTTATAAAACCCGAAAAACCCAAAGTTTCAGACTTTGTTGCCTAACCCATTTCGAAAAATCCTACAGCACGTACTTAATCTCATCTTGTTTCGCCATACAAACTATGATTCCCCGTTCCGTATCCGGGAGGAATTTTTAGAAAATCTTTTCTGAGCGGATACCTACGTCATAATAACTATCTGCATTCTAAATTTCAGCGCAATCCGAAACAATATTGATTTTTAGACTTTGTTACCCCAGTTTATCCTGTTAGGGTGGCATTTTTAAAAAGTCTGAAACTCGTATTTACTTATTTATTTACAGAAGTACTCGTGTGAAATGTCGAATAAAATGACATCCAAACTTTGACCCCCGCTTCATCCCCTTGAAGAGTGAATTTTGAAAAATTATTTCTTAACCTAAGTCAAAATAACTATCTGCATGCCAAATTTCAGCGCAATCCGAAACAATTTTGATTTCAGACTTTGTTAACCCTCTTCACCCTTTTAGGGGTGGAATTTCGAAACAGGTGAAGAGGGTTAACAAAGTCTGAAATCAATATTGTTTCGGATTGGATTGGATTTAAAAAAAACTGAAACACGTTTTTACTTATTTTTTTACTCGAGCACTTGTATGAAGTTTCGAATAGAAAAGACTATCTAATCTTGTTTCTCCATACAAACTTTGAACCCCCGTTTCATCCCTTTCAGGGGTGAATTTTGAAAAATCTTTTTTCAGAGGTAACTAACGTTGTAATTGTTGTAAATATTAAAATACGGGACTTATCGCGCCTAAAACATAAATCTTATTTACTCGACGTTTCGACAAAGGAAACGCTACCGTAGTAATAAACTCGTCTGATTACAACGATAAGTTAAGGGATTTGTTAGAAGACAAGCGTGTATATAAACCTGTGTCATATGACAGCTACAGCTAGGGTAACTCGTCGCATCCGTGCCGTCATAAGGGATAACGAAGTTATTTTAATAGAAGACGTGTACGACAGATTATATAGACCTAAGATCGTCACACCACCTAAACTGTACGGCCTACCCAAAATCCACAAGACAAACGGGCCCCTGCGTCCCATCGTGAGTCAGATTGACTCCCCGACCTACGATCTGGCAAAGCATGTTGTGTCGGTGTTACAACCATTAGTGGGTAAAACTCCGTCTTTTGTAAAAGACTCTCGCCATTTTGTTCAAATCCTCGGTGAACTTAAACTGGAACCAGACGACATCATGGTGAGCTTCGATGTAGAATCACTTTTCACCAACGTTCCAGTGAAGGAGTGCATCGAGGTGATAAGGAGAAGGTTCAGTGATGACCTTCCAGAAAACTTTTTAGTGCTGTTGAGGAACTGTTTGCAAGGAAACTATTTCCTATACAGTGGGCAGCACTACCTCCAGATGGACGGTGTTGCCATGGGAAGTCCAGTGGCACCTGTCCTTTCCAACATCTGGATGGAATTAATCAAAGAAGCCATAGACCTACAGTCGTCATCAGTAAAGGTGTGGAAGCGGTACGTTGATGACGTCTTCTGCATCATGACATGTGATAAGCAGGCAGTAGCCAGTCTGGCAAAGAAGCTGAATTCGATTCATGCCAACATAAAGTTTACCTATGAGCTGGAAACGAACAAAACACTGCCTTCCCTTGATGTCAAAATTATGGTGAGACCTGATGGTTCATTATCACATTCTTTTTATAGGAAAGCGACCCATACTGATAGGTAGGTATCTGAATGCCTCGTCGCACCATCACCCCCGTCACCTGGGATCTGTAGCCAGGTCATTAATGGACAGAGCTCGTGACCTCTGTGACCCTTAACACCTGGAGGAAGAAATCGCACATGTTCAGGAGGTTCTGATAAAAAACGGCTACAAGGTGGGAAGAGGCCATTCTAGACGCAGATATAAGGAGAGGACCACTGACGTTGAACGGCAGGCGGCGTTCATGTCATACGTGAAGGGAGTGACGGACAAGATCGGTGCTGTACTATGTAAATACTCTATCAAGACAGTATTCACTCCCATAACGAAGATATCAACGCAGGTCCGTTCGCCGAAGGATGTAATTCCTTTTCAGATACCTGGTGTGTAGAAAATCGATTGCAGCTGCTGTAAATCGTACATCGGACAGACCATGCGTACTATTGCAGAAAGGGTCAAAGAACACAGCAGCTGTGAAAAACCGCCAGGTCAATAAATCTGCTATCGCCGAGCACTTACTGGAATCCGGACCTAATCACTGGATCGAACTTCATGACCCTAAGATCCTCTCGACCGACCGCTACTATTACTCCCGGATTGTGCGTGAAGCGGTAGAAATAAAGAAGCATCCCAATTTCAACCGGGAGGATGGATTTAGGTTGGCCGCAACATGGAACCCCTGTAATTAGCAAGTGTTCGAATCGAAGATCAAAGCAGCAAAAATCTGCCGATATTGTCAGTGTTGTGTGTCGCAATGGCAACTCTGATAAAAATTAAAAATAAAATGAGTTGAGTGTAGTTTCCAACGATCTCTCCTATAAATAGCAGTGCGGACACTCACAACATTCAGTCGTCTCGTGACCACGATCAATGCAACTTGGTCAAAACGTCGAGTAAATAAGATTTATGTTTTAGGCGCGATAAGTCCCGTATTTTAATATTTATAACTATGTGTTCAAATCGCGAAAGTTTAAAGTTAACGTTGTAATAACTATCTGCATGCCAAATTTCAGCGCAATCCGAAACAATATTGATTTTCACTCTGTGTTACCCCATTTCACCATCTTAGGGGTGGAATTTCAAAAAAACCTGAAACACGTATTTACTTATTTTTGTACTGAAGCACTTGTGTGAAGTTTCGGATAGAAAAGACTATCTAATCTTGTTTCTCCATACAAACTTTGAACCCCCATTTCATCCCCTTAAGGGGTGAATTTTGAAAAATCCTTTCTTAGTACACCCTTACGTACTAAGACGAAGAAATATACCCTCCAAATTTCAAGTCTCTACGACCAGCGGTTTAGGCTGTGCGTTGTCTATCAGTGAGTCAGTCAGTATGTCAGGACAAAGATTCTTATAGTATTAGATAAACGCTTTCTGTCTACTGTTAGACATAGGCGGTAGGCCTCTCCAATTGCACGCCACTGAGCACAATTTTCGGCTGCTCTCACCCAGCTTTTTCTAATCACCTTTCCAGCGGATAATTGGTCCACCTAGTCTGGAATTGTCCAACACTACGTTTGTCGATCGGCGATCCACGGTATCTGCTCAAAAACTCATTTACCCCATCGGTTGGCAGTTTTACCTAGAACCTACGAGTAAACTACCTTGATGATGATAAAATCTAGAACCAACACTCCTTCCTTATTCTCGTACCACACAACATATAATGAGTCACGAAACACGACTGTCTACATTTTTAACTCGTTATTCATCATCTGTGGTTTACACCCTTTCATCGTCGCTTCTTCGTTAGACTCTCGTCTGAATTCGAAATTTTGAAACCCTTTATATCTGCCGATTATAAAGCTGAACTCAAGAAATATTTGCCTTCATATTTCAGATATTTTTTTAGGGGGATGGGTTGAGACTTTTGCGATATGTAGATTGGATAAGAGCCAGTTGTCAATGAGTTATCTTGCAGTTTAAGACAAGCACGATTCCATTTTGGATTGCACTTGTCTTTCTCGAGGCTTCCTACATCTTTTCCGGCCACCTCTCGCTTAGAAGTTAAGTTTATACATTACGCCAACGGGTCTCTCAAACATAGAAGTCCTTGGTGACTCAACAGATGGCTTTCAAAAGTAGTGGAACTACTTTTTTTTACGAAAATGGCTCATTAAGTACCTCTGTATAAGCTAAGTCTTACTATGTAAATGTCCTTTCTCATGTAAAGAGCACTCCATCCCTCGTCCGTGGGAAGTATATAAAAACGTTATTATCCTTTATTTTTTTTACAAAATTTGCATGTCCCGTTTCAGAGATGATGTGCTATTATTCTGTGAAAACTTATTTATTATGTCTGCGTAGTTAATTAAAAAAGTTGATTAAGTGAAATAATATGCTCTCGAGAGATCCCTAGAGGTGATGAGCTGTGTTGTGTGCTAATTGAGAGGAATAAGTTTTTACGAAGTTTTAGGCTTTTGTTTACCGTCTGGACCGGTTGTATTTTTTATGAATTTCGTTAATATTTTATGAGGTTTTAAATATGCTATTTACATTAGTTAGTTAAATACTACCAAGCTTAGATTTAGGATGTAGCGTAATACGAGATTTGTAATTAGAGGTAAGTTACTGTCTACTTAGTAGTTATTTTAAGGCAAGAAGATTATACACAATGGAGGTTGCATGTAGATTAAACTCTTGACGACTATTTTTTTTTAAATATCTTATAGACTATTGTTTGATCACATTTATTTGCCTGTTTTGAAGTGATGATGCGATCGAAGATGGTAAGCACGCTAGGCCTAGAATGGGAACTGGCTCTCAAGGATAGCTGCCGGAACACATTAGATGTTTTGGCGACAGATTTTCTAACTTGAAGGTGGTAGCTGGCCAGGCGGACACTAGATAGTGCTACCACCATGAAGGGTTTGTTGGTTTCTTAACGATGTCTTTCCATCACCGGAGGGCCACTGTGAGAAGCGCACAAACATTTTTCCTAAGAAGAATTCATTGGTGCACGGCGGGATTTGAACTCAGTACCTCTGCCATGAAAGCTGACCGTTCTCCCGATTACACCACCGAGGCCTCAAAAGTAATAATAAATATAACCTTGAATCATGTTTTGCTCTTTTCCTCCTTATCTTAGTTTGACAGAAAGTTACAGTTCACAGCAATGTTCTACCTTGCAAGGTCTGATTAGGGTGCAACGTTTTTAGTAAGTCTACATAGCTAGAAGTAAGGTAGGTAGTCACCATTAAATGACGAGCCGACAACAGAAATAATTAAACCTTTTCGAAAAATCCTTCACTAGATACTAATAATATTTAGATTCAGCAACGACATTCAAATTCGTTGCTAGCCAAATCACTAATAGGCTCTCCGGTTTCTAGCAAGATGATTGGTGTAATCAGTTTGGAAGACAGGTGAGATAATTGCAACTCTCATTATGTGGACATTGCATTTAAAGAAAGCCGACCTTACTTAAATTACACATTAAAGAATCTAAGTGCCTCGGAGACGGTCATTCGAAATTAATGGGCTTCAATCAATATTTCAATCATTAGCCTTTAATCACGTAGTTGCGAATGATAATAGCTTCAATTGCTTCTGTAAACGATAATTTAATTTTGATCCATCAATGACGTCAAAATTGACAATTGCGAACGACCGTCTCCGGGGCACTTTAGCTCCAATGTTTCATCTATATTAAATCTAAAGTCAAGTCAAAGCATTTATTCAGTATGTGGGCAGATTAAAAATCTGCACTTGCACAAGTTAAAATAACATTATGTTGCAACCGCGTAATTAATTGTAGAATTTTAATTAGTTACGCGCACTTGATTTCGTGGAGAAAATCTAGGATAGATGATAATTAAATCGAATGAATACCCCAGCTTCTATTTTCGTGATTTTCTCCAATAATAGCGAGAGTGAAGGGAAAGATGGCGCTCTCGTCGTCCCGCCAAGTCTACAAACGTCGAGTTTTAACACCGGGGCGCCACTATCGCCGCCGGCTGTGTCGAACTACAATCGGTGCAAGAAGCACTGTAATTTTGAACTAATTATAAAATATTACAAGTTTTTTGGTGTTGTGAGCTGTGTAAAGGACAAGGTCCTACGTGCTCCCTTGGGAAGGTCCATACAGGACGGACACTGCTACTAGACCTGCGGACAAGCTCGGTGAGTGCCTATTTACGCTGATGGTATTCTTTCGTTCGATTTGTTGTTAGTAGAACCGGGAACAGAACACATTAAATAGATCATAATCAATAATTATTATTCTAAATACTGTTACGTGCGGGGTGGTATTAAAATGCCAATCCGATGAGATGAACGTTTATTTCCACTTACTACACTAGGTTAGCACAATGTTCCACAGTAGTTGTCCAAATCGTCTTGCACAATTATCAAAAGTCCGTTAACACACACTGAGGTCGTTGGTAATCACAATCACTGATTTCACTGTTCACAGTTCACAACACTAGTTCACTGATAACACTTAACGATCACTTGGTCGCTATCCGCGCTTAGATAGTTCACTGTCGCTTCCAGAGAAAGACTGACTCAAGCCGCGGTTTCAACGTCTTATATAGGACGAGAATATTTCTACAGAACTTTCCAGTATTGACTCGAAACAATAGACAAAAGACGTTCAAAACAAAGCAATAGAAATCACAAACAAAAGGGGCGGCTTTCCTTTGAGCATCTGATGTAAACAACTTTACCATACATGCTAATTTGATCTCTAACTACTTATGAATAAGGTTCAATCTTAACTACAAAACTAGGTACATTGACTAGGGTCTGAATTCCCGGAAGGTTAACTTTTATGACGGTCGGGTCGGGTGTTTATAGCCCGTAATTAGTCTATTCTTTCCCACGGTATTTTTGTTCGAGAAGCTTGGCGAAACATCGCGACTCGACGACGCGATGTAACATTATCCCCTTCTTAGTTATGATCGTCCCGATCATCATTTGTTCCATGGTATCGTGTAAGTCGATCGATGTGTACTACCCTCGGCTTTCCTCTCTGGCCTCGTTTAATGCGGTAGGTAACGTCGTTTATCTTCGTGATAATCTGGTATGGTCCTTCCCAATGAGCCTGCAGCTTCGGACTTTTTCCTTTCCTTCGTAGTGGGTTGTGCAACCAGACGAGAGTTCCTTCTTCGAAACCCATCGTATTCGCTCTACGATCGTACCGGGTCTTCATTTTTTCACCAGTTTTTAAACTATTCTCTCGAACTATCCTGTGCACTTCGTCCAGCTGACTACGAAGATCACTGACATAGTCCGTTACAGGCTTCGGAGCATCCGGTGGAGAGCCAGTTATGGCGTCGATAGGAAGTCTTAGTTCGTGTCCAAAATTCACATTTGCAGGAGTTATACCAGTGCTGTCATGGGTAGCGGAACGGTATGACAACAAGAACAGAGGTATGTACTGATCCCAGTCACGTTGATGTGCGTCCACGACTTTAGCCAGGTGATTCTCCAACGTCTGGTTAAACCTCTCAACCATTCCGTCTGACTGTGGATGAGCTGCCGTTGTCCGCGTCTTTTGGATCCCGAGGAGGGTGCACATTTCCTGAAATAGGGCAGACACGAAGTTCCTTCCTTGATCGGAATGCAGTTCCATCGGTACACCAAATCGACAGATCACTTCTTGCACCAACTTCTTTGCAACTGTCTTTGCTTCCTGGTTTGGTGTCGCGAAAACTTCGGGCCATTTGCTGAAGTAATCTTGCACTACGATGATGTACTTGTTGCCTTCTTCAGTCTCGGGAAATGGCCCGGCAACATCCACGGCAATGCGCTCCCATGGTGCCCCAACATTGTACAATTTTAGTTGTCCTTTACTTCTTGTCTTCGGTCCTTTTACTGACGCGCAAGCGGTGCACTTCCTGCACCAATCTTCTACATCCTCGCGGCTGTGTACCCAGTAGAATCGTTGACGAACCTTCACAAGAGTTTTCTTGACTCCTAGATGTCCACCAGAAACTCATCATGAATGTGTCGTAGTAGAGATGCCACTTTACTCCGGGGAACAACGACCTGCATCGTAGTTTCTTTTCCATTGCTGTTTTCCCATTTTCGGTACAAGATTCCTTGTTCCAGAGTCAGGCTGTCCCACTGAGCCCAGTAACTTTTTGTAATTGGGCTGCAAGCTGACACGTCGCTCCACTGGGGCTTATTTCCAGACTTTATCCAATGGAGTACAGGTCGTAAATCACTGTCCTCCGATTGTGCTTGTCTCATATTTTCGCCGTTCCATTCGTCATCTGTTCTGTCCATCCTGATGACTCTGACTTCTTCTTGAGACTCGTGCTTCTCGCAGTGTTTACAGTCATCTGCACAAGGTCTTCTTGACAGGGCATCGGCGTTGCTATGGCCCTTTCCACTGCGATGTTCTGTCACGTAATTGAACTCTTGAAGTTGCTCGATCCATCGTGCCACTTGACCTTCCGGGCTCTTAAACTGAAGAAGCCATTTAAGAGCAGCGTGGTCAGTTCTGAGCGTAAACTCTCTTCCGATGAGGTACTTGTTGAAGTGCTGAAGAGTCTTTACCACGGCTAGCAACTCGCGGCGGGTGACACAGTAGTTTCGTTCTGGTTTGGATAATGATTTACTGAAGTATGCTATGACCACTTCTTTGTCTCCTTGGATTTGTGAGAGAACTCCTCCAATTCCCGTGTTGCTGGCATCAGTGTCCACAATAAATCTTCCATCTCTGGTAGGGTATCCCAAGATCGGCGTTTCACACAGTCGCTGCTTTAGATCGTTGAAGGCGGTTTCACACTCCAAGTCCCATACAAATGTGCGCTTTTCTTCTGTCAGCCGATGTAAGGGTTTAGCAATTCCAGAAAAGTTCTTGACAAACCGCCGATAGTAAGCGCATAGTCCCAAAAACGACCTTACATCAGTTTTATTCTTCGGGGTAGGCCAAGTTTGAACAGCCTTGATTTTGTCAGGATCAGTTTGTACCCCGTTTTCCGAAATGATGTGTCCAAGGTAGCTGACTTTGGATTTAAAGAAGTCACACTTTTTGGCACTCAGCTTCAGGTTTGCTTCACGTAGACGGTTCAAAACCTTCTCCAGATTCTGCAGATGTTCAGTAAAATCACGGCCCAAAATGATGACGTCATCCAGGTACACCAAGCATACGTCTCCCAGTAATCCAACCATTACTCTGTCCATGAGACGTTCGAACGTTGCTGGAGCATTACACAGTCCAAATGGCATGACGTTGAATTGCCAGAGTCCATTTCCAATGCCCGTACTGAATGCTGTCTTCTCTTTGTCTTCTGGACTGATTTCTACCTGCCAGTAGCCACTTTTCAGGTCAACCGTTGAAAACCACTTCATTCCACTGAGCATGTCCAGTGTATCGTCTATTCGAGGCAAGGGGTAGCTGTCCTTCTTTGTGACTTCATTAAGCATTCTGTAATCTACGCAGAATCTGGTGGAGCCATCTTTATTTCTCACCAGAACCACTGGCGATGACCAAGGACTTGTAGATGGTTCGATGACTTTTTCTTTGGCCATGTCTCGTATCATGTCTGCAACTTCAGCTTCTTTCGCCCATGGAATCCTTCGTGGCCTCTGTCGTATAGGTCTTGCGTCGCCAGTGTCAATTTTGTGTTTAACAAGTCCGGTACGTCCACAGTTGTTTCCAGCGGCGAAGACGTCTTTAAACCGCATCAACAGACGTTTTGCTTGTGACAGCTGAGCGAACGTTAAGTTGTCTTTGGATGATTCCAGCAGCTGTGATATTTGGTCTTCCGAGCTTGGTTCCGTAGAAGTAATATCCGTTCGTCGCAGGTACTTCACTTCTTGACATTTTCCAATTATGCTGTTTTTCTTCAGATGAACTTCTTCATTGCCAAGGTTGAGAATTTGCACACTGGCCGTTCTGTTTGTCATGAGCAATGTTCTTGCAGTAATCCAGGTCGGATGTGTGCCCTCATCTTCGGCAACTACACATAGTCCACTCTTGACTGTATTTGGAAATTTCACTCGAACAATATTTTGCGATTTTGGAGCCAACACGACGTCCTTGAGACAGTAAAGCTTACACGGTGCCGTTCCTTCGAAGAACACTTCTTGCTCGGGAAACCGGAGAACACCACGGGCCACGTCCAATATGCACTGCTGCTTCTCCAAAAAGTCCAATCCCAGAATGCAATCGTCAGTTATGTTGGCAATAAGCACAGGATGAATGTATGATTGCTCACCGATGATTATCTCCACGTCGGTATCGCCAAGGACAGGAACTGACTGGCCGGTTGCTGTCCGTAGTGAGCATGCTGCAGATCGATGTTTCCGTGATATAAATCGTTGCAGGAATTCAGACTTCACAATTGTGCGCGATGCTCCTGTGTCCACTGTGAACTTGCAGGTCTTGTTGTTCAGGGTGCCCTCGACGATTAAGCTGTTCCCGTTGCACACTTGTGTCACAGTGATGGTGGGGGCTCTCTCTTGACCAGCCAGCGCCCGCCCCGCGGCCCTGGCGACGTTTAGTTTAACGCCTCCTCATCCACTTGGGTCTCGCAATTTCTGACCCGTTTCTTCGTTTTCGGGCAATCAATCCGAATATGCCCTTTTTCCCCACACCCATAACATGTCGGTCCATAACGGGGCTTCCTGGTTTCAGTCACTAGCTCCCGAACTCTGTATGGTTTGGTGTCTCGTCGCACTGCTTCCACTTCCAAGACATGAGCGAGGGCGTTCTTGAGTGTCTGGTGATGCCCCAATCGTACCGCAGCGCGTACCTCATCATCCCTGATTCCATCCACAAAGCTCTGTAGAGATGTCACTTCAATGGTTGATGGCGTCGACACGTAGGCTCGTCGGACCAACCTCTCGATTTCGTCTGCCCACTGTTGCAATGTCTCTGTGGGTTTCTGGGTGCGCTCTCGTAGTTGTGCCCTGTACGCATGCTCCATGTGCTTGTCTCCATAGCGCGTTTCGAGGGCTTCCAGCAGGGTCTTCAGGGTCCTTTCCTCTTCAGGTATGCGTTCCAGGATAAGCTGAGCGTCTCCTTTCAGCGCTAATGTGAGCGCTGTATTTGCGTGCTCGTCTGTCCAGCCGCAACTTTTGGACAGCGTTGTGAATTGGAATTTGTAGGCTGCCCACGAAGATGTTCCGTCGAAGTGCGGCAAATCTAGCTTGAAGGGCGAGGTCATAGTGGGACCCTGGCAGCTATGTCCAATTCCTCGTAACTTCAGTTTCTGAAATTCGTTGGCCAAGTCATTCACGGTCTGCTCATGTATGTCAAGCCGCCCTTCTACTTCCTTGATACTGGTTTCCACCATTTTGATCTTCTCTCCCATGCCGGCAAGCCCGCTCTGCAACTGACGTCCAATTGTCTCTTCCAGTTTGCGGCTAGCTTCTTCCTGTTCCTTGCGTGCTTCTTGTTGGGCCATCTGTACAGCCTGTAGTGCAGCCTGTGCAGCTTGTTGTCCTGCTAGGATAGCGGCTAGCATGGCCTCCAAGCCCCCATCCGTAGTTCGGCTCGCTGGCGCTGCTGCAGATGGCGCTGCCATGGTGGGTGCCATTGGTGTTGCTGCTGGCTCTTCCAATGTGGATGTTCCTCCTCCCGAAGCTTCGAGCTCTTTCTGCCGGGTTGCATCCATCTCTGCCTGGCGCCTGGTGCGTGGAGTACGCGTATCTTCCCTCGGAGTGATTGGCATCCCACTTCTGACACCAATTGTTACGTGCGGGGTGGTATTAAAATGCCAATCCGATGAGATGAACGTTTATTTCCACTTATCACTAGGTTAGCACAATGTTCCACAGTAGTTGTCCAAATCGTCTTGCACAATTATCAAAAGTCCGTTAACACACACTGAGGTCGTTGGTAATCACAATCACTGATTTCACTGTTCACAGTTCACAACACTAGTTCACTGATAACACTTAACGATCACTTGGTCGCTATCCGCGCTTAGATAGTTCACTGTCGCTTCCAGAGAAAGACTGACTCAAGCCGCGGTTTCAACGTCTTATATAGGACGAGAATATTTCTACAGAACTTTCCAGTATTGACTCGAAACAATAGACAAAAGACGTTCAAAACAAAGCAATAGAAATCACAAACAAAAGGGGCGGCTTTCCTTTGAGCATCTGATGTAAACAACTTTACCATACATGCTAATTTGATCTCTAACTACTTATGAATAAGGTTCAATCTTAACTACAAAACTAGGTACATTGACTAGGGTCTGAATTCCCGGAAGGTTAACTTTTATGACGGTCGGGTCGGGTGTTTATAGCCCGTAATTAGTCTATTCTTTCCCACGGTATTTTTGTTCGAGAAGCTTGGCGAAACATCGCGACTCGACGACGCGATGTAACAATACAAAAAAGCAGAAGTTATTGCTTTGTCTTTCACAACTAAGAAGCTCGATTCCACCGTCACTGTTCACTAGATGAGATCGTGTGTGTACAGTTACAAAACGAATGTGAACCAAGCAATTGCAGCCACAAATGAACATGCGCTCTGCTTACATATTTTAATCACATTTTACCAATGTTCTTTGTTCTCTTTGTTCAGAAAGAGATACAATTACTAATAGATTCAGAGAGGCTGGCCAGTTAATTTACTCCTAAAAACCAAGGCTACTTTACTTGGTATCGTTTGTTATTGTAATGTACATAGGTGATAGGTAAATAGGCTTTTTAAATAATGGTACGACCACACCGCGGCGTCTTGCGTCCACGTATGCGAGCGCGATCTGATTTTCAACATTTTCTGATCACCGCAGATCAAGTTTGGTTTGAACCAGTCGATATTACTGCACTATCTGATTGCGCTCGCACACGCGGACGCAGGTTGCCGCGGTGTAGTCGAACTTAAAGTTTAAAAAGTTTAAAATGGATCTAAAACCCAATGTTTTCCATGCATGTGGAACAAATAACTGTACTTACCTGACTTTTACAATGTATGAAACATTGAGTATGAAGATGCTAGGTAAATTTTAGTTCTTAATTTGGAATCTCTTTTGCTCCTCCAGAACTCAAGTGCAAAATTAGATTCCTATACACTTACTTTAGTTAGTATTTTATTAATTAGATTTAATTGTAATGATATGACTATACGCGAATATAATAATAATTAATCAATGCACCAATATGTAACCAAGCTGTAACCTACATACGCATATGTCGATTCGTGAACAAGTCAAACAGTTGCATCCCATATAAAAGCAGGGGGATTCGAAGCATAAATCACAGGACGAATTTAAAATTTATTTAGAGGCAAATGTAATGTTAATTTTTTAGCGAATCGCCGGTGGCCCATTTCAGTGATTAACTACGTTCTGATGTGATATATTTCGGCAATTTTTAATTTGCAATATTGTTTACTTTGCTGTTCCCTCTGTGGATTTAGGAGGCCAACTGGATTTCCTGCAAAAGTTATTAATTTCGTGTAAACAAACTGAATTACTTTGAACATTTGTGTAATAAGTGTAGACCTATTTTTGAATAAAAAATAATTTTGGCTCAGCTATGAATGATGACAAAACGCGCGGTATTGCATAAGTACTCAGCAGAAAACATTTACAAATTTTCTGCGCTACTATCCCATTACATCTGACGAACAACAGCGTTAGGAAAAATTAGTACAATTTTTGTTTTTACATAATTTACAAAATTTTGGTATACTGCACTACCATTTAATTAGGATACGGAGCAATACCACAGAAAAGATAGTAATTGGCAATACTAGCTTCTACTGAAATTACTGAAAATATATTCGGTAAATTTTTTCTGCTTTTTTAACATAAAATACTTATTTTAAAACTAATAACACTCTTCTTCAGTATACCTATCAAATTTTTTCCATGAATTACAAACTTGTTTGTTGCAATAAACCTACGTGTGTACCTACTTGTCAATTTTTAATCGCACCACAGACTGGGTAAACATGTTTACGTTCTATATTCAGGCTATATTTTTATTTTCTCCTCGAGGTATTCTCGCTGCGTTGTAGCTCAGCTTTCCTGGTTATAGTGAAACTGGATGTGGTACGAGTTAAAGCGTCTCGAGTAGCATAAGAATCAATAGCATAAAGAATACAAAACAAAAATACATAAACTGTACCTACATCAAATAATTAGACAAGATACAGTAGCGAGGTAAAACTATCAGTAATCTTTTTTTGTAAATTGTTAAACACAATCCAAAATTTCATCGTACTGACGGGACTTGAACCCGCACCCCCAGGATAACATGTCCAGTTGCTCTCCAGGGGGTGCGTGTTCAAGTCCCGCGGCGTCGGATGACATTTTGGATTGTGTTTACTAATTTACAAAAATATAAAGTGTGTAATTAATATTTTTTTTATTTTTAGTATTTGTTGTTAAAATCATACTTCGTGAAAATTTCAAGTATCTACCTTTTACAGTTGCGGAGATACAGCCCTGTAAAGTTAGGACAGACTGAAAGGTGGACGGACGGACACCGAAGTCTCAGTAATGGGGTTCCTTTGGCTGAAATCTATATTAAAACTCATTGAAGTTGAGAATAAATAACTATAAATCCGAGTGCTAGCGCTTAGTAACAAATTTTTTACCGACTTCAAATGTCGCACTAGTCATTTTTGGTAAGTACTGAGTTTGAAGTGTTTATCTCTATATCTCTAGAGATACTTACTAGATCTCGATAAAATTAACGGGAAGCATACTCTCTCAAACAAACAAAGCAAAAAATACTGGAGAATTGAGAACCATCTACTTTATTGTGAAGTCGTTTAAAAAAATAACACTGAATCCTCTGCGGATTTTATTGTTTACTTTTCTACAGGTTAAGTATCTAAGTATATATTTTTACTCACAGACAGTAAAAACCTTTTACCCCTTCCAGACAAGCTGTATATCCAACCTAAGGCCACAGCGACGTATTTCAGCCGTTTCTCTTAGAATATATACGTTTTTGGTCGCTCTTTTCATGAGCCAGCCTGAATGTGGGCTGGTCTATTCATTCTGCACCGCACCCAGTGGATTTTTATGGGGATTTAACGCGGATTATATTTGCTCCAACTGTATTTGGATAAATAGAGTATTGAATCGACTGATTTAACGGATTCGGTTTGACCAGATTTATGTGTTGAAGCCACCTATTTTGAGTTAATATAGGGATATTTGATTTGGTAACAACAAGCGATTAAATATGTTAGCTGTATTATTTTCAAGTGACATCAAAAAAGGAGGATGTTTTCAATGCTACTGCATATTTTTCCAACCGATTGATTTTTTCTTGTTCGAAAGAGTACCGGACAATACTTGAATTTCTCGTTTGGTTCCATCGTAATTTCTTCGAGATCTGATGAACAAGTGGAGATACTGAGTATCTTAAAAGATCACCTCAAGCACCTGCACCAAGCAGTTACTAAAAATGACAAGTGCGGTATTTGAAGTTGTTTTTATCGTTTTGTAAAATATCTCAAATTTTCTATTAACTAGTTACCCGCCCCAGCTTCATACGGGTAGATCATATAATCAGCTTGTATCGTCGAGTATGTTAATTCATACTTAATCTCCAAAATTAATCGTCATATTAAAACCAATTTATACAAAACCTTAACGAATTATACACTTAAACCTTCCTTACGAATCACTCTGTCTATTAGTAAAAATTGCATGAAAATCCGTTTTGTAGTTTTTGAGTTTATCGCGAACAGACAGACAGACAGATGCGGCGGGGGACTTTGTTTTATTATATGTAGTGATGTTATATCAGATCGTAACAATTTTACGTAGACATTTTGCCCTCTGCACTTCATGGTTTCTAATTTTGAACTAATATTTCCTCAGAATATTCGGAACGGTGCCTAAATGACGATGACAATAGTCTATACCACAGAAAAAGATTGTCTGGAAGATAGGTACTCATCTACAAATATCTTTCTGTTTTTTTTATCGTATAGGCTAGCGTTTGACCACTACACCTGTTGTGGTAAGTGATGATGCGGTCGAAGATGGTAAGCACGCTAGACCTATAGGAACTGGCTCTCAAAGATACTCGTAGCTGCCGGAACATATAAGATGTTTTGGCGACAGATTTTCTAACTTGAGGGTGGTAGCTGGCCAGGCGGACACTAGGTAGTGCCCTACCACCATGCGGGGGTTGTAGGTTTCTTAACGATGTTTTTCCTTCACCGAAAGGCCACTGCGAAAAGCGCACATAAATGTTTCGATAGGAAAATCCATTGGTGCACGGCGGGGATTGAACTCGGTACCACTGGCATCAAAGCCGACTGTTCTCTCGATTACGCCACCGGGCCCTCAATATATAAATTCTCACATGATCTGACTATGACACGATGATGATGATCATTCTTATGACTTCTGACTATGATGACATCTGCAAAATACTTATCTATAATTTCCGTAAACTTTTAAAATACTAAAACTAATTTACGAGTATTTCTTACGCAAAAAAATAATCTGACCATCTAAAGTTATAAGAAATAAACTGTTTTACAATACCTAATGTGTTTAGGTACACATCCCACACCATTATCGGCATTAAAAACATTTTAATCTGAGCCAACTGGCCGTCGTCGGACCATAAATTATTATGTAGGTACCGAGAATCTTAATAAACCTTTCTAGCTATTTGTAATAAATGACGAAACAAAAATAAGGATAGAATACATAATGTGGGCTTCGCTTGGACTACCGTTTACTTGATATTTTAATCTAATTCTGCGACTTGCAATTCTATTCGCATACTTTTCGATAACATCAAAGCTTTGCGACATTTGAGTTTTAAATTTGTAACTATTAACAGTAAATCTAACTTTGCCATATGCATAAATATTATCTATGTGTGTGATATATACCTACTTTGCTATACAATTATTATACTGAATCGAGGCTTAAGTATAGAGTTATATGTTTGATTCACCAATATGTTATTTTTATATAACTTACAAAATAAGTTATACAAATTGGATAAGGCAAAATAGTGTATTTTGTTGCATTATAATAATTGGTACTTCGCTGATATTTTTGTTTCAGTTATGGACTACGCTTGGAAAAAAAAAAGGAAATACTGCCATTTCTTAAAAACAAACAGCAGGGCGTATGTGAGAAATTTGCTCTAATTTAAAATTATTTTGTAATGGTTACCTATTTCGCTTCTATGGATGTTGTTTGTTGCAGACGTCTATGAAATTCATGCGAGATATCAAGTGTCTCCGAACAACAAACACTACAGGACGATCAAGACCGCATAATAGGTGCCCTACTCACATTAAACTGCAGTAAGGAAACCTAAGCGTCTGTGGTGGAACTTGCGTACTTATTTGCCAACTCACCGACTCCTGCGGTGGTAAGCGATCTTATAGTTCGGTTCGCATTTTAATAGAAATGATTCTTTATTATATCTCTATCACTTTCAGTGCAAAGTGATCGATATGACCATTTCCAGATTATTATAGTTGGTTCTTTTTTTATGAATTTGGGTTGGTTTAGAACGTTCCAATGTACGTTCGACGCCCGCGACGGGTTTGCTCTCCAGCTACCCTCATTTTTCGGTTCCGTAGTTCAATAAAATAGCTACCGGAGCTGACAGTTCTCCTACGACCGCGAAAGCAAGTGGCACGCTGCTCTTGCATCCTCCAAGACGATAACCGTGCACCTATCCAAAGGTGAAAATTACATTAACCTGCCAAGACGAAATATAGGGCAATCTACAGACTGTGTGTAGGACTGAAGTTCTGTGTAGTGCTGATGAAATAAGGACGGCCACCATTGGACTTGTGCTGAAGGCGTTACAGTGGTATGTAAAATCAACCTTTCGTTCTTTAAATTAAGTACCAAACCTCCGGCTTTCACCCTGTATTGTTCCTCTTTCTCACTGTAGATAATAGTTAATTAATCATAGAACCAGCACCCGCGTGGTGAAGATAACTTGCCTAATTTTGTATTTATTTTCACCAATAGTTATGTATATATTTTTTGCTGACATACAAGCAGATTTGTTAACATATCTTATAGGCAAACGTTTGATCCCTATCTAGCCCGATAGTAAGCAATGATGTGGTCAAAGAATAGTGCTCACGCTAGGCCTAGAATACTCTGACTCTCAGTCTCTCAAGGGCGGTGAGTCGCTGGAACGCCGTAGGTTATCGCGGCATATTTTCTCCTCGATGGTCAGCTACTCTTTGGTGGCAAATCAGGCAAAACATTGATATAATATGCTCCTACCGCCTACGGACATAACGCACATTACCATTATCCATCAAATATTACGATACGTGCAGTCCATTTTTTACCGCCGACGCAAAAAAAGGTGGTATAAGTTTGAAATATGTATCTAAGTATGTGTGTGTCTGCCTGTTGCATCGTAGCGCTCAAACGGATGAACTGATTTTGATCTAGTTTTTTTTTTGCTTTGATAGTTTTTTTTTTGCTTTGATTCATGTAAATCCGTTCAGCCGTTTAAGACTTTGAACTTTTATCTAGTTGATGACGCTATGAAATGAACTTTCATAGGTCTTATCTAAGAACATAGTAGCATTAACTCGATGCTGGGACATCTCCTGGAGTCTGCAGAGTACTCAAATGAATGGTCTCAATAAACAGAATATGTATGTATCAGTCGGAAGTGGTTTTAAATGTTGAATTTCAGGTACAAACGTATCTTTCCATGCCTGATAAGTTCAAAGTATGGTCAATTGGTCATTGTATATTACGGTGTAGTAAGTGACTTGTCTATCTATGATTATAAGATCACAAAATAACATACCGTTCATAACCAATTATAATTATAACCATACCGTTCAAATGAGCCTATAGAAAGAAATCTAAGAAGTACCTAGACTCATTCTTCTCGTTATCCCATAACTCATTCGCCAGGGGACTTTGAAAATAGATCGCACTTACCAAATAAACCCCATATATTATAGGAAAAATACGAGTGAGGCACTTAAATTAGATAAATGGCCACGTTGCAATTGACAGTGTATTAAACAGTTGCTTGCATGCCAGAATAGAGCTCCGTTACTTTGTGAGCGGGAGTTTACATTGGCACGGCCGCAGCACCCTTTTGGAAGACATGCTAAAATAATTTAATAGTGTTCTTGAGTATGCAGGTACATACTTTGTTTTGCATTTTTTTAAGTTGAAAACATCCGCAAGTAAACACTTCATTTTGCGATTTTAACTGCTGGCTGATAGGTGAAATAGCGTCATATCCGTAAAATGGATGAAAAATAAGACGCTGGAAATACTTGACAGTAAAAAGACACTAGGAACCTTGAAAAGCTTTTTTTCAGCTACGCCATTAGGTAAACATAATTACGGAGACTGCGTTTTCGACATAATTTAATAATATGTAGTAATACTCAATTTCAATGAAATCCTTTACTACACATAATGCTTTTAAACTAACTATGCTTTGAGTGCTTGAATGCTTTAAGGCTAACACCATCCAGCTACGTACAATCAACCTTCGAATTCTATAATACCATGATAAAGATTATTTCAGGCAACAAAAACTGTTTTACCTTCCTGCAATCCTCTTAAAATAGCAATGTGATAGCGTCTCGTAGCCTACTAGTCGTAGGTGGCCAGCAACAAATTTTTCTTTGATAGAATTCGAATAAATCCCTCGGCTATGCAATCATAATCATTTCCCGCCGCTCATGCTACTTCAGACAGTTCTGACGGTCTTGCGTTAACCACGTTCTGGTACGATCTACAAATGCTATAAAACCTCAATAAAGATTAGTTTAGCCAACAAAAACTATTCTACCTTCCTGCAATCCTCTTAAAAGAGCGATGTGATGGCGTCTCGCAGGTTGCCAGCTACAACTTTTTCTTTGATAGAGTTCGAATAAATCCGCGCCAAACAGACGACGGTGAAGAGAATTACGGATTCAGTGCACTTTCCGAACTGGGAAAGATTGTTTTGTTGCTGGTTTACTAGTGGTGTATGAAATTTTGTAGTCTTGCTTTTAGATGGTCTTGTTTTTGACATTTATATTTGATCACTTGAGTCACCCTCATAAAGTAACAGTACCTAAAAGACGAGTAGAATCTATGAATACTTGGCTAAACATGTGTATTCTAGTTAAAGATAAAATCAGGCCAAGGAATAGGTACTAAATATATATAATCTATTCTACACTATATAATTTTCCTTTTGATTTACCTTCTACATTATGATTTACCTTTAATTTTATGAAAATCAAATTTACATCATTATTGTCAGTATTGTCACACATTGAACATTGCTGAAAGCGTAGGCCTTTCTTGAAATCTTATCTTCTTCTTATTTCTTTGCTTCTTCGTTCATCATACGAACCGCCTAAGAATCGAAAATATTTAAAAAAAATAATGTTATTTTAAGATTTTTTTCGTTTCTTCTAGCTGCTTTGCCATCACCAATAAACATACCTACAGTATAATTTTACAGAGTAGTATAGAGTGCTGAGACTTACGAATAGGGTTCATGATTTCTCGAGCTTATCAATTTCTCGGGTGTCGAGAATTCTCGAGGCTAATTTCTCGGGTCTTCTCGGGTTGACGAGAAATTTACATTTACGTATGTTTTTGCATATCTTTTCGGTTCAAATAGTGAAAAAAGTCATCACAAAATTAAAAATGTGGTTCATAAAAACATCTTGTTTTAAATCAATTAATTCCTCTCAAATTAAGTACCAAAATAATCATAAAACTTCTATTGCCAGTTTCCAACAAAATTAGCTTCTCTAAAACAAAAAAAAAATTAAAACGTTAATACTATCATAATCATAATCAGGCAGTTTCCATCCACAGCTGGAAATAGACCTTTCCTATGGCACGCCACTGAGCTCAATCTTCAGCTCTATGTTTCCAACCGCTGCCAACCAGCTTGCGTATATCATAGCTGGAGGGCGTCCTATACTACGTTTACCGACCGTGGTCTCCACTCTAGAATACGTCTACCCCAACGGTTATCGGTTCTACGACAGATGTGACCAGCCCTTTGCCATTTCAGCTTGCTAATCCTTTGAGCTATTTCGATAACTTTGGTTCACTGACGGATGACTTCATTTCGAATTCAATCCTTCAGAGAAACTCCGAGCATAGCCCTCTCCATAGCTCGCTGAGCAACATGGTGAACTAGTCGTACCGTTAGTGTCCACGTCTCGGCTCCGCAAGTAATAACAGATAGGACGCACTCGTTAAAGACTTTTGTCTTCAGGCTTTGTAGTACGGGCGATCCCAGCTGTATCCGCCTGCGAGCTTCCTTCTCGAAGGTATTTCTAACCTATTGCAATATTTGCCCAACGTAGACGTATTCGTGAACAGCTTCGAGAGAAACTCCGTTTAGGGCAATCGGCAGTAACATGTTTGTTGAACATGATCTTGGTCTTATCCAAGTTCATCCGGAGATCGATGCGTGCATAATAATCGGCAAGGGTAGTCAGCATGTATTGCAAGTCCTGTACGGTTTCAGCCATGATGACAATATCATCCGTAAATTTCAAATGTGAAAGGTAATTGCCGTTCATATTTTATGCTCCGTCCTTTCCAATTCAGCGCTTTGAACATATTATTTTCTAGAGCGTTAGTGAACAATTTGGGGTATATAACGTCCCCTTGTCTCACTCGTCGATGTAAGCGGATATGTTCAGTCTGCTGATTTTGTACTTGCTGACTTAGTACTTGCAGACTTATAATTACAATCACAGCACCATTTTTGGGAGGTTAATTAAGAAAAAAATCAACTTTAAAATTTGCAAGATCAATAAACAACAGCTGAAAATCTGAACATACATACAAAACAAGCATGTGTTTTAGAAAATACCACAACTGCTTTGGCTAAAATTTTGCACAGTGATAGCCATTACACAACAGAACAGAACAGAACAGAACAGAACAGAACAGAACAGAACAGAACAGAACAGAACAGAGCAGAGCAGAGCAGAGCAGAGCAGAGCGGAGCGGAGCGGAGCGGAGCAGAGCGGAGCGGAGCGGAGCGGAGCGGAGCGGAGCGGAGCGGAGCGGAACGGAACGGAACGGAACGGAACGGAGCGGAGCGGAGCGGAGCGGAGCGGAGCGGAGCGGAGCGGAGCGGAGCGGAGCGGAGCGGAACGGAACGGAACGGAACGGAACGGAGCGGAACGGAGCGGAGCGGAGCGGAGCGGAGCGGAGCGGAGCGGAGCGGAACGGAACGGAACGGAACGGAACGGAACGGAACGGAACGGAACGGAACGGAACGGAACGGAACGGAACGGAACGGAACGGAACGGAACGGAACGGAACGGAACGGAACGGAACGGAACGGAACGGAACGGAACGGAACGGAACGGAACGGAACGGAACGGAACGGAACGGAACGGAACGGAACGGAACGGAACGGAACGGAACGGAACGGAACGGAACGGAACGGAACGGAACGGAACGGAACGGAACGGAACGGAACGGAACGGAACGGAACGGAACGGAACGGAACGGAACGGAACGGAACGGAACGGAACGGAACGGAACGGAACGGAACGGAACGGAACGGAACGGAACGGAACGGAACGGAACGGAACGGAACGGAACGGAACGGAACGGAACGGAACGGAACGGAACGGAACGGAACGGAACGGAACGGAACGGAACGGAACGGAACGGAACGGAACGGAACGGAACGGAACGGAACGGAACGGAACGGAACGGAACGGAACGGAACGGAACGGAACGGAACGGAACGGAACGGAACGGAACGGAACGGAACGGAACGGAACGGAACGGAACGGAACGGAACGGAACGGAACGGAACGGAACGGAACGGAACGGAACGGAACGGAACGGAACGGAACGGAACAGAACAGAACAGAACAGAACAGAACAGAACAGAACAGAACAGAACAGAACAGAACAGAACAGAACAGAACAGAACAGAACAGAACAGAACAGAACAGAACAGAACAGAACAGAACAGAACAGAACAGAACAGAACAGAACAGAACAGAACAGAACAGAACAGAACAGAACAGAACAGAACAGAACAGAACAGAACAGAACAGAACAGAACAGAACAGAACAGAACAGAACAGAACAGAACAGAACAGAACAGAACAGAACAGAACAGAACAGAACAGAACAGAACAGAACAGAACAGAACAGAACAGAACAGAACAGAACAGAACAGAACAGAACAGAACAGAACAGAACAGAACAGAACAGAACAGAACAGAACAGAACAGAACAGAACAGAACAGAACAGAACAGAACAGAACAGAACAGAACAGAACAGAACAGAACAGAACAGAACAGAACAGAACAGAACAGAACAGAACAGAACAGAACAGAACAGAACAGAACAGAACAGAACAGAACAGAACAGAACAGAACAGAACAGAACAGAACAGAACAGAACAGAACAGAACAGAACAGAACAGAACAGAACAGAACAGAACAGAACAGAACAGAACAGAACAGAACAGAACAGAACAGAACAGAACAGAACAGAACAGAACAGAACAGAACAGAACAGAACAGAACAGAACAGAACAGAACAGAACAGAACAGAACAGAACAGAACAGAACAGAACAGAACAGAACAGAACAGAACAGAACAGAACAGAACAGAACAGAACAGAACAGAACAGAACAGAACAGAACAGAACAGAACAGAACAGAACAGAACAGAACAGAACAGAACAGAACAGAACAGAACAGAACAGAACAGAACAGAACAGAACAGAACAGAACAGAACAGAACAGAACAGAACAGAACAGAACAGAACAGAACAGAACAGAACAGAACAGAACAGAACAGAACAGAACAGAACAGAACAGAACAGAACAGAACAGAACAGAACAGAACAGAACAGAACAGAACAGAACAGAACAGAACAGAACAGAACAGAACAGAACAGAACAGAACAGAACAGAACAGAACAGAACAGAACAGAACAGAACAGAACAGAACAGAACAGAACAGAACAGAACAGAACAGAACAGAACAGAACAGAACAGAACAGAACAGAACAGAACAGAACAGAACAGAACAGAACAGAACAGAACAGAACAGAACAGAACAGAACAGAACAGAACAGAACAGAACAGAACAGAACAGAACAGAACAGAACAGAACAGAACAGAACAGAACAGAACAGAACAGAACAGAACAGAACAGAACAGAACAGAACAGAACAGAACAGAACAGAACAGAACAGAACAGAACAGAACAGAACAGAACAGAACAGAACAGAACAGAACAGAACAGAACAGAACAGAACAGAACAGAACAGAACAGAACAGAACAGAACAGAACAGAACAGAACAGAACAGAACAGAACAGAACAGAACAGAACAGAACAGAACAGAACAGAACAGAACAGAACAGAACAGAACAGAACAGGTGGTCAAGAACTCAGACACCGAGATCCCAGTACCCTTTAAAATGGACTTTGCACCCCAGATCTTTTCTCGAAGAACGACGTCCCGGAATTTGCACAGTATCGGCCTGGGTTTGCCTGGACTATTTAAACGCCCCATTCTATGACACCGGCTGATGTCGATTACCGTGCAGGAATCAACCTTGAACTGGTCGACTACTGCTTTGGCTGCGACGGCAGCAATGTCTTCACTCGGTGTCTCTGGCAGGCCATGCAGCAGCAGTATCTTGCGACGATTTTGAGTTTCCAGTTGATCAATCTCTCGTGCTAGACAATCTAATTGCTTCTGGAGGGTTTGGAGAGCATTAACAACAAACACTTTGAATGTGGCAAACTCTGCTGACAGTGCATCAGTGTCACCGCCAGGTGGGGCCTGCTGCAGTCTTCCCTCGAAAGTGTCCATCCGTTTACCGAAAGTGTCCATTAAGTCATCAAGGGATTGCTTAAAACTGTTGACATCCATGTTGAAGTTAGCAAGTACACAGTGATATAATAAATATTGAAATATACTTGTTCAGTGAAGTGAATTAGTAGAAATTTGCACAGTATGGCAGGTATGGTGTGTTATTATATTAAATTTTTCATAAGATTGTTGCTTAATCTATTATTAATCATTAAATTATTGAACAGCACTGGAATTTTAATGTTGCACGTTTTACACCTACCCACCAAAAAGCCAAAAAACCAAGAAGGTAAAAGGAAGAAAGGTAGACCTCTGAAAAGGTGGGATTAGGACCTAAGACAAGTGGCAGGAGTGATGTGAAACAGAGTGGCTCAAGAAAGATCAGAATGGAAAAGGTTTGAGGAGGTCTTTGCTGATTGGCAAACAGATCTTCAAAAAAAAAAAGCAAATACTAGACTAAGTTTAAAGTTTTACATAATTATGTGTTAGAACATGTTATTAATTATAAGTAGATCTGAAGAAAAGGCTATATTTTATTAATATTGTAAATCGCTAACGATTCTCTCGTTTCCGAGGTTTTACTAATTTAACGCGGGCTTTTGGCCAAACGTTAATTATTATTATTATAATAAAGATCCATCCAAAATGCCATCCACAATTAAAAAAAATACAGTACTTAACTACCTATGGCTGTACACAGGGCTATCAAGTCTCGAGAGTTACGTAGTTTGTTTTCAAGACTAATTGAAAACAAGTCTTAAGACTACGTTTCTGAAAGCTGCTTCCCCAGCACTAAACAAAGAAACTAACAGTGTTCTATAGAATTTTGAAACTTATTTATTCATGAAAGCACTCCACACATAGTCGCTAGACAGATGCTAATGAAAATCCCTCATTTTTATACCGTTGACAAGCGGCCATATTTCAGTTGTAAAGGACCCACTTCATGCCGCAAAATATGTGCGAATTTCACGCCTTAAATTGTTTTGTAGCACGCGATATGAGCATTTATGATATTCGCACTTCTGTTCCAGTGTGTTTCGGCTTGTAAACTGCTTATTAAATTGTGCCTAGTAGGATGAAGAGAGAAATGTATTTTTCTTTGCAGTGCTTATATATTGTTCGAAGTAATTCGTTTAATATTATCCTGAATACTTGGTAAGGCTCATTCATGACTTAATTTAACTAAGCATAAATGAGCCGTTTATTTTAAAGTTTTTTTTATCTTTTGATTAGAAACTTTAATATGAATTGCAATTCCTATGAGAAACAATAAATTTTATGAGCTTCGCAATATTACATTGATCATGACTATTATGAGTCCCGAAAACAATATTTATTTCCAGACTCATACTAGGCGATGTCCGCTTGAGTTACTACACCTATCCAGCGAACAAAGAGCCGCGAGTATCATCCGCAATCTTTTTATTGTTTTATTGTATGAGAGCTCAAGTAACACTGGTATAGTAGCGCGGAGAAGCGCGTATGAATTATGTATTTTTGTTTTAGATTTTTATGAGAAAAGTTTTGATTATTTTCAGTTCGGTAAAGGTAGGGATGTATGAGTAAAGGCTGTACAAAGGCCAGACAAAATAAACGCGGAACCGGGAACAAAGTTGCCCCATGTTTATTAAGGGAAAAGTGGCTGACATGTTCCGTTATTGAAACAGTATGAATGTTGGTAGTTCCTGTTACAGGCATGTCGATTTTTATGAAACATGAAGGTTATATTTTAATTTAGAAAAGTTTGTTTGCTCTCACGTTGGTTGTGAATAAACAAACGTGTGCGTGTGCTAAAGAGTTTTAATAAGTTTTTTATTCTAGAGAGCAATAATGTTTATATTTATTTGAATATTATAGAACTATATGTATTATATGTATTCATCGATAACACTAAGTTGTTTACCATTCTCATATACTATGTATTATGCAGAATCATTCACACGTACGTAAGTAGGTATATGCAATGGACAATCTTATATTGATCGAATACTAAAATCTACGGCACATTTCCTTTTGTTGTGTAGAGATCACTAATTTCTTATTCATTAAAAATGTATTCATAAATATTATTGTATTAAACAAACCATTCATTCATTGTTTGAATAGAATAGAGTTTTGCCGTATAATGAACGTTTTTATGTTATAAAATATCAATAGTTTGGTTATTTTTTACTCTAACATCGTATTTTAAAATATTTAAAATAAAATTACCTACCAATAGAATACTATACATAATGTAGATACAGTTTTCCAAACTCTCACAATTCTCTCTTATCCTAATATAAATCAAGCGATGCTCGTCTGTTTATTTGTTCGGTAGCACGTTACATGTTAGTACAAATCTGATACAGTCTCACGCGATCTCAATTTATTCAAGAACTGAGCGTAGGGTAGTGTACCTTACTCCATATGTCTTTGAAACTGATAAAAGTTTTGAATAGGCAGATATATTAGTAATAGCCGCTAAATACGTAAAAATCAAAGGTTTACTGGTTCTCGTAGTGTGGCTCTGTAATTTCAATGTTTAGTAATTGACTGCCAGCCATCGTCTATCACCTACGATTTTGTAGAGGCCACAATAAAACACGGATTTGTCTTCGGCGATTTCTTAATATAGTCGATGCTTCTTGTCTTATCTTATAGGTACAATAACATGACACATGTTGGCTTGGAAATGGAAGCGGTAGTTGGAAATGGTACAAATTTGTTAAATAAGTAGCCGGTATTCTACCAGATATTTGGATCCGTAACCTGAAATAGCTACGTTGAAATCGGCTAAATCTATACTTTTCTATGTACTTATGTTCGCTGGGGCTGCAAAGTATATACATTGGTATTCTTTACTTTTGCGACAAAGCAAACAATTAAAGCAACGAAAAATAAACAACGCTTTTTTAATTTCTTATAGGCTAGCGTTTGACCATTATCTGTCATTATCTATCATTTATCATTATAATTTCTTGTACTGTTGTGTCAAAAATGAAAGCCTTTTTACCGTTTTGTCCACAATAAATGAAAAGCCGAATAACAATGACACCATAAAACTCTCAAAGATTTCTTAAAACATAATTCAAAAAACCAATAATTGCCAAAACTCGGTATCAGCGTCGTATAAAGCCTGCTACCGACTCACACGCGACTTGACCAGACCGCTCCATGGCATCAGTAAACAGTAATACAGCTTCATGCAAGCTTGAAAATTATGCTTTTTATTGACGTTACGTTACGATGATTTATATGTAGCATTTTAAGTTTTGATGCATTGGCATCATGCCTGTGGTATGTAGAACTAAATACATTTTTATTTGATTTTTAAATTACCTAAGAATAATTTTAATGATTTTCAATTCTTTGAAAACTGATGTGACGTGTAAAGCGTGATGATTCGTTAATTTTCTTCCATGATTATGCAATAATAATTAACCTATATACAGTCGTAATTGGGAAAAATATCTTTAGTAGCCTATAGTAGTAAATGAAGGCCTTCATTTTTCTACTACTTTACCAAAGAGTGGCATAAAATTTTCAACGGTAGTATAGATAAGTACAAATATGTCAGCATGTATAAAATCTCAGCAAGCAACGCGTCTCGAGTCTCGTGGATATCGTGACTCTTAGATAAAATTCCTGTTTTACATTAGATAGAGATTTATAAAATCACAAACAATCTAACATCTACATTCATCACATGGAACAAAATTTATAATACAACCTTAATGGATGATTGTAGATTTTTTTGTCTCCAGTGGCTATACTACGATTGTATAGCTTGCTATATACTTATACTGTCAATTTTTAACTTTTATGTGTTAGGTAGATACAAAATATATAGCTGCCGCATACGTGATGATGAAGTAGTTAGCTCTACAGGGCTATGTGAGAACTTGCAAGCTTTGATACTGCGTTCCATAACGAATCAAATTTCACCCTACACCCACCAGAGATTGAGCGATTAAACAAGTAATTAAGTATCGACGCTCATTCTGTCCCGGCGACTCTCAAATTTGCATGTTAAACGAAGTTCAACCTTGCTTTTTGTTTTACATCCCTTATTGAGATGCTGGGCTTACTGCGTGCTCGCGTGCCTTAAGGACAAATCTTCAATACCAAACCAAAACTCACCTTTAAAACACTTATGATAATTTAGTTAAGGTTCAGTATGGGTTTGATTAAGTGCTGTGTTAATTTTGTCGTATTGATGGACTTTTTAATTGTGTTGTTAATGTCAGCGTTAAGGCGTAGAGATCGCTTGCTCAGATTGTGTGGTCGATTCGGTTCGCATTTGGATCAGATTGTGCCTGGCCTAGGATTTTGCTTTTGCGCTGGTTAACTAAGAAAGCTTGACACTTTGAGATAAATTAAGTTCTCTTCTTTGTTTTATGCTAAAATGTCTGAAATCGCAACTTCTGCAAGTAAAGATGTCAGACTTTTATTCAATAAGCATAATACTGGACTAGGTTGTCTGGGCGTGCTAACGTGATGTTTTTCCGACGGCTATACCGTTATTCTCTATTGTACATTTTGACTAACTAGGAAAACTTTATATGAATTGACTGACGGCTTGATATTCCTCGTTTTACTATATTTCTTTTTAAGCTATTGCATAGCTTCTATCGCGGGCTTTGAGCGTGGAGGCCGAATCCAGAAATTCCGTAACGAAAATAATCTAACACCCCAAATAATTAAATAAGCAATCCAGCAACATTTCACTACTATTGATGAAACCAAAGACGACCTTATCTCTACTACGCTAAGGCTTAAAAAATGAGGTTTGTTAGATCGAACTGTAATGGACAGTTGGTATTTGCAGTTGTCTTCTCGTTCCTTTTTAAAATATAAATTCCGAATTCTATTTTCAAATTATGTCAAGGGTGAACAAGTCCTCGGAACTTTACATAATTCCTCCTTGTTAAACACTCACTGCCTTCATACATGTAGCCGTGACACAGATAGGTGTATAGGTATTTATCATCTATGTACAACAGTGAATATCTGTACTCGTATAATTTGTGTACAAAGTGTTTTAAATATGAATAAACAAAGTGCATTTATTAATGAAGAAAGTCACGAAAAAAATAGTGAAGGAAAATGAGTGAGTACTCTATATACATACATCTTATTATTATCACGAATGCAGTATTATTTTTTGTTTTGGTAATTTATATATAACTAGAAGTCCCCCGCGGCTACGCCCGCGTTAAAAACTCCTTTTATTTACTTAAAACTTTTCTTTTGTAAAAACGATTCTATCATTAAAGACATCAAATAAAAATTAGCCAAATTGGTTCACCTGTTTTCATGTTATCGCGTGACTAAGACAAATCAGGATTCATATTTTTAAAACCCGAAAACCCAATAAAGCGCAATCCGAAACTATATTGATTTTCAGACTTTTTTACCCCAGTTCACTCTTTTAGGGTGGCATTATGAAAAAGTCTGAAACTTGTATTTACTTATTTATTTACAGAAGTACTTGTGTGAAATGTCGAATAAAATGACTATCCAAAATTTGAGCCCCCGCTTCATCCCTTGAAGAGTGAATTTTGAAAAATCTTTTCTCAGCGGATACCTACGTCAAAATTTCTATCTGGATGCAAAATATCAGCGCAATCCGAAACAATATTGATTTCAGACATTGTTACCCCACTTCACCCTTTTAGGAATAGAATTTCAAAAAGCCTGAAACACGTATTTACTCATTTATTTACTAAACTACTTGTGTGAAGTTTCGAATATAAGAGACAATCAATTCTTGTTTCTCCATACAAACTTTGAACCCTCGCTTCATCCTCTTCAGGGATGAATTTTGGAAAACCTTTCTCAGAGGGAACTAACGTCGTAATTAATAACTATCTGCATGCCAAATTTCAGCGCAATCCGAAACAATATTGATTTTTACACTTTATTACCCCATTTCACCCTCTTAGGGGTGGAATTACAAAAAAACCTGAAACACGTCTTTACTTATTTTTTTACTGAAGCACTTATGTGAAGTTTCGGATAGAAAAGACGATCTAATCTTGTTTCTCCATACAAACTTTGAACCCCCGTTTCATCCCCTTCGAGGGTTAATTTTGGGAAATCCTTTCAAAGAGGGATCTAACGTCGTAATAACTATCTGCATGCCAAATTTCAGCGCAATCCGAAACAATATTGATTTTACACTTTATTACCCCATTTCACCCTCTTAGGGGTGGAATTCCAAAAAAACCTGAAACACGTCTTTACTTATTTTTTTATTGAAGCACTTATTTGAAGTTTCGGATAGAAAAGACGATCTAATCTTGTTTCTCCATACAAACTTTGAACCCCCATTTCATCCCCTTAAGGGGTGAATTTTGGAAAATCCTTTCTTAGTACACCCTTACGTACTAAGACAAATATACCCTCCAAATTTCAAGTCTCTACGACCAGCGGTTTAGGCTGTGCGTTGTCTGTCAGTGAGTCAGTGAGTCAGTGAGTCAGTCAGTATGTCAGGACAAAGATTCTTATAGTATTAGATACTGTTATAAAGGTAACCAAAATTTTTGATATTAAAATGAGCGATGTTAAAAGTAGCTCACTTCTCAATTATTTAATAAAAGAAAAAAAAATGTTTTCTTATCGGTCACCACGCTCAAAAAGTGTAACTTGAATTAATATCTAAGAAAAAAGATACTGAATAAATAAATAAATGCTATGCAATAGCTTTACCGCGGCAGTCCCCGAGTGCCACACGTCTTTTTTTTAATATCTAATAGGCTAGCGTTTGACCACTATCTCTCCTCGTGGTAAGCAATGATGTGGTCGAAGATAGTGAACATGCAAAACCTAGACTGGTCCAACTCTCAAGCGCTGTGTGTTGCCGGAATACCGTAAGGTTATATGCTCAGACCAAATAGGAAGTCTTACTAACTTTACTTCTTATTTGGTCTGAGGTTATAGGCGACAGATTTTCTCTAAAATAAATGAAGTCTTCTGAAAGAATGAATTCTAAAATGAACGTATTACTAAACGCTTAGAAATCAATGAAATTCATATATCTTTTAGCTATAAAATAAGTAGAATTAACATTCGATGTGAAAGAATCGTAGGAAACTAGGTAAGTATATTAAATTGGGAAGTATTCACACTTAAACACAAAAACGCTACGTCAACCGTGTTGCTCCCGATCCTACATTAATAACCTACCTTCTGAACATAACTCTCAACCGCTAACGAAATAAATTACGTACTTACTTCGGTAAGCCATATTAAGCGACCCCCAATTAGCCAAGATGAGATATATGGTCACAAAGTATATAAAGTAAAGGGGGCGCGGGATCGATTCCCGGTTAGCGGGCAGTGGTCAGGCATTAAAATATTAAGGGCGCTCTAATCTGCCATGATTGAATTTGCGTTTCCGTGCCCCTGTGTGTGCGCGCCCTAGCCAGAATGTGATGTATCATTGGGGGTACTATTGGTTCGAAATTTGATAATGCGCTATCAGTTTGTGTTGAATTATATTGATTGGATAATTTAAACATCCATTTTATTTTTACCATTTCGTTGCCACGCTAGCATGATACCAACTTTAGATAAAGTGTGAGAAATCAATCGTTGATTGTTGTCTTCAACGAAAAATCAAGGAATTTAAATTTTAAATTCTAAAATTAATGTTCTTTTACTCAATCTAATACCATATCTTTGTCCTGACATCATTAATTCGATGCCTAACATACTGACTGACTGACTGACTTAGATAAACCGAACAGCCTACATCGCTGGTCGTAGTGACTTGGAATTTGGAAGGTATATTTCCCTTAGTGCGTAAGGGTGTACTAAGAAAGAATTTCCCAAAATTCAGCCCTTAAGGGAATGAAATGGGGGTTCAAAGTTTGTATGCACAAAACAAGAATAGGTAGTCTTTGTTATTCGAAACTTCTCACAAGTACTTCTGTAAATAAATAAGTAAATACGTGTGTCTGGCGTTTCCAAAATTTAACAAAGTCTGAAAATCAATATTGTTTCGGACTGCACTGAAATTTGGCATGCAGATAGTTATTATAATGTAGGTATCTGCTAGAAAAGGATTTTCCAAAATTCACCCCTTAAAATGATGAAACGAGATTACAAAATGTTTTTTATGAAACTTCACACAAGTACTTCTGTATATAAATAAATACGTGTTTAGTGTTTTTTGAAATTCCACTCCTGAGAGGGTGAAGTGGGATAACAAAGTCTAAAAATCAATATTGTTTCTGATTACGCTGAAATTTGGCATGCAGATAGTTATTATTATGTATGATTGATGATGATTTTCCAAAATTCACCCTATATTGATGAAACAAGGGTTCAAAGTTTGTATGGAGAAATAAATAGTCTTTTCATTCGAAACTTTAGATAAGTAATTCTGTGAATAAATAAGTAGATACGTGGGTGAAGTGGGTGGACCAGCGGTTTGGGCTGTGCGTTGATATCTCAGTCAGTCAGTCAGGACTTCAGATAGATTTTATATGTATAGATTGATATTTTAACGCGGGTGATGCCGCGGGGTAGAAGTGCAACGTGTAGTAAAATATCAACAGTGATTACGAATGTATATATAAATATATATATATATATATATATATATATTCGTAATCACCGTTGAAACTTTTTATTTTGATACCACAGTCTGATGTATTTTGAAAACATTATTTTTTTGTTAATGTTATTGTTTTGCTAATCTCAATTTGCAAGTGATTCAAACGATTTCAACGAGTGACTTGTTTTTCCTTTCGAATCATTATAGTTTTCCTTATCCCAATTTGAAATTTTGCGATACAAAAGACTTCAACGCAAGACTTGTTAACCGAGTTCACAAAAAAAGGAGGAGGTTCTCAATTCGTCGGAACCTTTTTTATTTTTATTATGTATGTGTACCTATTATTCAAAGATGCCTTAACCGATTTGAAAAATTCTTTTTTTGTTTCAAAGAGTACCCTTCCCAGGTGATCCTATTTAAATTTTAACAAAATCGGCCGAGCCATTTTTAATATATAATATCAACATTTGTATTACGACGCATTTACTTATCTCGACGACTTACTACTAACTACTGGCACAGATTATAATTGACTAGCGCGACGTTTGAAGTTTCTTTTAGTTTTTAAACGATCTTAAGTTATTTTCCTCTCGAATAGTCGAACTGCAATGTTCATCTCGTTATTATAAGATTACTTTTTGGCGCGAAACATCGTTAATTTTGTTTTTAATACGCTTTTATTAGCTTCAGACGTATGTATGTTTGTATGTTAGTATGTAACGGAATATTTGAACATGATTGTAAAAAAACGCGTGGGGTGCTTTTCAGGATATTATCAAAATAACCCTTCTAGTCATATCTGTTCATAAAATATTTGGAACTATTGATACCATGCACCCCACGCTTTTTTTTTACAATAAAATCATTTTTTCTTACACTATTTTTAATTCAAATTTATTAAAATTTATTTTCTATTTTTTAGTTGGATTTTCTATAAAAGCGTATTTTTTTAGTTTTTTTAAACTATTGTTTATTTTTTATTGGCGTACCCAGTGTCACTCTCACTACTAAGACAAATCTATTGACACTACTCACATAAAAATACGATGAGCCGTTTAGGCTCTAAGGCGTACCAAAAAAATATACATACATACACTCGAAAAACATAACCCTCCTTCTTTCGCAGTCGGGTAATTAAAATAGTGAGTTACGGGTATCACAGTTTTTCCAAAATCATCCCCCACGCGTGATTCTGACTGACTGAATGACTGCCTGATATATTAACGCACTGCCTAAACCACTGGTCCTGGAGACATCATGATATTTGGAGTGTTCTTTGTGAAGTGAAACTATCCACTAAGAAAGGGTTATTCAAAATTCCACCCCTATGAGGGTGTAATAGAAGGTTACATTTTTATTAAAACTTTGTATTTCTGATTCGATTGTCTTGTAAATTGGTACACATACACTTTTACAATTAAAATTTTGAAATACGTGTATCACAGATTTTTAAAAATCGTCTCCGACGCGTTTATCTAACTTTAACTAACTAATTGTCTAACTATCAACGCATTGCCTAAACCGCTAGTCCTAGACACATGAAATTTGGAGGGTGTGTTTTATGTAAAGTGTAGGTATCCATTATGAAAAGGGTTTACTTAGGTTAGGTTAGACTTTGACATACTGCTTAGCATTCTACGCTCTCTGAACATATCTCCAACAGTAATTGAGTGGTTTCGATCATACCTGTTTGGTCGCCGGCAGCGCGTGCGCATCGATGATACTTTCTCATCATGGTGTAATACGACTGCGGGCGTACCACAGGGCGGCGTCCTCTCCTCTTCTCTTTTCAACTTTTATCAACTCAATTTCTCAGCACTTCTCTTCGTCCTACCACCTTTATGCAGATGATTTACAAATCTATACTCGGTCAACCATACAGAATTTACCAGCAGCTATAAACACCATAAATATAACCTTAAACGAATATCTGATTGGAGCTGCTCGTATGGCCTCAGAATAAATCAGATGAAAACACAAACTATAATCATAGGAAGTTCGAGGATGATCTCAAAAATCGACTGGTTTCATCTGCCTCAGATAATTTTTGACGTTAATATTATTAAAATTAGTGACTCAGTCAAAAACTTAGGATTGTTAATTGATAAACACCTTTCGTGGGTACCACAATTGGCTGAAACGAGTCGCAAGATCTTTGCATCTGCCTCTTCTCTCAGAAGATTGCGAAATTTTCTACCAACAACCACTAAAATTGCGTTAGCACAAACTCTTCTTCTTCCAATATTAGACTATGCTGATGCCGCATATCTAGACATTACCGAAGAACAGCTTAATAGGCTTGAACGCTTACAAAATGTATGTATACGGTTCATATTTGGATTAAGGAAATATGACCATGTTTCTGCATTTCGAAAAAAGCTGGAATGGTTGTCAATCCGTCTCCGCCGGAATGCTCATATTCTCACTCTTCTTTATACTATCCTTTTTATTTCCTCCTCTCCTTTCTATCTCAAACAACGCTTCACCTTCCAATATCTCTCACATTCTCTCTTCTTGCGCTCATCTGAAACTCTTGAACTTCAAATGCCTCTTCACTCTTCCCAATACTATGATAAATCGTTCACTGTACAAGCTATACGTTTATGGAATTCTCTGCCTTTAGATATCAGACGTGCAAAATCTTTGCCTATTTTTAAAAATATGGTAAAGAATTATTTTCTATCCACTGTCAAATGAAAGCTATCGATCTGTCTTATTTTCCGTTTAGTAATACTATACCTATATATATTAGTATATTTTTATTATGCCTATATATGTATTAGAATCCGAATTAGATTGTAAGTAGGCATTAAGTAAAATATGTAGCAGATTTTTTTATTTTTTATTTTATTGTGCACCGCCGTCCATTCTTTAATTTTACTCCAGTCCATCCTAAGGTTGTCTGGAAGAGATCGCTCTTAGCGATAAGACCGCCGATTGTATTACCATAGTATAGTTGTATTACTTTAAGTTGTATTTTTTTTTTTCTGGTGATCAATAAAGAGTTATTGTATTGTGTTGTATTGTTTACGAAACTTCACTCCTAAGAGGGTGCTATGGAGGGTTAAACTTTCTATGAAACTTTTTATTCTCTATGTCAATTGGCTCGAAAATTGGTACACATATACTCTTAAATTAAAATTATCAGTTACAATTTTTCTGAAATCTTCCCCCACGCCTTTGTCTGACTAATATATATATTATTTTTTTTTATTGTAAAAGGTAATAGGACAAGCACGACGCTCGCCTGATGGTACGCGATGACGTCTACTTATTACAGATACTGCGGCATGCAAATTCTGGCAGTCTAGAATTTTGCATATCACTGCACTGCGCCTGTTACCTTGAGACATAACTATGTTGAGTCTCACATGCCTTGTAATTTCACTGGACACCTTGCCATTTCAACCGAAAAACATTCCTATTTCACGGCTGAAAATTTATTGACAAAGTGGTGGTACCGCCCCAGGCGGCCAGACTACCAGAAGTCCTACCACTACAAAAATCAACGTACTGCCTAAACCGCTTGTCTTAGAGACACGATATTTGGAAGGTATGTTTTTTGTAAAGTGCAGATTTCCTGTAGGTTACATTTTCTTTAAAACTTTTTATTCTCCGTCGGTCGGGTGGGTCGAATAAGCAATAGCACGGTAGTTCAAGCTACAGAAAGATAGCTTCAACTTATGTTTGAGCGATACGACTATCATAGTTTTTCCAAAATCATACCCGACACATATTTGTTTCAGTATTAAATAAATTTTATGACTACCCTGACTATATCGAACTACTCCTTTGAGTTGAGAAGTTTGCAGTTTCCTTTCAAAGTCTGCTTTCCCATGATCATAAATAAATCTCAAGGCCAAACTCTTAATTTAACTGGGGTAGACTTAGGGAGGACTGCTTCTTACACGGTCGGTCATACGTGGTGTACTCCAAAGTAAGCTCACGGAGCAGCATTTGTTTAGGATATTGTCAGTTTGTAAATTCAATTGAGTAAGAGCGTATGTAATTTGTTTACGTTAGGTCGAGCGAGCGAAGCCGCGGGCAGCAGCTAGTCTTATATAAAATGGTTTTATACACTAGGTTCTTCGTGTTTTGTCAATAAAATTAAATATTAAATTAAGTAATCTTATCTTATCTCTTACTCGTATTATAATTTTATTTATGCTGAATTCCTTAATAAATCCTAGACGGTAAATAATATAAATAATAAATTCTGTAACTCATTCTCAACAAAAAAATAAATTCCGTTAAATGAAATTGGTAGATACTAAATATATACATCTTTAATACTTGATTGCTTTGCACGTCGTACCAAAATTATATGTTAGTTCCTCTATTATGCAAGTCAACTTTTAAAACATTAGGTTTTCTAATATTTTTTAAGCTATAGAGCAAAATATCAGTTTATAAATTATTTTACGTAATCAATTATTATTACTTAAGCATGCATATTATATTCCTATATTTTTTCCTGCTAAATCAAGTTCCAGTCGAGTTTTCACAGTAATCCCCTAGCGTATGGTATAAATCTACAGGCTGTACACAAAGCGTGCGGAGTCCCGATAGCGAGTATCTAACCCGAGCGCGGAGGAGAGAAAATTAGCATTTTAATAAATACACACCCTTTGAAGCGCGCCGTGCATAAATCCACACGGATCTTTGTAATCAAATACAAACACATAACTCTTATTTTGCATTTGGAAATGCGGAAAATCCCGTTTTGGTTGGTCTTTTTGTAGCGTTCCGGTTGGTGCTTTTGTCCCTGGCGGAAAAGATTTAGGTCCACTGTTGGGTTAAAAAGATCAAGTTTAGCAACATAATGTTGAAGAATAGCTGGGAATGCATGAGTAAAATTCATTGCTGGAAGATCGTTCTGTCATAATAATGGAAATCATGCTATAGAAATAAAAAAAAAAAAACTTTTTTATATGAATATTTCAAAGTTTATGTTTAAGCCAAGCGCAGTTTTAGATTTCTATTTGATTTATAGCACACTTACCTTTATGCACACTACTTTTATTTAGTTGGATATAATACCTACCATTTAATTAAACGATTATTCCCATTTCTAAAATTTCAACACATTACTAGTACAAGTGATCGCTAGATTTATTTCAGGCACGATTAAAGTTTTTCAAGACTTGTGCCGCGGTGTGGTCGCACCTTTAATTAAACATCAATTCATTCACACATGAAAATTATACTTAAAGAGTAAACACTAACTAATACTTCCCAATGCTAATGTCCCAATGTCTAATTATTAGTTTTAACAAGCCATTGTGCTAGCCAAGTGGCACAGATAAAGCTAATGAATATTTCGTGCTTTTCAGCATATTCCATTGGCTAAAAGGCGTCGATAAATTATTGTGATCGGCTGCAAGTTTCAGGACGGGTCAGAGGTGCGCAGGGCGGGCGGGCGGCAATTATCGAAGACGAGGATGTAGAGTTAATGGATGTGGCTCGGTACTGTTAAAATGACATCACTGATATATTGATAAATTAGGTCTAAATTGGAAACGAGCTTATCTGGAGCTTGCCCGAACGTAAAGACTGAACAAGAACTCCACGTCGAATCATCGGCTGACTGTGATGAATATGGCTGACCATGTGCCACTTTAGATAACTAATCTAATGTGCTATGTGGAGAGGCTTTGTTTTGTATTTTCTTTGGTTAGCTTGACAGCTGTCATCAGGACCATTATACTCAGTAGCGACACCTAGTGAGCGACAAATCGGTAGCTCCATTTGTTAATTTACTAAAGCTCATTTTTGCTCTTGTGTTGTAATTGTGTATTGTCTTCGCTTAGTTTTTTCTACATTCTTTAGTGCAAAAGTTTTCTTTTTTTTTTACTTCTGAAAACTTCTGATGATTAAATATCATTCTGTATGTCGCTGTTATGGGTAAATGCACCAATAGGCTACACTACAAACTAATTTGATTCAGACATTATAACCACTATCGCTGGCATACAAACTCTTCATCTATCTTCTAATACTATAAGAATCTTTGTCCTGACATACTGACTGACTGACTCACTGACAGACAACGCACAGCCTAAACCGCTGGTCGTAGAGACTTGAAATTTGGAGGGTATATTTGTCTTAGTACGTGGGGGTGTACTAAGAAACGAATTTTCAAAATTCACCCCTTGAGGGGGTGAAATGGGGGTTCAAAGTTTGTATGGAGAAACAAGATTAGATAGTCTTTTCTATCCGAAACTTCACACAAGTGCTTCAATACAAAAATAAGTAAATACGTGTTTTAGGTTTTTTCGAAATTCCACCCCTAAGAGGGTGAAGTGGGGTAACAAAGTGTGAAAATCAATATTGTTTCGGATTGCGCTGAAATTTGGCATGCAGATAGTTATTACGACGTTAGTTCCCTTTGAGAAAGGATTTTCCAAAATTCACCCCTGAAGGGGATGAAACGGGGGTTCAAAGTTTGTATGGAGAAACAAGATTAGATAGTATTTTCTATTCGAAACTTCACACAAGTACTTCAGTAAAAAAATAAGTAAATACGTGTTTCAGGTTTTTTTTAAATTCCACCCCTAAGAGTGTGGAATGGGGTAACATAGTCTGAAAATAAATTATTGTTTCGGATTGCGCTGAAATTTGGCATGCAGATTAAATACAACGACGATAGTTCCCCCTAAAAATGATTTTCTAAAATTCACCCCTTAAAGGGATGAAACGGGGGTTCAAAGTTTGTATGGAGAAACAAGATAAGATAGTATTTTCTATTCGAGATTTCGCACAAGTACTTCAGTAAATAAATAAGTAAATACGTGTTTCAGGCATTAACGAAATACCACCCCTAAAAGGGTGACGTGGGGTAATAAAGTCTGAAATCAATATTGTTTCGGATTGCGCTGAAATTTGGCATGCAGATGGTTATTTTGACTTAGGTATCCGCTAAGAAAGAATTTTTCAAATTTTTCATTTTTCAAAATTCAAGGGGATGAAGCAAGGATTTTCTAAAAATTCCTCGCGAATACGGAATGGGGATTCAAAGTTTGTGTGGCGAAACAAGATGAGATAAAGTACGTGTTGTAGGATTTTTCGATATGGGGTCTGAAAATTTGGGTTTTTTGGGTTATTATAAATATGAATCCTGAACTGCCTTAGTCACGCGATAACCTGAAAACGGGTGAACCGATTTGGCTAATTCTTATTTCATGTCTTTAATGATAGAATCGTTCTTACAAAAGAAAAGTTTTACGTAAATAAAAAAAGAAGAAAGAAGTTTTTAACGCGGGCGAAGCCGCGGGGCACTTCTAGTTAAGTTATAAATACTAACAAAATAATTTAGATTAACAAGTAATATTAAAAAAACCTTTTTAAACACAAACTTTTACATAACCTAGGACCAGAGTAAGTCAAGACAAATCCAACGAGCCCAAACACGACGGGTATTACATGTGTAGTTTAGGAGTTCCTTTAGCCACCTTCCAGCTCCATCATCAGATCAGCACCATGCCATCATAATATTGCATTGCCACGCGATTTACACATGTATGCCAAATTTCAGCTCAATCGAACCCCAGCAGGGCTAGCATGGCCTTATCCCCGGGGGAAAGACAAAATTATTTCCCTGTTTTTCGTCACTGACAGGAGATCAACACAACAATTTAAACGCTTGGTGAAGTTTAATCCCGAGTTTTAATTTTGATTCGTATTAAAAAGTTTAAAAAAGAATTTAAAGTCAGCGGGCGTTTATAATTGTCGAAAAACTTTACTTATAATTTGCCTTCTCCACCAAATAAAACGCGGATAAAGGTGGAAAGACAAAATAGTCCCCTCGCCATGCTAGCTATTATATAGCTATTCGTGGTGAAGTAGATATAAAGCTTGAAAAAACATGAAGTGTCACTGCATCATGCCATTTCCAGTAAAACTACCTCCAAGTACCATAGCGTCACCCGCACAGTAGATAAAGTAAGGCCCGGGGCAGCGTCACCCGACAAGATTTATGCACCAACCCTTATCCAAGATTACGATGACCGCCATCCACTTGCTTAGCTTTACGTATTAGTATACATATTGTGTAATAAAATTAAGTGCTTGTTTAATGAGGAACTAGCTATTGTTAGAGAGAAGATAGAAAGTTAGTGTTAGTACCTACTGTTGGCGTGTTTTAAATGTCTTTCTTATGTATATAATATACTACAGAAGTTAATGCCATACCTAATATAGGCGGAACATCGATATAATATGCTCCTAGTAACTTTGGCTACCTACATATTTTTGGGTTGTTTGTTCTTCAAATCATTTTAATAAATGAATGACCATATAGTTTTAAATACACTTGTTAATATCGCTTTAGTTCAAGTTTTATACATACTTTCATAGTAATAATCTTAATTTTGTAAAAAGAGTTTAGTTGGTAGGTAATCTACGTATTTTTTGCCTTGTTAAATTAGTAATTCATGATGGGGATATCTGTAATATTTTATTCATTATTAATGATAGCTATAAAAGCTAATTTTATGTAGTAGGTATTCAAAGAAAATCTTTCTTATAAGATTCGCAGAGAAATAGCATTATAGATAACTCTCACATAAGTAAAAAGGAGCCGAATTCCCCACAAATCTTTACGAGCCTTGACAACGTAATGCTTAAGAAAACCTTCATTATTACGTCCTACTAAATAATTCCCCGATTTATATGTGACTACCGACATTGCGGACTAGGTAAGGGTCCAAAATTAAATATTATACCAATAAAAAGGATAATAATGCCTCCCCTACATCCGTTCGTGCCGATAATTCCTTCTTGCACGACTCATAAATATACCTTCGACGTTCTTCAAGTAGGTATATATCATAATAACCTTAGGACAGGAACCAGTCCGCCCTTCAGGGCTATAGCAATAAAGGGAATCCCTTTAAACGTATCCTTGGCCCTTCGACTTATAAATATCAATTTATCCGCGATGTCAAATGCGGCAGTTTTCACATTATGTAGCCGCGATTCGTCTCTGTAGCGGTTTTCTCGGATTTTATAAAATATTGCGGTATGTGATGGCAATTTCTAAAGCAATTTTCTTTAAGATTGCATGTCTGGTATATTTTCTTCTCTGCAGAACAATGTGCCATAAATTGCATTTTCATGTCGTGTTTTGCTGATATGTATTTGCTTAATTTTTAAGACATTTTGCATCCTAATTTATCAATATTATCTAAATTATTTTTACTTAAGTACAACTTAATATGAACTTATTGTGGCACTAGTGACTTACGCGGTAGGTACTGTTTTACAATTACAGCCACCGCAGCGGGGCTAAATCAACCTCTAGCTTGTTTCCACCAACCCTTTCCATCGTAACCAACGGAAACAAATTCGGCCATCACTTTCACGGCTCTTCTATTTTTAACCCATAAACCTTCCTTCCGAACAAAACACGAATTCCACCGACATTACACCAATTGTGAACCACGACTGCAAGTTGACATTAACATTCATTAAATACCTACGTCCCGACTTAAATTTAGAGCACCGGCAAAAATAAAGCAATATATTAAGAGGATTTACGGTACAAATATATGTAAAGTTTGCTGGATATATTATATTTCGGGGTTGGTCCCAAGATGAGGGGGTTTACGTGAAAACATTCGTGTACGTGCTTTCGCATAATGCCCTTTTGAGGGCACTGAGGACGGCTTCCGCAATTCGTCTTGTAGGAATCTCTAATTTGAAATGTGGACGAGTTTCGAAATTGTTAAGATTGTGGGTAAACTAGTCTGGCGCTTAATGTCTGGTGAAATTTCAAACAAAGTCTCGTATTATTTCTTACCATAACGGCACTTACAGTAGAAGACTTACTTTAGTACTTGCAGACCACTTTCGTACTTACGCAAAGCTTTCTAACACAAAAATTAGGATGTTGTGGACAGGATGAGTAGGCAGCTGCGTTACGAGTATCACAAAACGCAGCTGCCTACTCATCAAATATAAAAAATACACAAGTTTTAAAAATAAGAAGAGTAATAGCGTGACTTGATTTACATAAAAAGCCATACTGTACCGGAGTAAGTTTCTAATGCAGAACATTGTCCTCTAAAAGATAGCCAGCACAACGGAGCCATATCTTAAGTCTTAACTATTCGTGCTCATCCTCGCCACAAATCATAACAGATAAACTGAAGTCAGCGCAAGCGACAAAAGCGCATTTTTCTTCATTACGTAAGGTACATAGCGTTTCGTGGATTTAAATTTTTCGCTTCAAAGTTGTTAGGAGATTAGCGACAAAGCGGCTGCGATATCTTAAATGCGAATCTGCTGTAAACAAATTCTCTCGCGCTCCAACCCGATTTATGAGTTTATTTATCATTAACAAATTATATTAAAGCTCAGGGGAACACAGTTTTTTGTAGCGTGCTCTTTTAAGCGAATTTAGCGTTGTAAAGTGTTACGTTTTTGATGCTTATCGTAATTGTTACTGTGACCGTTTTGGTACACAATGTGTAGGTTAATGTATGCCGTAGGTAATTAACAGGTTAGCGGTAGTTTTTTTCTAACACTCAGCTAATTTTTATTACGGCACAATATTAAAGTAAATTTTCCCTAACATTGTCCGCCTCAGAATAATTTAGACGATTTTAATTATTATTTGTGAATAATCATCGTATCTACAAATAAGATAATTATATAGGTTTACAATTTTATAATTCTGCTAATGTCTGCGCTTTTACTATAAAAAGCTACTGCCTTACCATACCATAATAACGTTAAAAATCCCATCAAATCAACTTGCCACATTATCTGCACCCATCACCAAATTCTAATCAACAGAAACAAAAGCTTGCAATCTTCCGAAACAGAAGCATATTTCCCGAAAAAGTGAAAAAGGGCCTTCTGGGGAATTCACGGGGAATATAAGGCAATACTGGGGCACCGTTAAGGGCTGAACAATGCTGAAACCAGATGGGCTCGCTCTCCGGGATTCAATTAAATTTTTACTGGAGATTATCACGCAGAGTGCCGAGTTTATGTGTCGTCTGAAAAATGGGAAGAAATGCTATTTTCCCGGGACTTGATTTTGTTGGCCACGTATACAACCTTAAATTAATGCCTTGAGGTAAAGTACTGACTGAAATGTATGTTCTTTGTGACATTACGTAGCGGCAAAAATTTGCGTAAGTAAGTAGGTACATTGAGTATAAAGACTTCAGAATATTGTTGAGTTTGCCTCGATTCTAAAACGCTTCTGTTCTCCTTAGCCAATCTCCAAATTCTAAGTTTATGAAGTCCATTTGGAGGAGGAAGGAGACGGCGTCTCTGATCTTGAGGTGAATTTGGGACAGCCAAAACAGTATACTGACAACAGTTGCAGAGAGATACAAAATCCTGCTACTTTTTGAAGTCCATAAAAACCTGTGATTTTGGTCCCGACGACTGCATATGAAACCGACAAACGAACGTACGTAACATATTTATGTCGAAAATTCACTAAATCCCAGTTGGCACAGTATATACAGCAGCAATACCGTTTGCTATAGTATATAAATAGCTCCACTACCGAATTCCCCAATAATATACAACGCTAGAGAATCATCGCCAAGTAGTTTCTTACATGCGCCAGACTGTTCAAAGTAAATGAAAAATAAACAGGCGTAGAGGTTTATACGATGTGTTACCAGCACTTATTAACGCAGTTTATGGAACGCTCTGTTTGGTCATTACGCGAATTCGTCTTTTGTTTTTGGCTGATAGCTGTTTAAATAGTATTTGGTTTGAGTTATTGATCTTATTTGATTTCTAGGGATTTAGTTAGTTATGTTCCGCGTTCAGTATTATATGGGTTTGTTTTAATTTGTCAAGTTTACGACCAAAACACACCATTCTAAACTTTTGTTTCATTAAATATAAGTAGTATTTGAAAATGTATGTAATAAAATACCATTATAGATATGAATGTTTTGCCTACTTCCCTGTTAGGGAGTGCTAAAGTTACATATGTTGTGATATGAATATTAACGCTTATGTAATTAAAATTGCCTATAAAATTGGTTCATCACTCTTTCTGAGCTTCTTTTTTTGTCTTTCAGTCTCTACCCAGCACTTTGCGTATTTGTCGCTCCCTTCTGGCGCGTCCGACGTTACGTTTTCCAATTCGTGTTCGCAACACAAAATAGCCTGCTTTTCAATTAAATCCATTCTCCCTGCTTCATTACGTCACTCAATAACCGCTACATAAACAAGCCCGCAACAAATTACCATAGGAAAGAGATTGAAAAAGAACTTTCTCCTCATACCCATTATAAGTTTCCAAAGAAAAACACTTTTCGTGCACACGTCTCTCGGCTTTTTTCGCGGCGCAGTTTTCTAAGTGCCATAAATCTTTCACGTAAATAATTGAAGTAATATTTTATGCCAAAACATTCCTCGGGTAAGGGGAGGGTGTCGTGGTTCCACCTGACGCCCAACCCATCTCAACTTGTACCACTTTCCCACTTTAATTTGGTTGCGTAATGTATTTTCAATTACTTCCAAAGGAGCTGTGATTTGTGGTGACTGAGAAGATTGGAGCGTAATTTTTATTACCTAATTTAAAGTTGGATAGGAAGACACCTGGTTGGTATAATTTAGGTGTTTGTATGACATTATTGATGCGATTTTCCGTATGTAGTGAGTATACGAACGAGTATCTACATTACTTATTTTATACTAGAATGTCTGGTGATACTGTAAACCTTAATTAACCTTACATAATTTCAAAATCATAAACTTCTATTATATTAGTAGGCGGTTAAACAAAAATCGTAGGCCAGTGGGTTTGCTAAGTTGTAGCATGATTTTCGATGCAATGTAAGCTCGCGTGCTAACATTTTTCATCTACAACTACGCTTCTTTTATACACAAATATATTTACTAATTTTATCGTCATACCATACGTACAAATAGCTATTGATATATATTTAAGTACTTTGTTATAACCGCAGTTTTACAAAACTATACTGACTAATAAACATCAAATACCGAAACAAATTTTAAACTGCAAATTTTAAAAGTAAATGCAAGGCTGCAATAAAATAAAACAAAAGAATGCGAATTGTTGCGCAAGATATGAATTCCGCTGAACAAAGAAACACGCACCCGCGTCATGTCAGCAAATTCTACAAAGATCTCACGTCAAAGCGCAACCACTCGCATTTAGAATGCAGACCCAAACAAGATCTGATAACCATACACTGCCGCGTCATAAATAAACGCTCACTTTTCAAGGGAAATTTATCATTTCGTTCGACTTTATTCCCCTTTTTTCCTCCCCACTTTTTGTACATCTTGGATCACACTTTTAAAAGCCATTTATTTCGAGGTTCGACGTTCCATAACGTTTCGCGGGTCTGATGAAGGTATCGTTATGTGCTATCTGATAATAAAATGCTCGAGTTGGTTGATTCGATTTGCATGTGTTTAGGGCTGCTATCTTTTGGAAAAACGGTTCGTATTTCTTCTGAATCATTTTTCACATGATTGAGGGCTGTGTCAAAATATATTGCTTAAGATACCGACTTGTGGCGCGAAGCCAGGGGCTCTCAAATTTTTTTTAAAGCTACGCTAAATATTTTATTTATTTCAGTGTTAAAAGATTTGTGTTCAAAGAAGATTAAAATCTGATGTCATCAAAATGAAATTTATCAGACGGCTTAATGACGCTCCATTTATCTAAACAACTTCGTAATCAAGTTATTTTTATGTGATGCATGTGCCGACGTACAAAATACTAGTTAGTTATAAGAGATATGTGATTTTTCATGTTGACACTTAAAAATGTCACGTATATATTTTAAACGGTTTTTCCTATACAAAATACGGAGGACGACGCGTTAAGTTATTTTATGTAATACATTATAATGATATCGAAAATATGCGCTCCAATAAATCGTTCTTTCTATGAATTTTTGTTCACGCTCTATTAGCGTCAAAAAACAAATTTCAAACGAATTATTTTTGTGTATCACATTCATTCGGGGGATCGAAACGTGACTAATGAACCGAACATTGTTCTTTCAATTCGAGTTGTTTTTGTTGATTTCTTTGTGTTCTTTACATAACACAAGTGGGATATAAATAGGCATACGTAGTCATAAGTCATACGTGTAATGAATAAGGTCGATTTGTTTTGAATCCGTCTAAATTTATGGACAGTGCCGTCGTTTTTTACATGCTCCTCGCGAGGTATTGTGATCACTTTTTCTGGTCCTTTTTGTCCCTTTTTTCGACACTGAAGTTTTACGAGTTATTAATTGGTTGTCAGGAGTTTATTTATTTCTCTATTTTGACAGAGGTTTTTCGCCGTATATTATGGCGGGCGGATTGAAAATCTATCATATTCAGGGAGTCGTAAATTTAACGTGATATAGTGGGTTTACAAGGTAATAATTTTGCGAATGCGTCGCATAGTGCGGACGGATGTGACGCGTTTTAAATAACGACTCTGGATATTAAAATCGCCGACGCAACAACTATTTTATTATGAATAGGCAACTGAATAAAAGTAAAATTTTGGATGAATTGCTTATTAAATTAAAAAGAGTACCTATCTTTGAGAGTGGCTTAGATTAATGTGGAATTTAGACCTGAATTATCTACAGTGCAATATAATTAGTTTATCAGTGTCTATATAGATGATAGAGTCGATTAAATGCGTACCTACTTTGTTACGAGACACTAAGTAATAAAATCTGCAGTTACCAAGTACCAATAAATATATACCTATAAGAACATAACTTTCTTTGTCATAGAAATCGCAGCCCATCATTATTACTTATCCGAAATGAAACGTTTACCTTATGTTTGTTTACTTCTACTGATTCTTGACTTGCAAGTACTTGTACTATTATTTATTCTGTGCTGCAAGGCAGATTATAGTACCTACTGTACCCACCCCACTTAGCGATCAATCAGTTTGCTGAACTCAGATTATTATTAACCCGAACCAATTACGAAATCAGTACCTTTAAAAACAAGCACTTAAGTCTTTAGTCTGACTTCTTCTTATACTGTATGCGTGAGTGGTCATGTGTCTTGTTATGTGTAATTGATCTACGATATAATATTTCACTCATCAAAATATATTCAAAATATCATTTTGACAACTAAATTGATCCTGATTTTTCTCAACTCCACTTTAACCTTAAGATTTTCTCGCGTTCTAATGCATTTTCGAGCAATTTCTCACGTTCTACCTGTACGTCACTCGAACCTATCTGTTACGCAACACTAACATACATAATATATGTGCAGAGGCTGTATGCTATTTCCCGTCTTATATACGTACTTTTTTTCGTCCATAAACCATTGTTGGCTGCTTTATTCCTTGATTTATAAGAGACGTTCGAAAGACAAATAGCAGGATTGTGTTCCAAATTTTTAAAGCCACATTTCGTTTCGCTCCTGGCTCTCCCTCGGTGGAGGTAATGCCTTATAGGGTGTAGGGTGTCTTGATACTAGAATTACGTACTACTTACTAGTACATATTTGTCTTCATAATGATGAAAATATGGTCAGAAACTGTTTGAGAGGAAAAGTTTGTTATGACATATGAATAAATAATTCGTTTACCTATATATTTATTGACTTCATTTTAATTTTTATTAATTACTTAAAATTACCAATATGTCAGTTTGGTTATTTATAATGGAAGGTAATTATGTGATTTTTATTTTCTTTTCAGAATTTAGAAGTTTTTCACTGTAGAAAACCATCAAGAAAACGATGAACATATTGGTCATCAAGTGCACAAATGCCACAAACAAGTTCAATTAAAGCAACGATCAAGACCGTCTGACTGTCGCAGAAGACAGAAGTAGGTATATTCCTTATTAAAATGTGTTTTTCCAGCGTCTTCCGCAGAGCGCCACCTATCGGCCTGTTAGAAAGATTTAATGTGGAATTCTTTCATTTCTATCGGGTCTTAGAGTAAAATTTATACCTCTTCCGCGGATCTTTTTTCCATGCGATTGTACTTACTCTTAAAGGATTTATATAAGTCTTGTTGAATTACTAATTTCAAGAATAAAATTGCATTTTTCTACATTTCTACATTTACATATTTTTAATAGTAGGTATAATAAAACGATTAAATTATGGCAATGAAAATACTACAATTGGCGTTGTCAAGTAAAAATACAACAATGAAAGAAATAGGTAATCGCAATGTATGTAATATGATCCCTCTTGCTTCAGAAAGTCTCAACACGTCTTCCAAATTGTTCTCTATCCAACGTTTATGATTTAAATACCAAGTATTGCCGATAGCCTATATAATTTTATATTAAGAATCGGTTTTCATATTAATCCCCCCGTATTGAGACACTGACAGTGCGACAGGTTCACCAATTCAAAATCGCTCAGCGAGCTATGGAGATGGCTGTGCTCGGAGTCTCTCTGAAGGATCGAATTCGAAATGAAGTCATCCATCAGAGAACCAAAGTTATCGACATAGCTCAATGTATTAGCAAGTTATAGTGGCAGTGGGCTAGTCACACCTGTCGTAGAACCGATAACCGTTGGGGTAGTGTGGGTATGTGTTTCAGAGTGGAGACCACGGCTCGGTGAACGTAGTGTAGGACGCCCTCCAGCTATATAATATACGCAAGATGGCTGGCAGCGGCTGGAAACAAAGAGCTGTAAATTCGAGCTCAGTGGCGAGCCATAGTGAGGCCTATGTCCAGCAGTGGAAATGAATCATCATCAGCTGATGAGGATGATTAAGCCCCCCGTTACGAAATAAAAAGTTATTTACAACTTTGGAAACCCGAAATACCATTATTCACAACTTATGAATTGACCGAGTGAGCGTAGCGAGCGATGCATATCAGTTTTGACTAGGTCAAAAATGATGTTATTGGATGTTTGTCTGTCTGTCTGTTCTCGCCTACATGTCGCATTATTCAACCGATTTAGACAAAAATTGGCACACGAGTTCCTTGATTTATTTAAGACTAGCAGCCCGCCACGGCTTCGCACGGGTAGAACATATATGCTTACAAAATTTGCATCAGTTTGTTGCATCGAATATAAAATATTAACATATTTAACAATCATCGTCATATTTCAACCAATTTACACAAAACCTTAATGAATTATGCACCTAAGACCTAAACCTTCCTTATAAACACTCTGGCTATTGGTGAAAACCGCATGATAACCCGTTCAGAAGCTATTGAGATTATTGCGAACAGACAGACAGACGCAGTGATGGACATTGTTTTATAATACTTACGTTGTGATATTGGACGGCCCTTTGGCGTAAAGGATAGTTACCCTGATTCTGACCCGAGTGTCGTTGGTTTTAATCCTAGCTATATACCTACCAATGAAAGTTTAATGTGCATTCATGAATCATGGGTTTTCGTGGGATCATTAAATCTATCAATAATTAAGATTATATTTAATAACTAAAACAACTGACTTCAATGCCCTGCGAGTCAATTTCAGTAGCAAGTTTGAGACGTTTATCGTCATATCTCTAAAGATACTTATCACATCTCAATGAAATTACAATGGGACTACGTCAAAAACGTACCCTACCGATTACAAAAATAATCATTTGAATCGGTTCACAATTGACGGAGTAATCGCGTAACATGCACACACAAAAAAAGAAAGAAAAAAGAAACATACAGACGAATTGAGAACTTCCTTCTTTTTGGTAGTCGGTTGAAAAGTAGCTTACCACCAAGGAGAACATCTGCCGCCGTAACCTTACGGCGTTCCCCGACGCTAAAAGTAGGGGTATTATACGTTTAACGTGTGTATCTGTGTGTCTGTCTGTAGCATCTTAGCACCCAACCGGATGAACCGATTTTGATTTAAAGTAGGGGTATTATACGTTTAACGCGTGTATCTGTCTGTAGCATCTTAGCACCCAACCGGATGAACCGATTTTGATTTTATTATTACTTACTTACTGCACTGGTGCGCTGACACCAAAGTGGGTCTTGGCCTCCGACATTAAGTGACGCCATTTCTCCCTGGATTGCGCGACCTCTTACCAATCTGACATCTGAAGCTGGTTTAGATCTTTTTGGACTACATTTATATTTTTACATTTTATTATTGATAGTTTTTTTTTATAGATGACTTCATCGAGATTGTTCTTAGCTATGATTCGTGAAAATTCGTTCAATCGTTATAAAACTATGAGCTTTAATCAACTTTCATAGCTCTAATCAATTCAAAAATCTTCTTCTTCAACGATATTGTAAGAACATGGAAGCATTGACCTGATGCTGGGACATCTCCTGGACTCTACAGAATACTCAAATGCTCACCAACTTACAGCTCAGATTTTGAATGTCGTGTGTAGAGTCATTGGAATGCTTTTAATGAAAAGATTATACATAGATCAGTCGGGTTGGTTTAAAATATTATATTATATATATAGATCATTATTATTTTATACAATAAATCATATTATTATACTATATTGACTTCAAATTGATTGTGATCGGTGGGGATCTACAGAAAAGCTAAGCTAATGTTTGTAGTAACTATGACCTAATCTGTGGTTTCACTGTAAATATTTTATTAATTTTGCGATGCGTGTATGTGAAATCCGTGATATCTTCTAGAGTTTTCATTTGAATTATATACTGTAAAGGACAATTTTAATCTATAATGTGGCCAAGCTAATTAACGTAACTATTTGGATAAGGATTAATACTATATACTTGAAAATAGCCCTGGAAGTTATGTTATATTTTTTATGTAATATTTTTTATATAGGTCTTATTAAGTTGCACAACTCTTCCATAGAAACTATTCTTCCATCTGTTTTCAATTGAGCAGCGTTCGTAAGAAACGTGTTTTTTCGACCGTTTTTTTGGCGATTTAGGTTGCAAATTAGGTCTCTACGAATGTACCTTTGATTTAAACGGGATAATATATATTATTCTATATTCTAGCTTATTTTCATTTCGAAAGTCCATTCTATATATTAGTGAAAGATTTTTTTAAATCGGTCCAGTAGTTTTTGAGCCAAATCATTACAAACATACAAAAATACAAATGTTCTCTCTTTATAATATTAGTATAGATTTTTTGTTGATCGCGTTTTTTTCATTGGGTGGAAAATAGAGCGGGAAAGAGGAGATATTTCCTGTAGCGTCATTTATCAACAAATTAATCAAATTTCAGTAAAATTGGAAAGGCACACTGAGGACTCTATTCTACACAAGATGTTGAGAAAAAAAAATTAAAAATGGGAGGGGAAGGGAGGGGGTGGGGGAATGGGGGAAGTTTGCTGTAGTATCATTAATCGACGGATTTCAATCAAATTGGAGAGACAATGATGCGAAAAAAATTCTAAGAAGGGGAAGTGGAGGGGAGAAAGGAGGTAAAGTTTTATGTAGCGTTATAAATGAACAGATTTCAATTTTTACAAGAGCACGCGATGTCTACTGTTCTCACAGAAGTACTTATTAAGTACCTAATTATGACATTATGAACCTCTACAATACACTAATAAATACACAATAAAAAGTTGGCGGCAACATGAAAATGTAGTAAATTTCCACACTGGATGCCAAGACTGAATTACCCGCGCTTCAATACGCTAGACCAAACCGTAACCCTAAAATAGGACAAACATCAAACATGCCAACTCCGACCATTACAACCTCAACTATCCAATTGAAAATCAACACGTAACTACCTTCTCGACTTAATTTTTACCCCATAAAAGCACCCCACGGATCGCGATACGGTATGGAAATTCGGCATTCGTCGCCGGCCATTCGGCAATATTCGGGCGAACGTGCGTACTGCACTAAATTGCCTATTTATTCTTTACTTCATATATTACTTTGCGCGTTGTCTGCGCAAAGCGATATTTATTGTTTGACCGTTATTGCGTCGAATGACGTATTGGTACGTAATAACGGATACGTGAAGAATGGTGGGTGCGTGACGTAGTAGTGGCAAAACAAGGATTTGTTGTGTTACTCGTTTAAGTTACTGAAACGCATGGTAATAAAAAAACATGTTTGATATTTTCATAATATATTCATAATACTTACATAGAATAGAAAAGAAACAATCTTTATTGAATACCAGCACAGTAACTTAGATATAAACAACTGAAAGTGTATACTTAGTATTACAATGTAATACATACTAACATGGCAAGTTAAATAAAAGATTGTAAGAATTAGAATGAGCCTAAACTGGATCGGCTGAAGGAGTGCCTAGGGACACCTTCCGAATCTACTATCAGACCAGCTCTATGGTACTATGTTATTGCATTGTCACCGAAGATACGCAAATATACTAATTTAAGTCCAATCGATCGGCAAGAAGTGGAGATTTGACCCGTACAAACATACCTAGATACTATCATAAATATCATACTAACACGGCAATTTCAATAAAAGCCTGTAAAAATAGATAACATGTATATGTATATGGCTAGAAGATTGATGAATATTATAAATGTTGATTAGTGTAAAAGAATAAAGAGACCAAAGAAAATATTGTCGAATAAATAAGAGACACTGTATACAAAAAATACTGATAAAATCTAAACTATAAACTATAAACTATCTAATAATGATACTTAAGCAGAATCCGAAGAAGAATAGGTAACATGTCGCGCCGACTCTACCAAGTTCAATAAGTTCAGTCCAAAAGTATGAGATAGCGGCAACAAAAACAAACAAACAGAAACCTTAAACTAGAATAGCGTTAAATTAAAATGGATTAGAAGTATTTATTAGAAGTCCTTTTGAGTTTTAACTACCTAGGTACGGTAATATTATAATAACTAGAAGTGCCCCGAGTCTTTGCCCGCGTTAAAGACTTCTTTTATTTACTTAAAACTTTTATTTTGTAAAAACCTGAAACGCGTATTTATTTATTTATTTACTGAAGTAATTGCGCGAAGTTTCGAATTGAAAAGACTATCTTATCTTGTTTCTCCATACAAACTTTGAACCCCCGTTTCATCCCCTTTAATGGTAAATTTTGGAAAATCCTTTCTTAACAGACACTAACGTCATAAAAACTAGCTGTATGCCAAATTTCAGCGCAATCCAACACAATATTGATTTTCATACTTTGTTACCCCATTTCACCCTCTCAGGGGTTGAATTTCGAAAAAGCCTGAAATATGTATTTACTCATTTTTTTTTCTAAAGCAGTTGTGTGAAGTTTCGGATTGAAAAGACTATTTAATCATGTTTCTCCATACTAACTTTGAACCCCCGTTTCAACCCCTTCAAGGGTGAAATTTGGAAAATCCATTCTTAACAGACATTCACGACATTGTAACTATCTGCATGCCAAATTTCAGCGCAATCCGAAACAATATTGATTTTCAGACTTTTTTACCCCATTTCACCCTCTTAGGGCTGGAATTTGAAAAAAGCCTGTAACACGTATTTACTTTTTTTTTACTGAAGCGCTTGTGTGAAGTTTCGAGTCGAAAATACTATCTAATCTTGTTTCTCCATACAAACTTTGAACCACCATTTCATCCCCTAAAGGGGTGAGTTTGGAAAATACTTTCTTAGTACACCCTTACGTACTAAGACAAAGATACTCTCCAAATTTCAAGTCTCTACGACCAGCGGTTTAGGCTGTGCGTTGTCTGTCAGTCAGTCAGTCAGTCAGTCAGTCAGTCAGTCAGTCAGTCAGTCAGTATTTCAGGACAAAGATTCTTATAGTATTAGACTAAAAGTGCCCCGCGGCTTCGCCCGCGTTAAAAACTTCTTTAATTTACTTAAAACTTTTCTTTTGCAAAATTGATTCTATCATTCATCATAATTATCATCAGCCGGTGTCAGTCCACTGCTGGACGTAGGCCTCTCCCAAGATTTCTATCATTAAAGACATCGATTAAGTATTAGCCAAATCGGTTCACCCGTTTTCGTGTTATCGCGTGGCTAAGGCAATTCGGGATTCATATTTATAAAACACAAAAAACCCACATTTTCAGACTTTGTTTGTATTTACTTATTTATTTACAGAACATATTTATTATTTACAGTACTTGTGTGAAAGTTCGAATATAAAAGACTATCTGATCTTGTTTCTCCATACAAACTTTGAACCCCCGTTTCATTCCTTTCAGGGGTAAATTTTGGAAAATCCTTATAAAAATGACTATCCAAACTATGAACCCCCGCTTCATCCCCTTGAAGAGTGAATTTTGAAAAATTCTTTCCTAGCGGATACCTAAGTCAAAATAACTATCTGCATGCCAAATTTCAGCGCCATCCGAAACAATATTGATTTCAGACTTTGTTACCCCACTTCACCCTTTCACACATTTCACCCTCATAGAGGTGGAATTAAAAAAAAACTGAAACAAGTATTTACTTATTTTTTACTGGAGCACTTGTATGAAGGTTCGAATAGAAAATACTATCTAATCTTGTTTCTCCATACAAACTTTGGACCCCCGTTTTATCCCCTTCTGGAGTGAATTTTGAAAAATCCTTTCTCAGAGGTAACTAATGTCGTAATAACTATCTGCATGCCAAATTTCAGCGCAATCCGAAACAATATTGATTTTCACACATTGTTACCCCATTTCACCCTCTTAGGGGTTGAATTAAAAAAAAAACCTGAAACACGTATTTACTTATTTTTTTACTGAAGTATTTGTGTGAAGTTTCGGACAGAAAAGACTATCTAATCTTGTTTCTCCATACAAACTTTAAACCCCCATTTCATCCTCTTAAGGGGTGAATTTTGGAAAATCCTTTCTTAGTACACCCTTACGTTACAGGCAAATATACCCTCCAAATTTCAAGTCTCTACGACAAGCGGTTTAGGCTGTGCGTTGTGTGTCAGTCAGTCAATCAGTCAGTCAGTCAGTATGTCAGGACAAAGATTCTTATAGTATTCGATATATTGATTACCGTGACCTAGGTGACTATGTTGCTTAGTAATTATTTTAATGTTTTAATTTATATATTTTGCCTTATATCCTAGATTTTTTACAGTGGAAGAAAATAATAACTGACAAGGTATATTTTCAACCGACTTCAAAAAAAGGCGCAGGTTCTCAATTCGATTTTTTTTTGTGTTTGTTACCTCATAACTCCTTCATTTATTAAGCACTTTGAAAAAAGCTTGTTACTAGTATATTTGAGAGAGTATACTTCTTGTTATGTCCAGATAGTCCACCACTAGTTATCTTGTCATCTCATATCGCCAGACCGTTAATACTAGATAGCTTTAATTTTCTAGGGGTATGTATATAATTTACGCCGACAAAGTAGTGGAATAAAATTTTGAAAACTATTTTTTTTTAGGGGAGCTATATGAAAAGTGGGGATGCATTTTTTTTTTCATCGTCTATCCCATCGTGTGGGATATCGTGGAATAGGTCTTTTAAAATGATTTTAGGGTTGCTAAAACCATTTTTCGATTGAATGCTCCATTTACCAAATATTAAACTTTAAAGTGCAATTTTTTGTTCCAGTAGGGCGTCCCCCCCCCCCCCCCTCTAAAAGCTAAACTGCTGGCTTGAAAAATCTGGAAAAATTCGTGATAATAGTGCATTACATGAACTTTATAGGAAAACTATAGCGGTTAAAATAACTTTATTAGTTTAGCAGTAATAGTCATTGAACTTGGGTGTTGGATAATTTTGTACCATATACAAAATCCTTAGAATAAATCTTTTAAAGTTTCAAAGACGAAGTACCTAGTTGCTTGTTTATAACGGGTAAAGACTTGCATTGAATATCGGGCTACTACGGAACCCTAAACTGCGCATGGCCCGACACGCACTTGGCCGGTTTTTATTTATTACAAGCTTTCACGGCGAATTTATTTGTCCGTCACAAATCTTGCGATTGATTTTAGAGCGACTTCCAGGGGTTCGATTGAGCTGATATTTTGCATACTTATGTAAATCACGTGACAATGCAATATTATGATGACATATTATGGCGCTGATCTGATTATGGAGCTGGAAGATGGCCTAAGGAACTCCTAAACTACACATGTTATACGCGTCGTGTTTGAGCTCGTTGGATTTGTCTTGACTTACTCTGGTCCTAGGTTATGTAAAAGCTTGGGTTTAAAAAGGTTTTTTTAAATATTACTTGTTTATATTTTATAATAATGTACTGATTAGACGTTAACGGTTTTAATCTAAGTATAAGTAAGTAATATATGTTTATATCATGTAGCTTTTTACTGTGTATCATACCAAAACTGCTTTTTCAAACGAAATATAATTAATTAAGACTATTTTGTCTGTTATTTGCATCAATAACACACATTTTCAATATAAAAGATAGGCACGAATAGACGAGATAAGTAAGTACAATTTTTCATGCATAAAAAGTAAAACAGCAATTTTACGCTTAGTCGAAAGAATAGGAATAAGTTGACAGTGACTTTGCCCCTGAATTATGTTTCTCAAGATAAACGACGCGAGCGAAATGAAGTCGCACCCCCTCCTCTTCCCCCGCAATGCGCCCTCTAGTGGCGCGGAGCGAATATAAATTTTGAAAGAAAAATCCACGACGTTCACGCTGCGAATGTGTGATTTGGATTTTTAATTGAATTGGTTTCTATATATTTTTTTTAAATATTAACTAAGTGTTTTTAAGATTAACACATTTTTTTTCTATATTTCCAGGTGGAAGAATGAATAGTCTTGAATGAATGTACAAATGAATGTCTCTAACTTTAACTCGGGTCTAACCATTAATTAATTTTCTTATATTGTATACATAAGCTAGCGTTTAACCACTATTTCATCCATTGGTAAGGTATGATGTAGTCGAAGATGAAGGCACGCTAGGTCTAGAATGGGAACTCAAAGGCAGCTGCTGGAACACCAGCAGTTTTTAAGAGCCAGTTACCATTAATATATCCATTAGATGTTTGGCGAAAGATTTGACAACTTGAGGGTGGTAGCGGGCCAAGCGGACACACGGCGTCCTACCACCACCATGCTGGTGTTTAGGGGTTTCTTAACGATATTTTTCCTTTACCGGAGGGCCATGTAAAATAAACCATATACATTTTTCGACGAAAAAATCAATTTGTAACATGACGAGGATTTGAATCCCCTACCTCTGGCGTCAAAGCGGAACATTCTCTTACTGCGCCACTGGGCCCTGAAGTTTAATGTTCGTGGCGTGAAAATTCTTACTAAAAATATTTTTATTTTTAATGTCAACATTAATCACATTAAAACTTAATCTAGAAATAAGATTAGATGTATACTTAGGTACATCTGATGCAGACCTACCAAAATTTCTTGAGAAGTAATATGAATGTTAGAACCCAAGTGTAAATTTGAAAGTCCGTAATACCCGTTTAAAAAATAGATATGATGTCATCTCATTGATCATATTCATGAAAGCTCAGAAATGTTAACAACGTGAAAACATCGATAAGTACGATTTCATCATTACACTGTATCCCATTATAAATCAAACGAGTGACAAAGATAGATTACTGACGATGATTAGATTGAGAGAAATATGCGATAACTCGCAAACTTCTACGATTTCATTATTCTGTCTTACACATATCAATCGGCTTTTTTCCTGTGTTTTTCTCCCATTATTAATGCGTTACTATCTTAAGAGATATCTCCTGCTGACCTGTATTATTGTCATAGGGAGATATATAGTGAGATTTAGTGTCCTCATTTATTTGTCTATCCCCTCTTATTTTCCGTTCGAAGCCAATCCGATAGACTGTTTGAAAATTTTTCGTAAGCAGCCATACATCTTGTCGCGAGTGCTATCTCTGGGCGAACATTCGACGGCCGCCCCTATACTAAGCGCAAAGAATAACATACAGATGGGACTCTACTACATGGAACTTGCGTTAGTGAAATTCAAATTTTCAGTATGATGTATGTTTCAAATGTTCTTAGTGACCTTTGATTGCCTAAATGCAATCAACAACTTTTTGACAGCTTTGATTACTTACAAGTAATTACTGCATGTAGATATTGCTAAAATGCATTTTACTACATATAATTTATTTATTCATTTTGATTCAAAATACTTACTTGATTTCGATATCTCATGGAAAGAAAGTTTGAAATACTATGAGCACCTGGGACGGACCTATCTGTCTCAACCGGTTATGCTATCCTACTCAGCGAGCCAATTGACGGCTTGGTCTGTAACTAAATATATTGCAACGAACGGCCTGACAATACCATCAGGCTTATGGAGGATGAAACAAGCTGTGGTAGGTAGCTCATTATCATTATTTATTTCGTCGCTTTATACTTCAGATATTATTAGCAGTTTTACATAAGTAAATTTACTTTTTAGCTTGCTGGCTACTCTCTCGTTCAGATACCTATATTATATTACTTTATTATTATAGCTACCCTATTACCAAATCCGTGATGCATGGAATGAACAAATTAGAAAAAAATATTTCGTTCATTAAAATCACGACTGATTTCAACGATGAGAGGCAGTAAAATTTTAAATTTTGCTATCCCCTCGAAAATAAATGCTATTAATAGTCCTTTATCAAAGCTGACCATGAACAATTTTTTTTGTCATGTTTAGTGAGGTTTGCCCATTTATCTAGGAATAAAGCATACGTACACGAGTAATCATGAATATCGAAATTCACTTGAAAGGTCCTTTTTTTTTTGAAGAAAGAGAAAGATCACTCGGAATGTGGGTTGCACATTACTAGTATTCTTGTTAACCCCTTCAACTTAGCTGGATATGCTTGTGTCTGGAGTGGGTTCACGTCGATAGTGCAATGGGTGGGGTGGGGATCGAACTCACGACCTCTCGATCGCCAGTCCGAAAATCTATCCATTGGGCTATTGCCGCCTGACTTTTGCTTGCAGACTACTGAGTACGATTCTTAGCTAAGTACTCTCATTCAGCTCTTGCCAGCAAACTTACGAAGATCATCGCTCTACCTACTTTGAGAGGGTACGCTTCGCTAACAAATCGTCTCCACTGATAAAATCCATTGTACTTACCTATAATGTCAATAAATTAAATATCAATAATATATGCCTATATTTAGTATCACATCTACACTCTACTTAATCACATTTTTCCCCGCTTTGCCTTGCTCCCCTTTCCCGGCTAAAACCACTTGTGCCAATTTTCTCGGAGACTCCTTCCACTTTACTTGAGCTTCCACATCCACCAACTAAAAGGATTTATTTTCACTTACACACCAATTTAAAATATCTTTTACGACTGACAAATTAAAGTTCATTTTTCTTCGTGCACAATTTCGTCTGAAGCTGTTTTATTTGTGCGGCTTCGTGGGTATTTCGGGGTATATTTGTAGGCCTAGGCATTTCTTTTCCCGCCTTTACTAATGTCTTTTGGTTGTAATGAGAAGAATTTAGTAGTGGTTTCATTTTTAATTTGATACTTGGCAGATGGTGGGTTTTGTTTAAACGGCCTTATTTAATGGAGTTCTTTTTTGTAACTTTTTTGTGGCTTTATTTTGTAATGATTCTATGAATCATATCTTTTCTGATCTACATAAAGGCTTGTTATAAAAGAATTTAGTGAAGTAAGAACTGAGTCATCCGTGACCATTATCTGGAAACTAATTCTTGTCACACGATCTCTAGGGTGACAAGGTTCCGCGTTACAGGCGGACTCGTTTGAGAACATGAATACGACTTTTTAATTTATTTTGTAGACTTATTGTGGCATTGCGGTAGCGTGCAAGCGGTTTCTAAGAATTTTGTGAAGCCGGTTTCGATAACGTGGATGTACAATATTTTTTTGTTTTTGCTGGCAATAACCTAACTGAAACATGTTTTTACGAAAATAAAAACCACATTTGGTAGGGTATATATTTTATTTGATGCCCAAATCTATGACGCTGTAAATTCAATTGCCCATATATTTAAGCCACAACCTCTACAACTAATATTCTCAAATTCTCATCTAACTCTAAAAATAGGGCTCTAAACAGCTAGGTAACTGCATCCTTGATTAGAGGTTGCACGTGGCAACCCTACGTGTAGGTAAATTATAAGCGAGCGTCATAACTCCGCTCGACCTTAGGCCGCGGCCACACCGCGCGCGATAAATCTCGCCTGTCGGGATCAGGTGACACCACCTTCTTTATGTTTTTTCCCAAGCCATTTTACGGAAAAGATAAAAATCTTTACATATTTTGACGCTGCTTTACGGGGCTTATTCTCAAATTACTCGTGTCCATTACATAATACCGGGAACGAGCCACTTTTAAACGGAGTTTTCGGTTAGTTCCTGACTGACTTTAGAAGGGGCTTGCATTTGAATGTAGATTAATAGGTATCATTTTGTTTAAGCTAGACTACTAGTATTTTGATACTATAATAACAACACTGGAAAATCACTTATTTTATTATCTAAATTTACAGCAAAAATATTAATGTTAAGTACATTATTTATTTCACTATAAATAGAAACGTACAGTAGTACTCAAAGATAACATGCAATAGCAGAAAAGTAATATATATGATTTCTCACAATCTAAAAACTACAGAAAAAAATCTTAACGCTTATTTCTCAAACTCGATAAAAACTCTCAAATTCTAAGTACATATAAGTATAGAATCAAAGCCCTACGCACGAGTCGGTTTACCGTCTCAACCAAATAATGCGAAATAAATTAAGTGGTTTACGTCCAAACAATGAAGTATTGTCAACTTTATGAATCACCAATCTTAATATCGCTTACTCTCATCCACATTTGCAAGTTTGTCTGCTGCACACACCAATATTGCCCGACTATGCCTCAGAAGATTAATGAAATAAAAGAACAAATCGTACTAACGCAATTCAATACTTATCTGATAAAAAACAAAGATCAAAATTCATTGAGCCGGACGTGCAAGTTAAAGCAGTATCAATCTCAGACAAATTCTTTCCACAATTGGCGAGTTTGAGAGAAACGGTCGTAAAAGAAACAGAGATTTTCCAAAACATGATCTAACTCCATGAAAAATTCAGTTGCATTTCCATTGAAAGTTTAACTTAGTTACACGTAAGCTTGGAGTAACAAAACTAGCAATGTATAAAACATTAGTGGATACAGAAAAGTAGCGAAGCGTAGTGACTGGCGTCTATGTTGTACCGTGCACCGCAGTGGGCAAAACGAAAATATATTACTTTTCCGAAGATTTAGGAGTGTTTGGACCGAACAATAATGTCCAGCTTTTGTGGAAAAAGATAGATGGCAATGCATAGGTTACATGTAGCGGTGCTTTTTCTTTTGTGTGCGAATGAAACTCTATAGCAATGCGGACTGTTATTAATAATATTTATGTTTTCTCTGCATTAAGCCTATTGTTAGTATGAGAAAAGATTTTCCGTAATTTGTCTTCTGGGGCATTGGCATATAACGTCCACAGAACATATGTGATCGCGTATCGATTGTATGGTAATATGGGCATACTTCAATACACACGGTTCACACATTAATTACAGACCCATGGGTGGTGCTAATTTCAATCAAAGCTCGCACCGCAAGAAAAAAAAGTCATCAATCGGTTTCTCGATGTCTATAAGTATCATCAACTATTTTGGTGTTTGGTGAATCCGAACGTGAAGATTATTGAGCTATAATGCGTCAGACTGAATTACTGAAGAGTTACAAAAAGCAACGTACCGATTCAGAGATAATGAATGAATCTCAGTCAGATATTTTCGAGTTTCATAAAGAAGAAGTTTCAGAATTATGTAGGTAACATATAACATTATGCCAAAGTGCCATTAGACGTAGGCAGGTAATTACTTACTTAGTGATTTCCAAAGAATCCCACGACAATTTATCTTTAAACCAGAAACTATACAAATTCGTATATTACTTCAAAATCCATATTTTATATTCAAATCATATCCGTCGATAATACCGTTTGTAAAACTACATTAGAATTTGAAACATGAATGTTGATTGCGGACGTCCTATAACAATAAATTCATGAATTATTTCTACTGAGTAGAGTTCGATGATTTATATTTTGTTTACTACAAGTAGTGACACTGTTTTTGGATATATCGCTGAACACAAATGGTGATGAACTAATAAATGGGTTTTGCTAAGCCACTAAGCCAGTTTTGACAATGATAAGTTGGTATCAAATATATCGTCCTTTTGTAAGCTCAGATATATTTGCGACAAAACTACAGAAATATTAATAATAAGGTATTATTATTAATATTCTATGGACACAAACAGTTGTTAAATACGTAGGCTATCAAAAGAGATTTGAAGTGTATTGAAATAATATTTATTTTTAATGTGGTATTTGTGACCTATTTAAAAAAATTGACCTGCGGTTTTATCCGCGTGAAATAATTGTTTTTTCCTCCAAATCATCTCCAAATATATATTTTTAGTACCTACCTATAATATTTTATCTAAATGTGTATAGAAAGCCACATTTCATTAAGAACACCTACGAGTACCTACCAACAAAATTGCTATAATGTATTTGAGGTTGAAGATCTGTCAGTTGTATTTTGCTTTTTAACCGACTTCAAAAAAGGAGGCGGTTTCTCAATTCGACCGTATACAACGTGTAACATAATAAGCGCAAGACCTCGGACACCCCAATTAGAATATCAAATCCTAATATAATAGCAAATGCGTAAACTAATTTCCAGATATGTAATATTTTTTTTATAAGATATGAGATATGCCAACTTACCACAAAATATATGGATGCACCTTTGGACGCACTAACAAGTTACGTAGTAAGTATAACTTTTTCTGTCACTCTCGTATCTCACTTCGCGCGCTCACAATAACAAAAATGTTCACTAGCACGGATAATTGGGGTTTCGCGATTACGGGAGAAAACTTATTCATTAGCTGATTATTTGCTAATTTGCTGTGACTGAATAATTATCTTTATTTACGCTGAATTTAATATAGGAATAAAAATTGTATACCAAAACATGTCATAATTGGATGACAGTGACTAGCGCTCACGTCACCCAGAAGATTTTGTTGTTGTCTATTCGTGGAAAACTTTTATTAAAGCTAACACCACAGTTACTTGATAGTAACTTCGAAACTAACACGAACAATTTAGTACAAGTGGAAATGAGTTTTACGTGTTTGAAATAAGGTTCAGTTTTCCAAATCAACCAACTGATGGAATCGTAAGCCTAAAAATAAATATAATTTCAGATATACTTATATTAGGTGAAAATTAAAAATTAATAAAAACCACCAAATCGGATTCAGTAGTCTATTCTAAACAAATTACTTTTAAATTTTTAAACACAATCCAAAATTTCATCGTACCAACGGGACTTGAACCCGCAACCTCCGGAATAACATGTTCCGGTGCTTTGCCAATTAAGCCATAAAAATTTACAAAAATATTAAGTGTGTAACACTTCAAAGAAACATAATATTTGATTTACGCAGTGCAACATCTCTTGTCGGATTTGAAAACTGTAATGATTTCTTCCGAATGATTAACTTACGTAATAAGTAGTCATAGATGGCGCCACCAATGCATAATTGGGTTAACAAATGCAATCCACTAATTTCGTCGTAACGTTACTTCGCACCATGGCTTAATTGGCAAAGCACCGGAACATGTTATTCCGGAGGTTGCGGGTTCAAGTCCCGTTGGTACGATGAAATTTTGGATTGTGTTTAAAAATTTACAAAAATATTAAGTGTGTAACACTTCAAAGAAACATAATATTTGATTTACGCAGTGCAACATCTCTTGTCGGATTTGAAAACTGTAATGATTTCTTCCGAATGATTAACTTACGTAATAAGTAGTCATAGATGGCGCCACCAATGCATAATTGGGTTAACAAATGCAATCCACTAATTTCGTCGTAACGTTACTTCGCACCATGGCTTAATTGGCAAAGCACCGGAACATGTTATTCCGGAGGTTGCGGGTTCAAGTCCCGTTGGTACGATGAAATTTTGGATTGTGTTTAAAAATTTACAAAAATATTAAGTGTGTAACACTTCAAAGAAACATAATATTTGATTTACGCAGTGCAACATCTCTTGTCGGATTTGAAAACTGTAATGATTTCTTCCGAATGATTAACTTACGTAATAAGTAGTCATAGATGGCGCCACCAATGCATAATTGGGTTAACAAATGCAATCCACTAATTTCGTCGTAACGTTACTTCGCACCATGGCTTAATTGGCAAAGCACCGGAACATGTTATTCCGGAGGTTGCGGGTTCAAGTCCCGTTGGTACGATGAAATTTTGGATTGTGTTTAAAAATTTACAAAAATATTAAGTGTGTAACACTTCAAAGAAACATAATATTAAATTACTTTTAGGTCTTGCGTTTAATATGTTACACGTTGTCTATGTTTTTTTTTTATGTTTGTTCGCGGATAACTTCGTCGTTTATGATCCGATTTTGATGATTATTTTTTTGTTGGAAAGAAAATATATCTCAAGGGTGGTACCGTAGTAATTTCATCGCGAGCTGATAAGTATCTCCAGAGATATGGAGATAAACACCTCAAACTTGGTATTGATAATTAATAGCGCGACAACTGAAGTCGATTCTTTTAGTTTTTTATACGATATTATTTAATGTAATAATAAAAATAAAGATTTACGTCACAGATTCCAGCTGCAGGTACCTGTAAGTAGCGGGCTAGTTTAGACGGGAAAATTGAGGAAAGTAAAACATAAATATAAGGCGAGATCGAATGAAGGCACCAGGTTCGCCTTCATTCGATCTCGCCTTATGACAATATCATGGAAAACGTAGGTGAGTTATGTTTTTCGTAAGGATCATTATGACGCGATGGCGATTTCCGTTGAGGCTTCTTTTGACTTTTGGGGATCAGATATTATTATCATCTGTTTGTAGGTTCAAGTCTTCACATCTAAAGCTCCTATTAGTCAATCTATACTTCTATACTAATATTATAAAGAGAGAACATTTGTATTTTTGTATTTTTGTATGTTTGTAATGACTTGGCTCAAAAACTACTGAACCGATTTAAAAAATTCTTTCACTAATACATAGAATGGACTTTCGGAATGAAAATATATATTATCCCGTTTAAATCAAAGGTACATTCGTGGAGACCTAATTTGCAACCTAAGTCGGCAAAAAAACGGTCGAAAAAACACGTTTCTTACGAACGCTGCTTAATTGAAAATAGATAGAAGAATATTTTCTATGCAAGAGTTATACAACTTAATAAGACCTACAAAAAAGTCCGCGACAGCATATGTCTATCTCTTAAGGTTGACTCACAGTAACCATTTTAATCTTAAAATTTTTGTTAAAAAATATTACATAACTTCCAAGGCTATTTTCAAGTATATATTATTAATCCTTATCCAAATAATTACGTTAATTAGCTTGACCACATATTATAGATTAAAATTGTCCTTTACAGTATATAATTCAAATGAAAACTCTAGAAGATATCACGGATTTCACATACACGCATCGCAAAATTAATAAAATATTTGCAGTGAAACCACAGAATAGGTCATAGTTACTACAAACATGTTATTATAGCTTAGCTTTTCTGTAGATCCCCACCGATCACAATCAATATGAAGTCAATATAGTATAAAAATATGATTTATTGTATAAAATAATAATGATCTATATATACAATAATATAATATTTTAAACCACCCCGACTGATCTATGTATAATATTTTCATTAAAAGCATTCCAATGACTCTAAACACGACATTTAAAATCTGACCTGTAAGTTGGTGAGGATTTGAGTATTCTGTAGAGTCCAGGAGATGTCCCAGCATCAGGTCAATGCTTCCATGTTCTTACAATATCGTTGAAGAAGAAGATTTTCGAATTGATCAGACCTATGAAAGTTGATTTCATAGCGCAATTAACTAGAAAAAAGCTCATAGTTTTATAACGATTGAACGAATTTTCATGAATCAAAGCTAAGAAAACTCTCGATGAAGATATCTATCAAACAAAAAAAAACTGTCAATAATAAAAACAAAATCGGTTCATCCGGTTAGGTGCTAAGATGCTACAGACAGACACACAGATACACACGTTAAACGTATATTACCCCTACATTTTGCATCGGGGAACGCGTAAGGTTACGGCGGCAGATGTTCTCCTTGGTGGTAAGCTTCTTTTTGGTAGATTTAATGATCCCACTACCACTGTATGAAAACTCATGATTCATTAATGCACATATAACTTTGATTGCTAATATGGCTACATAAAACATTCATATAGCTAGGATTAGAACCAACGACCGTCGGGTCAGAATCAGGGAACTATCCTTTACGCCAAAGGGCCGTCCAATATCACTACGTAAGTATTATAAAACAAAGTCCATCACTGCGTCTGTCTGTCTGTTCGCAATAATCTCAATAGCTACTGAACGGATTATCATGCGGTTTTCACCAATAGCCAGAGTGTTTATGAGGAAGGTTAAGGTGCATAATTCGTTAAGGTTTTGTGTAAATTTGATGAAATTTGACGATGGTTGTTAACTATGTTCATATTTTATATTCGATGCAACAAACTGATGCAAATTTTGTAGGCATATAAGTTCTACCCGTGCGAAGCCGGGGCGGGCTGCTAGTATGTTATAAAGCACGATCTGACCCGACGGAAAGGGAAGAGAACCATTCCCTTACCGATCTTCCGTTCTTTTCTGTTTTTAAGTCACTTATGATTTAATTTGCAATTTTAACTGCCATAAGGCTGGCATTAAATAAAATCGATCAAGTGCGAGTTGGACTCGCGCACCGAGGCTTCCGTACAAATTTGTCAAACTAGGTTAGAGTAACTTTGCATTTCGACTCTATTCCGGTGCCTAGACACTGTTCATGCACCAACCGCAAATAATAAGTTTGTAATAATAAATTTGCCTTTTTTTGTTATTAAACTACATATTTACAGTTTTCAGATTTATAATTAATGCACAATTTAACCAATCAAATTGTATAGGTATCATTTATATTCATAAGGGACCGTCTATACTTAAGTATCGTTCTATAATACCGGTCTAAGTGGCGTCTCGTCGGCGGTTAGTGAAAATGCGTACACGCACCGTGACTTGCAGCAGAATTGTTCACTTAAACCCACCTTATTAGGATACTACGTTCCTTCTATATGAATCTACGAATTAACATTGATCAACATAACATATGCTTTTTACTTATTCAACTCTATTTATAACTCGCTTGAGTTCAAATTGCATCGACAATTTTCTTCCTGATGAAATATCCTCGGAACATTTGTCAAAGCAACAGTCATGTATTGAAACACATTATTTGAATCATATTTCAACCGAATAAGGTCTATTTTGCTTTATTGCTACAATAATTTTGGAAGTCCGGAGTGGACTCTAGAATTAGGGCCTTTTATTGGCAAGACGTATGTTAAATCTCTAGAAGAATTTAACGAGGTTGCCACCTCGTTAATTTGGTTTATTGTTATTGCGTGAATATTTCTGATTTATTTTACAACTTATAAGCTATCGTTTGACCACTATCTCACATAGTGGTACTTAAGTGATGATGTGGTTGAAGATGGTGAACACGCTAGGCCTAGAATATTCTGACTCTCAAGGGCTGTGCTGCCGGAACACCGTTAGCAAAGTCGGAACAAGGTTATGGCGGCAGTTTTTTCCTTGATGGTGGTAAACTATGGTATGGTAGCTAATCAGGCGCAACATCGATAGTAATGCTCCTGCCACTTGTTTCCAGTCTTAGTTTCCCGATTACTATCATCTAGGGGTTTTTAAGTCGCCAGTGAATATTCACCTTATGGTCAAGCGTGGTACTATACTTGAACCAGATATAGTAGGGTCAATTTAATAGATCACATTTGACATCTGTCAGTCTTAGCTTCATAGTAAGGTGATTTGCTTAAAAACATCGATTCGATTGATGAATCGATATGCATCAACACAAACAAGAATTATGTTAGTTTGATGTTATTCGATGTAACCAATTTTCCGGCAGCTCTAAACGAGAAATACAAAAAGTATTTACATTATTCAGTGTTATTTACTTGTTTGTTTTGCCTTAATATGAAATTGATAAGACACGTTATTACAAATCGAAAATTGTACATATTTAAACGATTTTATATGTATTTATAGATTAGAATGTAACTCCATAGTAAATGTTGGGCCATTTACTATAAAAGAAAAAAACATACTCAAATGTACCTAAGGATCTAACGTTTAGTAGTTTATCGTTCGTTTTTTAACCCACATTTTTACTGATTTTAGTTCCTATTCAGTTATTTTTGTATTTTTTTAGTCAAAGAATAATATTATGTGTTAATTACAATCAGAGAGTAAGTAGTTATATTTATAGTTAAACATCCTTCACAAGTAATCATTGCATTCGATTCAACCTATCGACTGATCAATCTGTTGATTTTTTGGGTAGCATCCCTAGGTTTTATAAAGAAAAAGTGTTCACTGACGTAACCATACTGACGTTTAGTTTTTTAGAACAAAAATTGTTTATTATGCTTAAAATTAATTATTAGTCTAAGTAAATCGTAAAAACGCTTTCTTCTGTAATTATTAGAATAGATATGTATTTGTTACTGAAAGATGTTAAGTAATTATGCAGTTCTGACTTTGAAATAATTAATAATTTTATGTGCCCCTCATTACAAGGTCATGTTGTTAATTTTTTGATGAAGTGTCAAATATGATCTATTAAATTGACTCTACTCAATTGAAATAGTGGTCAACCGTTGCATTAAGTACATCTTTTTTTTATAACAGACTAGCTGACCCTGCAAACGTTGTTTTGCTAAAACCCAAATATCTTACGGAACCCTATTTTTTTCCAAAATAAAATTTAGCCTATGTTACTCGTGGATACGTAGGCTTTCGAATGGTGAAAGAATTTTTAAAAACAGTACAGTAGTTTTTGAGCCTATTCATTACAACCAAACAAACAAAGTTTTCCTCTTTATAATATTATTATTTAGACATATGCTATCGCGACACTTTTTGTAGATAATGATGGGTTCTGCAAAGTCGTAGTAAATGATTTTGTTCTATCATCAATAGTTTTCGCAGCGCACGCGACGTAAGGAATTTTTCAGGTCTATTTTTACACCTTATGTTACATTATTGGAGTTTTAGTAAGGATCCCTAATTTAAAAAAAAATATTATATAGCCTATGTTACTCGGGGATAATGTAGCTTTCCAAAGGTGAAAGAATTTTTGAAATCGGTCCAGTAGTTTCGGAGCCTATTCATTACAAACAAACAAACAAACAAATCTTTCCTCTTTATAATATTAGTATAGATAAAAAAGCATTTGACCACTATCACTTGTGCCTAGTGATGATGTAGTCTCAGATGGAATTGTACTTGTTTGGAAGTGAAAGGCGACTGTGAGACTAAGCGTTAGACACCTGACATCCAATTAATTTTCCGCTAGAAGGCGTTGTTGTACAAGGTCCGTGAAATTTCAATGACTTAAGATTTCTGCCAAACTGACTATATCTATTATGGTTCATAGGTTCAAGTAAAAAACACCGAAAAAACACGTCTCTTGTATGGGAAAAACACCGAAAAAACACGTTTCTTGTATGTCCCTTTAATATGGTTTATTCCTGTTTGTCCCTTTAATCTGACTCCTTAAATGGACAAACAGGAAAAAAAGTATACGTGGCCAACGTATACTTTTTTTTCCTCTCCGTCCATCTGTCTATCTGTCAGTCTGTCTGTCTGTCAGTCTGTCTGTCTGTCTGTCTGTTTTCTGTCTGTCTGTCTGTCTGTCTGTCTGTCTGTCTGTCTGTCTGTCTGACTGTCTGTCTGTCTGTCTGTCTGTCCGTCTGTCCTTGTGTCATCACTGATTTTCTCAGGAACGGGTGGACCTAGCAAATTCAAATTTTTACCTGATACTGAAGTGTTTAGTCCCTATTGGGTGTATAAAAACCAAGATCTTGAGTCAACATAATAAAAAGATATGGGCTAATTTATATTTTCGCGAAAAATTGTTAGTACCAAAATGACAAACCCAAAACTATAGGGTACCCTATAGGTTTTCGACGCAAAACCTATAGGGTACTTTCGGTTGACCTAGAATTGTCAATTTTGGTCAAAAGCAAGGTCTTACAGCACAAATTAAGGATAAAAATCCAAAAACTAAGAAAAGTTTAAAATTAAAAGGTGCCCCCAACATACATGCATAGTTTATGCCAATTAAGGTAGACCTCTGAGTTATATGAGCGCTGATACAATTTAGAGGTCTAGCTTAATTGGTAATACCAACGTTGGTTTGGTACGGAAGCCTCGGTGGGCGAGTCCAACTCAACTTGGCCGGTTTTTTTTTAAATATCATATAGGTTAGCGGTTGACCACTATCTTACCTGCTGGTTGGTAACTAATGGTGCGGTCGAGGATGATAGCACGCTAGGCCTAGAATGGGAACTGGCTCTCAAGGACAGCTGCCAAAACACATTAGTTGTTTGGCGACAGATTTTCTAACTTGAGGGAGCTGGCCAGGCGGATGGACATTATATAGTGTACTACCACCATGCGGGGGTTGGGAGTTTCTTACGATGTTTTTCCTTCACCGGAGGGCCACTGTGAAAACCGCACATACATTTTTCTATTGCAAAATCTGTTGGTGCACGGTGGGGAAAAATCTAAAAAACAAAAATATGCGTTGATGTTAATAAACACTTGCAATGACAATTGGCTTGAACGGAATATAGTCAGCAGTTTTTGAAATTTAGCACATTTTCAAAACCGCTAATATAACTTTGTCATTCATACAAACACTATGAAAAACAATGCTGGCGAAAAATGAATGTGGTATTATTTGCTCGATCTTATAAAAACTGTAGTGTAGTACGAAACTCTACGAGTGCGAGTCCGACTTGCACTTGGCCAGTTTATTTAACGTTGCTGTTTAAGTCTATCACCCTATCAAACATATTTTTAGACATTGTTTTGTTCTTAGACCATTACCAAGTAGGTAAGTAACTGAGACTTTCATAAATAAACTGGCCAAGTGCAAGTCGGACTCACACTCGTAGGGTTCCGTAACACAGTTAAGTATTCCATAACTATGATTTTTCGCAACTACAAAATTATCTTTGTTTTTCATAGTGTTTGTATGTTAACAAAGTTATCTTTGCGGTCGTTCGTTCCAACCAATTTTCGTTGTTAGTTTTTATTGAGATCTACAGCATATATTTTTTAGATTTTTCACTCCCATACTTTAAAAGATAGATGGGGGGGGGGGGGACACACATTTTACCACTTTAGACGCGCCTATCTTTCAAATGATTGACTTTGAGAAAAAATGATTTTAGGAACCTCAATGTCATTTTTGAAGATCTATCCATAGACACACGTATAGGTTTGAAGAAAAAAAATTTTTTTTGTTTCTGTTTCATGTATGGGATGCCCCCCCTTAAACTTTTATATTTTTTATTTTTGTATAAAAATCGGAAAGCGGTTTACAGAATACCAAGTTCCAATTCTGTAGTCCTAACAGTTTCGGAATAAAATTGCTGTGACATACGGACGGACAGACAGACAGACAGACAGACATGACGAATCTATAAGGGTTCCGTTTTTTGCCATTCGGCTACGGAACCCTAAAAAGGCAGACAGATTCGTGCCGAACACCCGACTGACCGCAAGTTCAGTAATACTAAATTCTTGAGTAATAAGTTTCCGCGCTCAGTCCGGCATAGTCAATACGGCATGATTACTACGTAAGCAACGCTGCGAAGTAATACTGCACGGAAGCGTCCGACCCTGCTGCCGCTTGGTAGCAAACTGAGTGCGGAAGCGTATAACTCAAGCATTTAGTATTACTGAACGTTCATTCGGGTGTTTGGCACGAATCTGTCTGCCTTTTTTATGATAGTTTGAGGTAAGTAAAATATATTGGTAAAATTGGAGTAAAATGTTATAGATACCTACCTACCTATCTACAGAGATGATGGTATTATGTAACTATCGAAAAAAGAAAGATTTGTGACTTCGTTCGATGTTGCTCTCTGGCCTCAGAATTAAGGGTTCAACGTCTGAATAAAGAAGCCCTTGCGTATCGTACCCCTTGATCAAGTCTCTGTGTCACAGAAATTTTGGATCTTGGCTCTCTCTCTTTTAATAGGTAGGTATTATGTAATTTTATGATACCTACAGAAATTACAATACCTACCTATGAGTGTAAATGTAGCCGTCCTATATAAACTCTAATTAAAGTATAATTGCGTACAAGTACGAGTAGGTACCTACTTACGTACTACGTAGTACGTAGTACTAGTACGTAGGTAGGTAACGTACCAATTAATGTTGATAATTTTGGTATTACTTTCGCATGGGAAAGTCATTCCTCGCGGCCGTTTTCTACCGCATCCACGGCATTATGCCTCTATGGTAAATGCAATATTCGAGGCCCGCGGAACCTTGTCACAGCAACATAGGACAGAATTCGGCGAGAGCCGCGAAGTATGGAGGGTTAATTTATCGTTCGTAGGGCAGCTCTCATTAAGGTACCTACTACCTTGCCACCTGTAGAATTCGTAGATAGATTTATCGTTTTATATTTTCTACCAAGATATGCGTACGTACTATCTACTAATTAGGTAAATCTTCGAATTGTTATATATTTATTAGAGCATTTGAGGTTTAGATTCTAGATTTAATTCTGATCTTTGTAGTTCAAGGTTCGAGTCCAGACGAGGAAAAAGCTTTTTTAGTACTTTACTTATTAACCCCCGACGCAAAAAGATGGGGTGTTATGAGTTTGACTAGATATTTATTAGACCATTTGAGGTTTAGATTCTAGATTTAATTCTGATCTTTGCAGTTCAAGGTTCGAGTCCAGACAAGAAAAAGCTTTTTTTTTAGTACTTTACTTATTAACCCCCAACGCAAAAAGATAGGGTGTTATAAGTTTGACGTGTGTATCTGTGTGTCTGTCTGTGGCATCGTAAGTAGCGCGCAAATGGATGTACTATTATTTATTCTGTGGTTTTACCTACGCCACAGATTAAATAATAGTATTACAAGTCCTACGCACAATCTTAATGAAAACTAAGCAAGAGCAAGTAGGTAGGTATAGTTAGGTTTTTTTTCTTTTTTTCTTTAATGTTTTCTTTCAAAGTTAAGTTGATTTTACTGTTCTCATTTACCTAAGTATAATTTTATTTTTGATTGATTAGTGCTATACGTATTTTTGGGTGCTTTAGTATTTACAACCTGATTAAAAAATTACTTTACAAGTATTATTATTTTTATTTAAATAGAAAATTGTGTATTTTTTTTATTTTTACGAATAATTTTTCTTTTTGAATTTTTTCTGTCTCAAAATATAGCTTCATTCATTCCATGCATACATCCACCTGGTTCCATCGACGCCATGCTCTCAACTGCCGCGCTCCCACTCTCTAAACCACGCGGCCGCACTCCGCCCATAAACATGTCAGCGGCGCACGTCGCAATTTACGACCTCTCGCTCTAACATACCCATAACTCAGCCTAACAAAAGGGAAAGCTATAACGCTCAACGGTCCCATGCGGATAGTTTAATTTACACACACATGTAAACAGAAATGAGGTAGTATGCGATTTGTTCACCACGTATATGCACGATTTTCAGATGTTTTGCGTTTTGGTAGTACCTATTCGCTTCCATAAAATGTATGATTATAGGTTTTGATTTTATAGATATTAGATGTTTTTTATATTGTATTGTGTAATTTACTCTTTTTGAGAGAGAATTTTGATGTTTCATTAATATTTTTTGCTTATACTACAGAGTCTTGTTCTCGTTGTATGAACGCGCCAGCTCCGTAGAAACTCAGCGTCGGCCGAGAGTTTAATGCTTTATCCCTTTCTAACACACAATTCCCAGATCGTAAATCTCGAAATGGCCGCATGTAGGTTACGCACGCCGTCGGTGTGCCGGCGGGAGCGCATAAAGTATAGTTTTCTCTGTTTTATTACGTGTTTTACTGCGCGATAAAGGAGCTCGGAGCATCCCAGGGAATCAGCTGTTTTGGGGCATGCTTTAAACGCTCGAAGGAATGTGGCGAGCGAAATGTGATGCTCGAACGCTATGCAAGTTGCTCTACTTCATTTTTGATGCGAGGTTTTAAAAGTAGAGTATTGGTGAATAATGTGATTTTTGATAGTGATCGCTATGCTTATTAGATTGAAGTATGTTTTGATGTAGTGCGCAGCTTATTAAATATATTTTTTTAAATCTTTTTTTAAACAAATTCAAAAAAGGAGTTCTCAATTCGCCGGAATCTTTTTTTATGTATTTTATCCGATTACCCAAAGACGCCTGGGCCGATCTGGGAAATTATTTGTTTGAAAGGGTACCTATACTTCCCAGGTAGTCCCCCCCCCTCCCCCTACCTAAATTAAATAAGATCTGATGGGTATCTATAAGGTAAGTAGGTATATGGAGATAAAAACGATACTGAAAATGACTAGCGCGGCATTTGAAGTCAGATTTTTTATTTTTTATACTGTAATTTATGAAACGGATGCTTTTTAGATATCCAGTTTGATGGATGGGGCCTCATGAAATCAACACCAATATTTTAAATGCAAAAGTCGGTTTGTATATAAGTTTCTTTTGGGCTAAGTATACTTCACGGTCAAACGACTGGACTGATTTAGCTGAAAATTTGCACAGGGATAGCCTGTAAGTATTATGGATTAGGCTATAGGATACTTTTTAATACGGGCGAAGCCGCGGGCCAAAGCTGGTGTATGTTTAATTTATGAATTAAACAAATAATAGGTAAAATAATTTTAAACTATCTTAAACAGATCATTTACTCTCGCCGATGCCGATAGTCCATATTTTTAAAAGATTTTTATGCACGGTCTTTTCAACGGAAGACTAGTTAGTTTAAAAGTAAGTTAACCTATAGATTATTTTGGAGCGTTAGCATATAAAAAAGTCTACGAGGTTTCTACTAAGGTTAAGTTTTTATAAGTTCTTATCTCTCTCTCTATTCTCTATTCTCTCTATTCTCTCTCAAGTAAAAAGAAAGTAGGTAGGTAGGTTCAAGTGGATAGAGATGTATAACTAAGTAAGTAATTATGTAAAACAATCAATGAAATACTTAACTATATTTTCACTAGATATGGGTATTTACTAGGTCTGCAACATTTTTCATCATATACATACATTTTACCTAATTTCCAACGATTTTGATAATTATTATTAAATTTAGATATGTAGAATAATATTAAATAGTGATCATCTATGATCACTATGATCATCTATGATCACTATGATCATCTATGATCACTATGATCATCTATGATCACTATGATCATCTATGATCACTATTTAATATTATTCTACATATCTAAATTTAATTTCTTTTTTGTTTTTCTTGTACGTTTTACAATGATTAAAACAGTTTTATAAATAGGTATCGGTAAATAAATTAAAAAAATTAAGAAAATTCTAAATGAATTTCATAATATATTTTTTAAACCAAAAAGTCTAAAGCTAACTCCGAAAATGTTTGTTTCACAAGTTTTTTCACATTTAAATAACTAAGACATTCTGTTATCACAATAGGTACATTTCTTAAATTACATTTTAAACTTTCACATTAGAATCCAAGGTCTAGTGAGGTCCAATTTAAGAGTCACCTGGAAGCCAAAGCAAAACTTGCATCCAGGAAGCTAGGTGTGCTTAACAGAGCGAAGCGATATTTCACACCACGTCAACGGCTTGTGCTTTACCAAGCACAAGTTCGACCAACAACAAAAAAAACAACATGGAATATTGCTCGCACCTCTGGAACGGCGCTCCGAGTTACCAGCTTCAGCCTCTTGAACCGAAAAGCCACTAGAATTGTCGACGTTCCCGAGCTCTGTGAAAAGTTGGAGCTACTCAGCCTCCGTAGAGACGTCGGAGCACTGGTGTCTTATATATCTTATAACGTCTCTATAATGGGGAATGCTCTGAAGAGCTTTTTGACTTTATTCCACCATCGCCATTCTTTTATCGTACTGCTCCGCACCGTCAAAAAGCTCACCCTCACATCTTACAGACCTGGACGTCTCGCACTACCCGTTTAAACCGAGGATTTTTACCGCGTACCTGTAAGATGTGGAATGATCTGCCCGCCGCGATCTTTCCATCTAGCTATAGGATGGAATATTTTAAAAAGGGTATCCACAAGCTCCTCAAAGGTCGGTAACGCATCAACAGCACTCCTAGTGTTGTAGTTGTCCATAGGCGACGGTAACCGCATACGATCAGGCGGGCTGTCTGCTTGATTGCCAACCATAACATAATAAACAACAAAGAATTTAAAACGTGATTAATGATAGGTGCGCCTACTGACACTGGACATTGACAAAAGACACAATAATCAGACGCGTCGAGTTCTCCTGTATTGGTAACTGGTGGGGGAAAAAACATGGCGGCGGCATAAACGCCTCTTATTGGATATCTAAAAAAACGTTACTTCCCTTCATATTTTCAAAGGATCAATTATAACGGTTGGGTTTAGTGCAATTTATTCTATTTGTCAGTTACTTTTGGAATTTGGCCGACGTTTATTAGTGATTTTAAACGTGTACCTGAGTGGTGTAAAACTATATTTTCAATTGCTTATTAGTTTTTGCGTTCTATTAAGTTAAATTTGAATAAAATAAATTGAATAATGTAGGTAGATGGAGGAAGTGTTTTAATTTTTTTCGTATCAAAATGTATTAAGACAAGGTTGTAGCAAAAACTCTAAGTAAATAAGTGAACATTAAAATAAATGTATGAATTAATAGAAATGTAGATATAGTAGATTATGCAACAAGTGAATAAAAAGGCAATTTATTTCGAGGGACTAATTTGGATCCCGAGAGCAGCGAAGGATTCTAGATTAGAATCTTGAGCGGAGCGAGGGATACTAGGATCGAGATTAATTTCTTTATTCACGAGTCGTGTAATCTTCTTTTTACCATTAATTGCGAGAAAATAAGTAGTAAGACCTACCGTTAGTATCTACTTATATTTATAATATGTTATTATTAATGTGTAATAAATGTGGATTATGAATCATTTAGTGCCGGTGAATGTGTGTGTGAGAAACATCACAATCTTAAAAATCGTGCTATTTGCGTTCTCACCAAAATTGTAAATTGTAAAATTTGCTGTAATGTCTTTGACTACTAGTCATCACTTGGCATGTATATGCATATATGTGCATGTCTATGCATCACCTACCGCGAGATTCATGAGCATAATAATAACTAAGTAGTATGTACCTAAAGGGTTTCTTTAATTTTGTAAAAACATGACATCATTAATTTTGTGAAATCATGTTAGAAGGTAGATACTTAGGTACCTATATCCTAGATAATTTTATTGTGTTGCTGCATGAAAAACGTTTTTTTTATCAAGTAACTTTCCATGTCTATGTTTCCGTCCATTAAAGCCAAGTGTTTTTCTCATGTTGCCAATGGGAAATGTGACCAATGTAGTCGTGGATGTTCTGGTATGAGTTCTTATCGACAGTTGTTCCAGGATAGACTAGTTAATTCGTTTAATTATCCATAGGTGAATAGTATCTGCTTTCAACACTTCATCTCAAAAGCTTAGGTAATTTTTGTTCTTCTGAGATGGTATATGGTACTTATATGAATTTTACTCCCAGAAAAATATCAAGTAACAGTAGATTCCAGACGATATTGACATCCAGACTTAATGCAGACAGTCTTCTCTTGGTGACGTTGGAGACTTTATGATTCTGCCAAATACGTATATACGTATTTGGCAGAATCAAATGCAGCTTGCTTTGGGTATTTGATTCCAACTCAAGGTTTATCACTCACAGGGAGTGAGTGAGCTGTGGAGTGACCCTGGACAGTATACCTACTGTCCAGTACTCGTAAAACAAATTATATGTTTGAGAGTTCTCCAGTTCTAGAGACTAGAGAAAGTTTGTCACTTGTTGATTTTTTTCCTTGCCGCAGGATTTTAGTTTATTACTTGCTCTGATCGTCCCACCAAATCACTCTTGTACTCTACAGAACAAGCTAGCCTTTTCTCCGATGACGCCAACAGTGTAGTGTTATCCGCATATCTCAGGTTACTGGTCTCAATGCAAGCATTTTCATCGTATGTAAAATAATGGGCAAATGTGTGCATCTCTGGCTCATTTCTACATGTGGTTTCAAAGGTCCTGAGAGAAAGTACTTAATTATTACCTTTAACCATGCAGTCAATGTCTTGTGTCTTGAATTGCAAACAGATTTACGATCAGAGATATGAGTTGTTGAAGAAAGGTGGACACCTTTCTTAGTATCTAAAGAATATTCTATCTAACGCAGTCAAATGCTTTTGAATAATTTATCTTTCAAATACATGAGCATCAGCTAGTCGAATTTTCGCGACCTTTCACGAAACCTGTCTGTTAGCTAGGGTATCTCTGAAACTTGATCGTAAATGGTTATTAACCACGGACGTATGTACTATATATGTGTAGTACACTGTGTATACCATCATCTTGCTGGCATGGGATATAAAGGTTTTGTGCGATAATTGCAGCAAGCCCTTGTTCAACCTTTTTCTTTTTGTAAGACCCTCTTTTCTACCCTCTACCTCTTTTCTACACTTGGTTGCATAGCAACAGATTTTGATTAGTCTCTATGAGAGAGTCTTTATACTGTATTCGAATGTTTTTCAAAATTACCGACATCATTATTTAATTACCTACGGGTATTGTAACGAAACGGAAGTAGCATAACGTAGCGCCTACCTTTAGCTACAGGTATAGAGGGAACCTAGACTGAGGGAAACACAAAATACTTTAACATAGTAACAAAACACACGATATATTAATAAAAACCTAATACTTAACTCTTTACAAACGTGCTTTGTCATCTTCGGCCCCATAATGTCCTCGCAAATCTATTAGCCATTTTCATCATCGACAGCTGGGCCGGTAGTCTCTACAGGCATAGCGATGAATTTCGAGCGATAATCGTCGATACGAAAAGAGATGCAGATAACAACAATCTAGCTGCATCTCATTCTAGCAGACGTTTGCGATGACAAGACGCATCACTATCAATGTAGAGACTTAAACCCCTGGATACAGATTGTTGACCCTCGCTGTTAGCCATCATCATCATCGACAGCTGGATACAGGCTGTTGACCCTCAATACGTGAGGGCAGTCAACGGAAATGAGCCGTAGATCCATAGGATCCCAGAGAGTCGACAGCAGCGACGCAGCGGTGAAGACGGAGAAAACTCCCGAAGGCGACCATTACGTTAAAACGGCCTTGGGCAGGCTTGTGTTTTTGTAGGCGAGTGAAATATCTGTTACGTAGTAACTATTATAGAATCTGTGCCCTGGGTTCAATATCATTCCATTCAATATTTTATAAAAATTAATTTATCCTATTAAACACATGTTATCATTTTAATAATTTTACATAGACCCCCTTGCCGATTTTTCGCTGTCATTCCTTTTCAATTTTTACAATCAATTTCGAACAATAACTATATTGTTTTAATACAAAAGAGTATGATTGATGACAAAAATGAATAAGTCGGTTCAATATACCATAGTATAAATAAAAAAGTAGGTGTAGAAAGTAGACACCGACTAAGCTTCTCAATTTTTCGAAATTTTTAAAAAATTATCGTATCGTGCATGTTATTTGAAATTTCATTATTAGGAACACAAAAAGTAGAACTTATAGCAGGTTATAATAATGTGAGCACATTATGTCAAGAATCAATTGTTATTAAGTCAACATGCTGTACCGTCAATCTAAAAATCAGTTTAATTTTTGGCCGAATGTTGACATAGCTTCTAAATATCTACGTAAAAGCTTCTGACAGTTTGCATACTTATCAAAATGTAAATAAAATGTTACTATCAGACATATAATTGTCTAATGGCCGCAAAATTTACTACCGATTATTATTTAAACATAGGTATATATACAGATATTTCAAGAGAGATTATGGTCAAGCGCTAACAATTTTGGCATATAAAAATTTACAAGAAAAAAATGAAATTTTGTTGTTGATACCATTATTAAAATGACAATTATATGAAGCAGATTCAGTAATATTATGTTATTTGAAGTGTTATTTACATATTACACTATTTTTGTACAGGAGGCGCGGGTGCCAGTCCCGCTGGACGACGAAATTTTTGATTGTATATAATATAAATAATATACCTACAAAGCTTTAGTAATGGTTAAAAACATAAATATTCCAAGAATAATCAATTAATTACCAGAATGATGTAGTTACTTTTTCAAACGGCTGGGGTTATTAATGAGTTTGAATTTTTTTGTGTCTAGTGACCATATTACTCCGCCAATTGTAAATCGACTTGAATTATTCTTTTTTAGGGTTCCGTACCTCATACGGAAAGACAAGTTAGACTGTGGTCGAATACTTTTCTGTTTTAAATAAATAAATATGGTTAGTAGCAGTAGTAGCTACACTAAAAACTAGTAAGAGTGTATTAATAATGCATGTCTTAGGTGCCATTTTATGTCATATGACTTTTGATTTGGCAAGTAGAGCTACTTTCAGATCAAGCATGCCGGCATCAACGTCTGGTGCATCGAACGATACACTAAGAAACTTTATGACGCCGCACTTGCTCGGATCGGCCGTGCCACGGGTACCGCTGGCGGTACAATTCTATCGCGAGTAGCGACCGGACCGTCCGATTAATCGCCTCGATTAACGTTGTCTCCCGGACATCAACGGTGCTGGATTAACGGAGGGTGGTGGTGTCCTTTTCTGTTGGTCGCAGATTTAGTGCGGCGCCGCGGCGTGTGGCGTCGCCAGCGGGGGGGTGCGCCGTCGCTCGTAAACCATCGGTCGCCACATTCTACTGACGCGCGCCTCGGCGACAACGCGTTGCGTAACACCGCGCCATAAACAACACGACGTGATCGGGACCCGCACCTGACTTGCCCACGTGCGCCCGACACATTACGTATTGCGCTCATGCCACATCTAAAACGTTGACACGTGACTTGACGGAGTGAAACTCTCGGAACTCTTTTGAACGTAAAACTGTGAGTTTTGTGACGAAGTTTGTAAGCGGGATGGCGCGAGCGTTAGCCGACGGCTAGCGGCCGGCCTAAGGTGAGTTTATTGCCGATTTACGGCCCGGCCCGGACCCGTGGGTCCCGCGCGGCCTCTGTTTGCCGAACAAACTTTGCGAACACTGTTTACACTTTATAAACGACGTTTAGAAACCGTTCGACTCGTGCTCGAGGGAGAGCAAATTGATATCAATAGCCTAAGCTGTGGTGGATGAATTCATTCACTCATGCGCTGACTTTTAGAGGACACTACAATTCAGTTTACAATTCTTATAACGTAAACATGGTTTGTTTTAAAGCTTCACATTTCTATAGGTAGGTAGACCGTATTTACTAATGAAACTATTTTGTGTACATACAAAGAAACAACTTATAAACTCTAAAAATACTTTTTATTTATCTGGAAAGACCATAATAATGAAATATTTCGATGCTTGCGATGCTTCTGATTTTTTAAAATTCTTCGTGGGCCTATAGTATATAGACACTGCTGAGCATAGGTAGTATTTTGGTACCTTCCTTTCTTATGTCTTTAAATATATATATATATATATAGATATATATATATATATTTGTTAGTACTATATATACAAACGTAACTATGAGTAAGTTACTATTTCTAAGAAAATATAATTTCATTTGTCTACTAACGGATGTTACGGTCTGTTAGGGACAACGTTCAAAAATGTTATTTGCATTATTCCATATTAACGAAATGTATCTTTAACGCGTAAGGCGGAAGGTCGCTTATTCCTTGTCAAAATGTACCCCACCAAAAGCATACGCAATCATCTATTAGAAAACTTTACTAAAGCTAAAGTCGAAGAAAATTATACATTAGCTAGCTTTTTCAATTAATGTTTAAGTAATAGTCATTTCAATTAAATTTGATTTCATTACCTCTGTAGTTCTCTGGTAAATGAGATTAAATTATTTGTTGTAAGAAACCTAATTAGAGTAATTTTGAATTTTGAATGGAATATTAATATCAGTATATCATAGTACATAATGAAATTGGAAGTACCACACACATTACAGGAAGTGAAAAAATAAATTGAGATCTTGATGTCAAAAGTAATCAAAGAAATAAATTAATTTATAGTTTAATTTGTCCGATTTATTTAATGGGGTTATTGCTCTAGGTTGATTCCCATAAACCAACATAATGGTAGGTACTTATGCCAATTAAACAACATATTAAATGTAAGTACTACCTATCGATTAACATTGTATTTAGAAATTAAGTATCAATGAAAAAGCTACTATATTATATTTTCAGGGTTCCGTACCTCAAAAGGTAAAAAAAGGAATCCTTATAAGATCACTTTCTTGTCCGTCTGTCTGTCTGTCTGTCTGTCCGTCTGTCCGTGTGTCACCACCGATTTTCTCAAAAACGGGTGCACCTAGCAAGTTGAAATTTATACCAGATACAGAAGTATCTATAGTCCCTATTAGGTATATAAAAATCAAGGTCCTGAGTCAATACGATAAAAAGATATGGGCTAATTTAGATTTTCGCGAAATCTTGTAAGTAAGTAAGTACCTTAATTTTCAACTTTTTTTATTTTTCGGAATTTTTCCTTTACGTGTGCTGTAAGACCTTGCTTTTGACCAAAATTGACAATTCTAGTTCAACCGGAAGTACCCTATAGGTTTTGGGTCGAAAACCTATAGGGTACTTCCCGTTGACCTAAAATCATGAAATTTGGCAAGAAGCAAGGTCTTATAGCACAATTAAAGGAAAAATTCCAAAAAATAAAAAAGTAGAAAATTTAAGGGTATCCCCATACATACATATTGTACGCCAATTAAGATAGACCTCTGAGATATATTAGCGCTCATACAATTCAGAGGTCTAGCTTAATTGGTACATACCAACGTTAGTACGGAAGACTCGGTGGGCGAGTCCAACTCGACTTGGCCGGTTATTATTTTTTCTTTTGTTGCACTTTGACCAATCCACAACATAATAATACAATACAATCGATAGTATGTTTAGTTTATGGAAAGAAAATGTAGTACTTTATGCTGCCGGATAAGAAATATGAAAAAAATATATATTAAGGTTGAGTCTTTAGTTTAGAAAAGTAGGTCTTTTGCCTAATGTTATACAAGAGTAATATAGCGTTCAAACTGGTTCAAACCTCTTTTTATAACATGCCTCTTTTCTTATTATCTGTTTATTAAGACATTGATTTTCATCCTGCCAACACAATTGATAAAATTATATAGGTATCCTATTTCAGTATTCACTGTGTCCGTTACCTCGAGACTAAATACCTCGTTACATAATTTTCGATTTTAGAGTGCTTGGCTTCCAGTCAAGCAAAACATAACATTTTTAATGGTAAATTTAAAATGTTATAAACAATCCAAAATTTACCTAATAATAGGTAGGATTACATACTATATAAAGGTTTCTATATGACTACTTTATTTTGACAAAAAATCTTGTAACTGACTTCTACGAAGCCTGAAACTAGTTTCTCCCCATTTGACAACCTTATCAGATCTCGACATGACTTCCTCAAAGACAAAAAGGCGAAAAAACTAGTCCGCAGATCACAGATTACTTAATAAATATGTGGTAGGTACCACTATAGTCCACATACATGGCTCTGAAAATTTAGTTTGTAGTAGTAGTTATTACCACTAATAAAAGCTAGAAAAAAGCTGTAGTACAAATACATATAGTTAAATTAATAAATACCGGGGAAAAAAATATAAGAGAGAGCGAAACGGTAGAGGCAGTCTTGAGTTCAGGCCAAATGAAGCAAAAGAAAGTTGGAGTCGGTAGTAAAGTCGTAAGGACAATATCATACATAAGATCAAAGATATATATATATATAAATATATATATATATATATATATATATATCTATATATATATATATATATATTTATATACAAATATCTGTGCATAAGATCATTTAAAAAACTAAAACAACCGACTTCAAATGCCGCGCTATTCATTTTCAGTACCAAGTTTGAGGTGTTTATTTCCATATCTCTGGAGATACCTTAGCTCTCCATGAAATTACTATGGTACCATTCTAGGGACATCTCTTTTCCAACAAAAAAGAATAATCAAAATCGGTTCATAAACAACGAAGATCCGCGAAAAAACAAAAAAAAAGATATTCACGTTCGAATTGAGAAACCTCTTTTTTTGAAGTCACTTAAAAATACCATACGTTTCCTATAATAGTTCATGATTAAGGATCATCGCTTAGGTGTAATTCTATGAGTACCAAGTGTTATATTTTATATTGTGGCGATGAGTCAGGAGAATGAGATATATTCACTTTATCAATTTTGTATACTTTTCCAGCTAACAGATATACTTACTTAATATGAAAATGATATTATAAATAAATACTAACAGTACAATTTCAAAGAAAAGTAGGAAAAAATATTGACCATATTATTATTAATATGGCCTGGATAACAATTATAAGAGACCAACCTACAGAAAGAAGAAAAACCGGTCTACGCACAATAGTTCTGTTCTGAGGTAACATACCTAGGCACATAAAAAATTGCAACACGTACCTTTGAGCGAATTGAGTTGGTAAAGTCGATCAAAACACCAATTTTATGTTAATAGAAAATAAAATCTGCGTTGCTGTACAAGGCGAAGCCTTAACATTTGAAATTCTGATCAGGCGCATGGTCGTACGAGTCAATTTTCGTCTTGGCTCCTCAGTCCTCACCCTTCAGATTTTTATCAGTGTCAGGCTATAAACATGTAATGCAATGCGAATAATTTAAATGTAGTTTATAAAAATAGTTTTTTTGATTATAATTCAAGATCGTTTAAAAAACTAAGAGAACCGGTTTCAAAGGTCGCTAGCTAATGGCTATTTTGACGCCAGTAAAAAAAACTGGCCAAGTGCAAGTCGGACTCGCACTCGTAGGGTTCCGTAACACAGTAGACTATATTCTATAACTATGATTTTTCGCAACCAAAATATTAATACTTTGTTTTTCATAGTGTTTGTATGAAAAATAAAGCTATATTTGTGGTCACTATATCTCAAAAACTGCTGACTGTATCTCGTTCAAACCAATTCTCGTTAAAAGTTTTTATTGAGATCTACAGAATATGTGTTTTCTAGATTTTTTACTCCCACCACTTTAGACGCGGCTATTTTTAAAATGATTGACTTTGATAAAAAAATATTTTAGGAAACTTAATGTCATTTTTAAAGACCTATCCATGATATATATGATATATTAAATACCGCTTAACCGATTTCGTTAAAATTTAAATTGGGACCACCTGGGAACCCTTTGAGACAAAAAAAGAATTTTCCAAATCAGTTCAGGCATCTTCGAATAATCGGTAAACATACATTAAAAAAAAGATTCTGACGAATTAAAAATCTATATATTTTTTGTGAAGTCGGTAAAAATGAACGGCTCATGGATACAATGTATATAAATAAAGAAGAAAATTTTAAACCGGAAAATCAAAATTATTCCGCCTCTATAGGGAAATACTTCCTACTGATTGTATAGCGCAAGATTATAAAACATACGTACAGTTTACGATTACTTAAAAAAAAACTTACGCAATATAGGCGGAGATGGGTATATATGTCTTGATTTGAAACAAATAAGACCCAAATTCCATTCACACTCAGAAGAAGACACCATCGAGCATAAAAATCAATAAAGTTGTATTGGTTGTCCGCCCGAATCCGAAATCAATGAGTGATTTTGCACTTATAAATATCAGCACCAGCCAAGTTTTACCATGCAAAATTGCGTTATTTTTACTGTTTATCATATAGTATATAATATTATTTAGCCAACCAATCACAGTGGTACGTTTATATAGGCATTATTTGTTTAAAAAAAACTAATGATTCGTGTTTTTAACGACAGATTTATCATTTTACACTAGTAACAAATATATATGGTTGGCATTAAAGTATCATCATCATCATAATAAGCCGGTGTCAGTCCACAGCTGGACTTAGGCCTCTCCCAAGATACGCCATTGAGCCCATAAAGTCTACCAACCATGTATCTGGTTTCCGACCGTGTATATGATTGGCAGCTCTTCTATCCAACCATGTATTTTAATTACTATTCAAATTGACACTTAATAAACGAATTGACATTTTCCAAGCCATAGCCACTTTAATAAAACAAGCTTAAACAAAATAAAAAAACTCATACAAACTCAACAAATAAAAAATAAAATACACCAGCACTCGAAGAAAGCACCATTATCATTTCTTCACTATGAACCAAGAGTAGGTCTAACATAAAATTTCCATAACAGCAGTTTCTTTAAGACGCCATAAACTCAATTGATTGATGGAAACATTCTTAACTTCCCGTAATTAAAGGTTAAAAAAAACTTTATATATATATATGCATTTATTGTTCTCGGTAGGTATTGCAATTGTTTTGATCGCTTCGTTGAACAATATAATCTACACGTAGCTAGCTGACGGACTGACTAAGTTGAGTAAATCGGGATAACATTATTTTAATACTTAATTACATTATTTATTCTATTAGTATAGAAAAACATACTTTCTACATCTATTTTATTATTCCCATCCATTCTAAGCCTAGCGTGTTCACCATTTTCGAGCACATCATCGCTTACCATCAGATCAGATCAGATCAGATCACGATCGCTATCAGAATTAAAAAAATATATAGAATTAACATTGCAAAGTGTTAGTAACGTTCTGATTGTAGGTATAATGTGTCAAGTAATATTGCATAATCATCTAATAATGTCAGAAAGTAATTTATTAGCAGTTATCATACCTATAAATACAACATCAACACCTTTTCTAAAATAAAAAAAATAAGGCAAACAAAAACAAGCCTACTCCATAGCTTTCTTGCTCTAAAAGGACCGCAAAATTACGAACTTTGCCATGAAATTGTCCTCGCGCCAATAAATTATCATCCTAAATAAGTCATAGAGTGAATCTACAATTACCTTTGTTTTTCTTAACTGCACAATGCGTACAAGTGCCAATTGTAACAACCCGTTTTTTCCTTTAAAAGGCGCATACGCATCTGCCTTTATCGAATTTGATTAACGCTCATGTTTATTTATTGCGTATTTACTTTACAGACTTTATATTCAATGCCGTAAACAGTTATTGAGGTTAAGAATATTATCAAAGAAGAATATAAATAATTTTAATAACAATATAATAAACCTTCCATTACTTAGCACTAATACTTATTTAAACTACGCAATCTTGCTTTTTATATTTCATTGTTATCGTAGATTTTATCGTTTTTGTCACAGTTTTTGTTCATGGTGTGCTCGAAACAGCTTTTACACGGTAATGTTTTAATTTTACGCGCTTATTTCTATCAGCTAGGCCTGCTTGACTTAGGCCACATAACAGATAATAATACTACGTACTTAGGCCTTGTGCACACCTTGCTACACACGCCGAATCTTGGTCTCAATATGTCGCTCCACATTGTTCTACTGTTACCAGTGCTATAAACATGTCACTAAAAAAATATCGAAAGAAACACAACAAAATCGAAAGACAACTCAGTGCGTTGGTTTCGCTTACTGAGCTTCCGGCAGACAGAACTTGTGTGCTAAAAAGTTCCCTTTTTGTTTACTGATCACTATCCTTGTGTTTTTTTTCTATAGATAAAACCTTATATGAATCTAGCACTAAGGGCATTTGCACAGCACCACACGCAATGTATCGCAAGAACGGGCGTCACAGTCACAATCACAGTAAGTGATTTTTTCCCTTTTGACTCCAGCGAACGAATATTAACTGTGACTGATTTGCGACTACTAATAGTCAAAAGTCCAAACATTTTCAAAGGACTTAACTCACATACGAAAACAGATTAAATTAAAGCATAATTCTGTGTCACCGAAGACATTGTAGTCCGAAACTAGTTGGACTCGTCGATTCCCCTCACGTACTCGCGATCGATCAATGCTATCGAACTTTTAATTTCAGCAAAAAATCGTTAACGCGTCAAACGTAACCAGTAACAGGTGAATTGCTTACCTCCCGCGTTCGGACAAAAAACAACATCTGTTAGTGAGAAATTTATGCATGCGGTACACACGATCATATCTACTTCATGCACGTCGCAGGAGACAAATTGCAGTGACATCAAACGGGTGAATCCGCGACGAACCGATCGTTCCGTTTGCCTACTGGAACGTGCCCTTACACAGTGGGAAAAGCTCTTGCGTGATTGATTGCAAAACTTACAAATACAATACTTTTCTTACGAATTACGAATGTAGATACGCTTTTTCACATTTAGGTACATTGTATTAACACGATTTTTGTTGTGATTATCAGCGTCAGCATCGTCATTTAGTACATTTATGCAAATTTCTAGCGTTACAGGCTAATAATTATTCTTTATGTTAAGCAATTAATTATCAATCGTTTTATTAAATTAAATTAATAAACAATCTTTATATACAAAATATTAATTAAGGATCAATTAAGTTTGTAATTTTACTAAAGTCTAGATATTACTTAATAATATGACCATTCAATACAATCAAAATTTGAATTTAGTAATAGACAATACAATTTTATTATAAGCTTTTTTGCTTTTTGCAGATTAGAACAATTAAAACCTGCATGTTACGCGCAGTGAAACTATGCCTTAATTTCGAACTTTAAATTCAAAAGTATCATACAGCACCGCGAAAAAATTGCCATCGAGAAAAATGTATTAATTCATGTTATGTTTACTTGGCAGACTGTGATAAAAACTTGACTTCGATTAATTACACTCTGTATATTGTATATTTATTTACCGAATCTACTTACAATACATGTCAAGTAAGGTTTTTAATAAGCAAGCTGGCTGGCAGCGGTTGGAAACGAATAGGTGAAGATCGAGCTCAGTGGCGTGCCATGGGAGCAGCCTATGTCCAGCAGTGGACGGATATTGGCTAATATTGATGATGAAGATAAGTTTTTAGGAGTCCCAACATGGATCAGTCATTATTTATTATCTACCTAATAATATATCACCATAATTGGAATAAATTGAGGTACGTGAATATGTAAAACAAATGTATTGTTCCTCGAAATTAATCTCTGCATTAATTAATAAATAAATACAATAAGAAATATATCATAAATCCTATTCACCCAAAAATCAAGCAAATTATCTTCGTAGATAAACTAGATTTTGTCTACTATATTCACCTAAAATAAATTTAGTAATACTGCCTAAGATGTTGTCATGCTTGTCTGGTAGCGGAGACGGTGGTGAGACGAGGCGCTGGGCATGCAATATTTGCCCAATTTACATAGCGCTATTTACTGTCCTATCATCATTATCATCATCAACCTATGCTAGTCCACTGCTGCACATAGGCCACTCCAACTGCACATCACTACGCATTATAACTAGGTATATTATACTATCTGACAAACTTTTGTTCGAGATTTTTTTTAATGTCATATAGGCTAGCGTTTGACCACTATCTCACCTATGGGTTGATGGTTGATGATGCGGTCGAAGATGGTAAGCACGCTAGGCCTAGAATGGAAAGTACCTGTCAAGCATAGCTGCCGGAACACATTAGATGTTTGGCGACTGATTTTCTTATTTGAAGTGTTATTTAGGTAGGTAAATAATAATAATATAAATATTACAAAACCGACTGCAATCAAATAGTAATAATATTACGTAAACATTTTAATTTGTAATGTAATTCAGACAAATGTTAGCTTCTAAATATAAATACTTAGACATTATTGCTGACTAGTAATTGACGGCTGTGTGCACAAATAACATAAGCAAATTCTTAATGAAGTCAAATTGGCGCTATTTAGCAGCGTCCAAGGCAGTCCGATATGTAAAGTGAGGTGACGCTCTCTTCTCTTCTTCCTATACCAATATCTTAGGGTTGGCAATTATGTTTCGGATTTATTCGTTTTATGTACGAGTAATCATTTTTGCTCTTGTAAGGGTTCTCTCACTACATTTGTATGCCACTGCCGCATTGGCGGCCAAGAGAGCTGGGTTACACTGGTTCTTAAATGGAGACCGCGGTTCAGCAAAAGCCTTTTAAACCACATTGAGTGAAATAGGCAAGTAAACGGGAGACTGTTCAAAAACGAGAGCCATCTTCTTGACAAAGACCTGTCGGTAGTTAGTATACTATTGTAACCAAATTATGATGATAAGTCACTTTCCATTTTAAAATACATTAGTCAACCCTAATCTTGACTCTAGAATGACGAAATATAATAATATTAATAACAAATATGTAAAAACAAAAATAAAAAATAAACTGCGAATTATTTACCTGTTCATAAAATGTAAAGTAGTTTTAAATATAAGTTTCATAAAATATTATAAATTGATTGGTGTTAATGGTGATAACAAAATTAAAATTATAATAAAGGTTAATATAGGTCAGAGTAGATATCTGTGATAAGAGTAATTACATTAAAATGATTAATTTATGTAGGAATATAAATGCGTGTCATTTGAGATTTAATTCAAATTCAAACAATTTTTGCTGGTAGCAAAGAGTTCAGTACGCTGGTTTGATAAGAGCATAATCACTATAACTATAGAATATAAAACTTATTGGTATGGTAGGATTTTTTCCAATTTTTTTAATTTTTCCTACAAGTGAGCATTATATCGATGTTCTGCCTGACTTGTGACAAAAAAGTAGCTTACCACCATCAAGGAGAAAATTTGTCGCCATAACTTTACAGTGTTCCCGCAGGCCTTGTGAGTCAGAATATTTAGGCCTCTGTGTTCCCCATTTTCGACCACATCATCCTGTACTATCAGGCGAGATAGTAGTCAAACGCTAGCCTATCACATAAAAAAATCACTTTATAAACATTTTGACCAATTATGCATACCACCTACTTACCTAGTATTTTTCCACTAACCTATAATTAAATAAATATTAATTATAATTATTAATAATAATTATAGGTTAGCACAAAAGACAGTTAAATAATTAATTATCAATAATTATTGATTAGCTATTAAAATAACAATGACCAATTATTATGAACCTCCAGGCTAGAGTGGTAATTTGTTCAGAATAGTCTAAAATAAACATTATTTATTGTCACCCTTTATTACAAACTTTTATTTATTGCAATGTTCGTATGTACCTAAGTTGTTTCCCAAAATTTCAAACCACTTTCAACCGGTAAGTTCTATAAAAATGTATACATAGTAATAAAAATGTATATCTGAGTATCGAGCAAACCTGATGATGGAATCGGGATGTATGGACTGGAATGAAACTCCCTGACGGCTAATGATAGGGTAGTCGAATTTCGGATGTTATATTTTAGTTTCCATTTCCTGCATTGGGTCTTTATACAATGTTTTATTTTTAAATAGTTCCAAGATATTATTAGATTTGTAGTATGTCCTCATTACGTTTGAATCTAATCAGTTCTCTACCATTTGATCAATCCATATTTTTGAAAAATGTAGCGCAAAAGTAGTAACGCAACCCTACCATGATTTACAACAGTGTTACAACCTCAACAGTTCGATAATGAACGAGGTGGTCGTAAACGGCCAACTCAAGAGAACATAAATGTCAATAAAAAAGCCGTAAAGTCTATTAGCCGTCATAAACTTCACCGCATCTGTTCAACTCGTTACTACAAATAATATTAATTGAATAATTAAAATTTTGTTTGTCGTTTATAGCTCAATAAGATTTTTTGTGGTTTTTCAATTTGTCGTTTATGATAGTGCTACTGTTAATGTGTTAATTTAGATATTCAAGTACTTACTTTAAGAAAAATACGTGTAGAGTAATTTAATTATTGTTTGGAAAATCTCTAAGCGATTTTGTAGAAATTCATGTAAAACTTCAGAAATATTACTGTTCATATTTTTGCGTGTAAAACGAAGACACTTGTAACAATTGGAACGAAGATAATTGTATTAAGATTGCATAAAATATAAATAATTATTCACAATATCAATAAAGTAATTACAGTAATCTGCAACTATAATTACAAACTTAATATTTTAATTGAAAATAATCTTATGATCTGCAACATGTTCTTAATAAATTAATTCCGTAGGTAACTCATTCGCTCGTACTGTGTAACTTTTAGTTACTTTTTTAATACATTCAATGATCATAAGTATTAAAATAGATTAAATACTCATAGTTAAATGCAATTATCAAACTAATTAACTCTAATAAAGCGTCAATGTTTCAAAAGCGATTTCCAAATTGCGTCTCCTTTGTTCCCAAAGAAAAAGGGCAGTAAATTTCGGTGTCAAATGATAAGCCATTGACGATAAAGAACACGGAAACGAACTTTTGTTATGAACTCCACAAAATAGAACAATAAATTACCGCAAGGTGTTACACGACTTACTTATTTGATACTCTTGGCCGCAATTGTCCAAAATATTAGAATAAAGCATTAACCATTATAATCGTTTACCTGAGTATTTTGCAGGTGAATTGTTCACCGACCATTGTTAAATTGCATAAGCAAACTTATTTATAAAAAATAGCATAACGGAATTCATAGGAATTTTGTAAACATAACGGATCTATTTCTCATTTGCATCTACAAGTTTGCATAACAAAGACATTTTTTTCGTAAAGTCAGTTAGATTCTAGTTTTGAGAAACGCCGTATGAAGCTTAACTGTTATTGAGATAACACATGTTCTTGTTTTGACTACTGTTATTATTTGAAACAATGATATGTTTTTGTCTTCTTTGGGAATTTGCTACTGTTTAAAAACAGAATTGTCCTTTTGTTGTTTTTTTTAAAGCTGCATTTTAAAACTATAGCTTACATTTGTATTGGTAAGTAACTACTATTATTTTACAGTGTTGTAGATTGCTAACTCTTGTGCAACATACGAATAGGACATATTTTTGTATATAACTATTATTGTGTTTGTCATATGGATATAATTTTAGGTTAGAGAAAAGCTCGCCTTCTAGACTCTGTCAGATGACAGACAGATGTCTTATCTTCGACAGACTTACTTATTACATGTCATGAAACGATAACGTGGTCATATATTACAAATCTACTTTATAATACAAACAATATTCCACATTAAAGAAAAATGAAAATTCCACCCTTATGTAGCCTTTGTCGCTTGGACTAAAAATCGGCCGAAACCACGCATCAAAATTTGGATTAGTAATTTAGGCGCTAGGGTAGATCTATGTAAATACAGGCTTTTACGCTGACATAATCTGCTAAGTTTATAACCCTACCTCTCCGTTAGCGTAGTCGGGTACAAAATCTGTTTCCTGAAAGTTTCTGTAAATACTCCAATTCAATTCCAAACATTGCATGTCATCCGATTTACACGTGTATGCAAAATTTCAGCTTTATCGAACACCGAGACGTGGATCAAAAACATGCAAGATTTTAACACAGACAAACATCGGGACAGGTGAACATAAATACAATTCTCAGTAAATATCAATTTGTTAACATGTCTAATGCACAATATTCAATTGACTGATAATTCATGCGTTTCCTCTTTGGAAGGAAATGGGTAGTTGAAATATCCGTTACCTATCAATTATTAAATTAGTAAATAAGGCTACGGAGATTCAATAAAAAACATTGATTATCATGATAGATTCCGGTTTGTTTTTTAAAACAGTGTTGTATCTAAGCCAATGTTGCCCATATTCAACACATATACGTAGTTAGATTAACACTTTATTATACCATACAAATTAAAAGTAATAAATGGTAAGTACATAAAACAAAATGTGGAAACAGGCGGTCTTATCGCTTAAAGCGATCTCTTCCAGACAACCTTAGTTGTGTGTATTGAACAATTTATTCTACGAAACAATGTTTAATTTCGTGTGTATATCACTTGTAAACATTAACTGCCAATTAATATACATATATTAATAGGAAAATATAATTATAATATATATAATAAAAATATATTTAGCAAAATTAATATACATATTTTGTACTTCACGATTATCGTCGTCTGACGTTAAGTTTTTAATTGACTGGTTTGAAAAGAGTCCATACCATTATTTATAAGAGAAAATAAATTCTTTCATAAAATATAGCAGCAATATGGTAACAAAGTTGGTTGGTCCGTCGAAGTCTTTGGTAGTGCGGTAGACTCGGGCTTGAAAATTGTAATATTTCAAAATTACTCAAGAGTCGCGTCGGCTTGAATAATGCGATAAGTTTGTAACTAGGGGGGTACAGGGGGAGAGAGTACCACCCCCGTGCGTGCCAGCCCTATCCGAGACTTGTTTTTGAACTTCTGTTCCTGAGTTTGATCAAAATATACTCTGCAAATCGTTTTGGTAACGCCCGTTTTGTTAAGAGAGTTAAGGAGCAAAATAAGAGTAAATTGGAAAGGAGTTGTTTGTTTACTTACATAACATTTTTATTCTTAATCAATTAAATTAAATTTAATACATTATAGAAGGAAGCTACAGTGTTCATTCACTATGCACAAAAAAGTATCTACAAATAATTGTATTTCATATAGGTATCATTACCATCAGCCTACCTCTGTCCACTGCTGGACATATGATCGAGCTCAGTGGCGTGCCATAGGTGAGGACCTACGGAACGCCACTGAGCTCGATCTTCAACTCTTTGTTTCCAACCTCTGCAGCAAGCTTGCGTATATCATCGCTCCATCGAGCTGGAGGGCGCTCTACACTACGTTTACGAAGGCGTGGTCCCACTCTTAACCCCAACTGAAAATCAAATCCCATCGGAAATCTCATCTGTAAATAAGAAAAATAAAAAAAACTTACTTACAAACAATGTAGGATGCACACACTAGTAGTCTTGTTAACCCTACTACAACTAAGCTAAATATGCTTGTGCCTGGAGTGGGTTCACGTCAATAGTGCAAGGGTGGAGATTGAACTCACGACCTCTCGATCGCCAAGCTGACGCCTTAGAAGATAATATAATGTATATTATACGTTTGTAAAATTTATATACTTAGTACAATTAATGCAAATCTTAATTTTTCAATCAAAACTACATAACTACCAATATGTCCAAAACTTGGCTAAGCTTTTTTAATGCAACTCAATACTACTATAGGTAATTGATCATCGTAACCAACTACATAGGTACCTAACTCAATTATCTACAAGTAAGTTCATACGTGTAAAATATATATGGATTATTAAGAATTCTACCAATATCAATATTTCTTTGATTCAATCGCGTTGACCCTCAATATTCTGCTTAGCTCTCACAAGTAAGCTCCAAGTTTGTAGAATTCAAGAGGAATCCAGTAGGTGAAGTAACACAAGGCAGTTCAAATGTGGCACAATTAAACGTACAGACGAGTTTGACCTCCACACTAACTCAGGCTCTAACGCTTACCTTTAAAGGCATGCGTACATGAGAGGCAACGCGCGGCGCATCGCTGAATGCGGGGTACGAGTACACATAGGGCTAAACGAAGGCGAACGAACGGGAACGACGAATGTAACTTACATTCGTCGTTCCCGTTATCCCGTTACAATATGTAAGAAGACGCACCTATACACGTTTATTAGCGTTCTATCAGCCCTGTGTGTACCCCGCAGAACACTTTTGAGCACAATCAATAGTAGTAAATCCTTACTAATATTATAAATGCGAAAGTAACTCTGTCTGTCTGTCTGTATCACTTTCACGCCTAAACTACTGAACCGATTTAAATGAAATTTGGTACACAAAACGTCTAGAGCCTGAGAAAGGACATAGGCTTCTTTTTATTCGAAAAAAAGTGTTTTAAGGGGTTGAAAGGGGGGATGAAGTTTTGTATGGAAGTATCGTCATTTTTAAAGCTAGAAGCAATTTTTTAGGCTGTTGATTCGATATAAATAAATATGACATTCAAAGTTTGTAAAAGTTTTACCCTCAATGGTGTAAAATAACAATAATATGAAAGTTTGTATGGGTATATGTAAGGTTTATGTGAATGTAATTTAGTTCACAGATCGTCTAGAGCCTGAGAAAGGACACAGTCTACTTTTAATGCGAAAACAGGTTTGTAAGGGGTTGAAAAGGGGGATGAAAAGTTGTATGGAAGTATCGTCATTTTTAGAGTTAGAAGCTTGAAACGTATTATTTAGGCTGTTGATTCGATATAAATAAATATGATAATCAAAATTTGTAAAAGTTTTACCTTCAAGGGTGTAAAATAACAAAAGGGAATAGGGGATGAAAGTTTATATAGAAATATTTAAGGTTTATGTAAATGTTTTATAAGTTTGTGACAAGAGACAAAATATTAGAGCTATCCTGATGTAACATTTACGGTGTCAATACAACAAGGTGAAGGTGAAGTTAACTTGAGGAAGGGGTGGGGGGCCCGGTACGGCCCGGTGTAGATGGAAAAATATACCTGAGTGTGCTTATTTGAACGGGCAGACAGACGACGATAAAGTATTAGATTTATAAATACTTATATGTAAGGTTATTAGCCCAAATAATTAAAAATGCTACCCAAAGCACTGTCCCACGCGGTCGAAGTCGCGGGAACAGCTAGTACATAATATATCAGTAATAATGCTTTTCTCAACCAGAGACAACACTAAAATTGTAACTATTAGACCAAAAGTTTAAAAAATACAATTTTCAGGATAAAATATTAAATAACTCTTTTTGTGTGTTAGGTTAAGCGCACACTACGATATTATACGGTACAAAATAAAAATGTACTGTTAGGTACAAAATAAACGAACGATTTATTTTCGCAGCCCGCGGAATCTATTTCATTGCTGTTGTTCGCAGTTTGACGTTTCCCATTTGACCCTCTTAGGGGTGGAACTTCGAAAAAGCCTGAAACACGTATTTATTTATAACTTATGTATAACGTAACTATGTATTTACGTATATATTTATTAATTCACAATTTTTATTTTTTTATTTTGAGAAGTTCTTGTCTGAAGTTTCGAATAAAAAGACTATCTAATCTTATTTCTACATACAAACTTTGCACCCCGGTTCATCCCGTTAAGTAATGAATTTTGGAAAATCCTTTCTTATACACCCTTACGCACAATATACCCTGTAAATTTCAAGTCTCTACAACGAGCGGTTTAGGCTGTGCGTTATGTGCGTTGTAGTGAGTTTGTTACTACAAAGATTCTTATAGTATTAGAAGAAGATAAAGGACCTCTCTTGTTGAAAACAGTTATTGTGAACGTTGTCTTTAGTTGTCCTTATGTAGTTATCTGTCACCACAGAAGTCGCCCTGTCCACGTTGTAGAAACCGCGTCGCGCCGCGCCGGTGTAACAACGCTTGGACTTGTTGTTGCTTAAGTGGGCGACTACTTTTACAGCTGTACGGTACCTATTACTTTTATGCCTATAATGAACACCTAGAGGTGTTGTAGAGGCTATTAACAATTGACCTTGGTTGTTTGAAGCTGATGGTTAAAAATTATAATGAAGAAAATATAACCTTATAGGTAGCAGGTTGTAAACTTAGCTCAATATATTAGCTTGTACATATATTTTACTGTTCGTCTTATGCGTAATTTTAAACTGAAGCAAAATAATTAGATGCAATACATTTTACATGTAAATATAGTTATAGTGAGTTGGAATCATGATTATAAAAGTGATTAGGTATAATAGTCAGTACTTTTATAATCAGGATTCTCACCACTTTATTTACAGAAGTTATTTACATAATAGTATATACATTAAAATATTTTTAAAACTACCTAACTATAAACAAACAAATAAACCTTAATCAAAATCAATAAAAACTAAAATTTAGTCTACCAAACCATTACCAAAGTTCCCAAAATGCTAATCAGGATGCTAAAAATATTTAAAACACAAAAGAGACTTATGTTTACTTAGGTTCTAAGAAATAATTTACAAATATAATAATTTATTATTTCTATCATATTTTTTATTATAAATAATTAATTATACAGATATTAATGACACAATGTTACAAAACTAACATTTTCACTCCCTTCCGCTTCTAAGCTTTTGACCAGTATGAATTTATTCCTTAGACTTAAATACATCACGTCTTATCTATCCTTTACAACGAGACTTTATACTTATTATTTTATTATTAAATTATTATTCGATCGATTCTGATTTCACGCATCTAAATATGGAATCAACATAAATCTATTTTAAATTATATTAAAAGGCGAACAAGAAAATCCGTATTAATCAAATATATAGAAAATACGTTCGTGGTCGTAAGTTTATCTATAGAATAATAATTTCCACTATTAGAACTATCTGTATTTTATTACTTGGTCCTCAACTATAAGCTTCTCTTCTGCAACAATAACATGGCAAAAGATTCCATATCCAACGATTACTTAAACTTCGTTGTATATCGGCGCAAGCTCAACGACGCAGGTTCATTCTATCACAAATATATTCACATATTGATGTAGTCCATTCTGGAGGCCGCACGTGGTATCTACCATGTGATAAACCGGTTACGGCGGCCCTAGTAACCTCTTAACGCACTGAGCTTCGAGGATTCTTGGTTACACTACCTATACATATAATTCTTACGTAGGACGTATTAAGGGTTAACCCCGTGCAAAGCTCATCGGATTGGTTGTATGGATTTTGCAAGGTGTTACCTATATTTTGTTTAAAGTTCGAATAGTGATAATTCCCCTTTTAAAGTGCTTAACAGTATTAATATTGTATATATTTGTGCGTAAGTATAAAATGTATACATAGTACAGTTACCTACATTATGTGTTGTTGCGCTAAAAGTTTGTGAATAAAAAAAATGTTGTTAATACACATAACACATACACATTTCTTACCTATACAATGCGATGGAAAAAAGGTTTTACAAATAATATAAAATCACACATCTTAACACATCTTACATGACATCTTAACCCGTGAGTGTAAAGCCGTTTTAAATAACTATATGTGTAACTATAGGTATGTAAATCGTTTAAAAAACTAAAATAACCGACTTCAAATGCCGCGCTATTAATTTTCAGTACCAAGTTTGAGGTGTTTATCTCCATATCTCTGGAGATACCAATCAGATCTTGATGAAATTACTATGGTACCACCGCTGGGACATCTCCTCCATCTCATAAACGACGAAGTTATCCGCGAACAAACATTAAAAAAAAATATATATATACGAATCGAATATACGGTCGAATTAAGTAACGTCCTTTTTTGGAAGTCAGTTAAAAATAAAATAATACCTTTTAAAAATCGATATTGAAAAGATTTTGATTAGATGACATTATTATATGACATACTAGGTATTATGCAATGACCAATAAGCTTCTTAGATTCGAATCCTAAACAACGGTAACTAAAACTATTTCCACTAGAGTCTTATATTTCCATAAAACTACATCTGTTTATCTAAATTATTTTTAGTATTAAGTAATGAATTAATAATACATTCTATTCGTAATGTCGATAAATCTAATGCTAGTTAGTTTCTTAGTTTATGGCTTCTGTGGCTTGTTGTCACAATTTTGCCAATGTCCGTTCCACAGATTACTATATGTGGTCTATTCATGCTAGTTTCATAAAGCATGTGGAGAGTGTCTGTAAAATTAGAATATGGTCGGTGTTCAGGAGTGAGAATCGACCAGAATTTTACACACCATGATGATTTAATCTAAAACAAAAGACAACACAACTAATATAATATACAAACTATGTTACAGTACACATAAACTAACTAATTACACAAATGATACACATTATTTTACAATATTAACAACCAATATAGTTTACAATCTAATCTTATTTATTTTAATACATTTACATAACATAGGGTTAACTACAGGAGAGAAGGTTAGGGATAGGAGGTATTTAAGTGTAGTTGGACGAGGAATACTAGGAGGAAGAAGATCGTACAAGGAGCAATTAAGTCTAGGACAGTTAAAAAATATGTGGAAATCTAATGCTATCAGTAAGACATCGATGACAGTTATGGAAATGAACTCGGCCTACAGATGTGTAGGGTAGGTATAAATTGTTAAGGTCAGTAGTATCTATGGTAGTATCTACTACAAATATACGATTAACTTCGATAATTTAGTTCCTATTTTAATCGATTATTTCATTTATAAAACTCGACAATTTTAGTATGTGAGTTTCTCTAAAGTAATCGTTTGAAAAATAGCAAAGCTCAAGTTCATAAGAGTTCACATTTTATATTGTTCTTAACTTTTGTTTAATTTACGATTACTAGAAAGACACATCAATATAATACGTGTAAAGCATAATTCAAAAATTTACTTTCATTTATAAAGTCATGAATAGGGTATAGTCTATAAACTAGAAACATTATACAATAGCTAACTGTAGGTCCTCTATCTGTATTATAATCGAAAACGTTTAGTTTCTACCCGCATTTATATCTGCACCTTGCTCAAATAAAAACTTGAAACAATTATCACTAAATTATTAAAAGTCGTATGTACCAATTGATTGTCAATAGAATAATGACATTAATGTCTCGATAACAAAGATTAATTTCGTCTGTTATAATATTGTTGACGATTAAAAAGACTGCATGTTGCATTCCGAGGCGGGTTTCTTTGCATCGATGCATTTTCATGGAATTGGCAGCGTTTTTCCAACACCTTACAATTGCATGATTCGAATTCTAGAAAGTTATATCGGTATCAACATTTTTAATGACATTTATTAGTGCAATACCTAGATGTGGAGATACGTTTTTTGTTACTCTGACCGGTTATCGTACATGCGTGTATGTTTCTGGTATATCGCTGAATATGAGAAGCGACCACGACAGCTATAGTGTAAGAACTTATTGTAAATTCATTAGTCTACGTTATATAATAATCATAGTTTTACAATCCATATTTTACAATCCATATATTACAATCCATTTGGATTGTAAAACTATGATAATATGTACATATTGTATGGGATAAATTGATTTCACTTTTTGTTTTACAAACTCTATATTATTTTATTCTCTATAGATGAATAGATAAGTATGGCATAGTAGGTTCAACTTAATAAATGCAGCACCTGTTTAGGTACTACAAACAACGGTGACAAATAATTCAAATTCAACTTTGTAAATTGTATTATTTCCATAGAATTTGCAACAATATTTTGGTTAAAATGATCAGTGATCAGATCGCTGACAAATAGTAGTCAATGCAACGATGATAATTTTTTTTTCGCATTGAACATATTCCAATTTTGCAAATTATATTTTATTCATTCATAATCAACGATATCATTTTAGTTTTATAATGTCGATGTCGGTGGGCAGTGACTAGAAACAAAGAGGGAGAGGCCTATGTCGAGCAGTGGACTGATACCGGCTTATTATGAGGATGATGAATTGATGATGAATGTCGATCAATGACAAATAGTGACAGTGACTAACTTAACACGTACGTCTGTAACGTCTGTTTCACATTCAAACATATTCCAATTTTACTAATTACATCTAGGATGATGAATTATAATCCATCGTCCTAGAATTACATTCTATTCACAGAATTTGGAACGATATTTTTTTGGTCGTGATATGTCAATCACTGACAAATAGTGACAGTGACGGACATAACGCGACTTTAAAAATTTCTTTGCTAATGCCACTTTCTTTTAACTGTTCAAAAACAAAGTAAAACTTTACCATAAGATAAGAGCCGATAATCGTTTTAACTGAAAACTCACACTAACCAAAGAAGTTCGCAACCGCACCTGAGAAACTTGCTTCTATCTCCAACTTGAGGAATCTCCAACTCTTGGAGCGTCTCGTTAGCTGAAGCCGCAAAACCTCCTCTTATTTATGTCCCGACTTTATTCCATTTGTGGTTTTCACTAGTATTTTAGTTTTGAGAATTGTTTTTGGATGCTGATTTTTATTTTTAATATGGTAGGTATATTGTAAATATAGAACTCAGATGGTCTCTTTTGTTTTGGTTTTGTAACGCTATTAAAATCTTAAATTACAGGCGAGTTTGATTTTAAATTAGTTTTGGATTGATGGAACATTTTAACGTACAATTCAGAGAGAAGCAAAAACTATTTTATCACTTAGATATTGATATTACAAACCTTTTACGGGTTCTGTACCCATAGGGTACTAACTAAACGCTATTACTAAGACTTCCGTCCATCCGTCCATCCGTCTGTCCGTCCATCCATCCATCCGTTTCCTGAAATTTCACAAACTATGTAGGTATATATATATTATATTATATATATACTTCAGCCGCTATAATGAAATATTAATAAGAATATTTGATATATATAATATATATTCTTAAAAACGCATAATATTAAAAGTTAAAGGGCGGCGGCGTTTTTTTACCAATCTTTATGAACCATAAAAACCGTAATAGATAGAGACATGAAATTTGCTCTGTCATGATTGACCGCTTGTTATATACTTAAGCTGTGTGACAATAAATGCGCCCTTTAGGGTCGGCTCACTCCGCGACGCGACGCGACGCGGCACGGCGCGTACTTTTAGTATTACAAAAAAAATAATCTTTAACTTTTGTTGTAATTTATGTATCTTAAATAAGTTTACTTAATTATGATAATAATATGCCTAAATTTATCTGTGTATAATACCTACGTGTTATTAAATAGTTAAGTATATAAGTTTATTATAGTATCGCAATTAGTGTAGTACAAGTCAAGTAGTTAAATATAAAATAGAAGTTAAATACAAACATAAAATGTGCACAGGGCAGGTATTCTTAAAAAACTGAGGGTAATCATAACTATTTTTGTAAATAAATAGTTATAGATAGTGCTAAAGTTTCGAATTTCGAACTTCTAAAATAATGACATTATATAAAAAAATACTGTAAAGATGCAAAATGCAGTGCGCAGCAATTAATGAAATTTTGTAAACATACATAACCTACTTAAACTGACTGTAATCACTACTACAAACCTTTATTTAAACTTAGATAATTAAGTTCGAGCGAGTGTGAGTACCAACACAAACCATTTTGGTTTAATGGTACAAAAGATAATTAAGTACTGTAGTTTTCTTGTATTTGAATAAATAAAAAATAAATAAAAAAATAACTTTATTTACTATACAAAAAGATACACATTTCATTGAGTTACTTCGGCGGCTTCAGGCTGCGCCGCGAGGCGCAGCGGGAAGAAACAATTAAACCGCGTGATAAACAATTGAACTTTATTAACTACACAATAAGATACAAATTGCAATGAGATAAATTTGGTGGCGTCGCACGTTTTGCTGAGCCGCGCGGCTTCTGGCTGCGCCGCGCTGCGCCATGCGACTCCAAATGCATCGTCGCGGTGTGAACTGACCCTTAAAGGACATAAATACATTCAGAGCTAAAAAAATATGTTTGCTATGGATTTTAAAACTGTGATATAGCCGTGTCGGATATCAAATCAAAGGGCTTAATTGGCAGATAATGTTAGCTGTTGCCTGCTGGCACCCGATAATTGGACAAAGTTTCTAATATTAGAGCGTGAGATTTCAGTAGTTGGGGTTTTAACTTGTAACTAAAACTTGTAACCCAATATTTATCAATGGTATCATTGAAAATTATTCACTTTCTTATTTGTGTAAATCTTCATGCGTCATATCATCAATGGAATATCCCAAGGCACTATATGGATAGCACAATCATCACTAATCACTAACGGTCTGGAAACATTTGTTTTTATAATAAATTATATGCAAACTGACTACCAAATATATTCCATTCAATCACCAGGTATTTTTTTATTGTTTTCATTGTACCTATTCAGGCATGCTCATTAAGAATCTATACCTACTTTATATGTAAATGAGTTAGACTGAAATATTCTGCCAAAAAATTACAAAACCTTGGTAAGACTTGCCTTAACATTGTCGGCATTATTTACCTGCCTTGGTGGATTGGAATCATTGCAATTTCTCTCGCAACGGCATTCTTTTCGAACTATCTGGCTCTAATTACCCAACCGTGTCAACGAGTGGTGCAGTAATCATTAAATTGTTTTTATTCATTATTATATTATGACCTTTTTAATCTAGCTAGATGCTTGAAAGGTATTGAAATAATATTCATTGTATGTTTTAATATGTAGCAGTACAATAGAAAATTTAATTATACTTACCATGAAATGCCTAGAAATGGTTTGTATTTTGGTTTTTGTAAATCAACAGAAAACATTAACAATCCGTAATAATAACATTTGAGATCGTTTACAAAACCAAAATAACCGATTCAACCTTCAAATGCCACGCTAGTCATTTTCAGTACAAAGTTTGAGGTGTTTATCTCTATATCTCTGGAGACACTTATCAGATCTGGATAAAATTACTGTGAGAACATCTTCAAAATGTACCCTATCAATTAAAAAAATAATTATTCGAATCAGTTCATATATTGACAAGATAAAAAGAAAAATCATAGAGACAAATTGAGAACCAATAGAGTTTTCTTCGGTTTTCCAAATTTTTCTAACTTCACGAAATCTACCTGTTTGTAATAAAACACCTATAATTTAATAAAACTAAAACAAAATAAAACAAGGTGAACTACCATTTTTAGGGTTCCGAACCCAAAGGGTAAACCCGGACTATTACTAAGACTCCGCTGTCCGTCTGTCTGTCTGTCGGTCTGTCCGTCTGTCTCCAAGCTGTATCTCATGAACCGTGATAGTTAGACAGTTGAAATGTTCACAGATGGTGTATTTCTGTTGCCGATAGAACAACAAATACTAAAAACAAAATAAAGTTAAATAAATTATAAGTAAAAAATATTTTTAAAAACAAGCTTTTATCTGGAACAATGAACTAGAATGTTAAAAATAAATTCTAGTAAGTATTTGGCGTGTAGGTACTTACCTATATTCTTAAAAGCTTGAAGCACTACCCGTTTTTCAGGCTATGTAATTACTATCTTCAGTGCCTCAAGCTTTTAAAAAATATAGGTAAGTACCTATATTTTTACAAATACTTACAAGAATTTATTTTTACTTTACACGCCAAATACGTACTAGAATTTATTTATTACATATTTAACATTTTAGTTCATTGTTCCAGATAAAAGCTTGTCTTTAAAAATATTTTTTACTTATAATTTATTTTTAACTTTTTAGTAGGTAGGTATAGATACCGACTACCTACCTACTACCTAAGTATTTAAGAGAAGGCATGATGTTTTAAAATATTCCACGGATATTTGATGTGATTATGGGTAAAGTGCTCTTCAAGGAAAATCAATCGACTCGGTGGGGCTATGTTGCTTTATAACAGAAATGCCATGGCCACCTTACAGCTTCATCGTCAGATCCTGGCTATCATTTAAGTGTAAAGTGCTCTTCAAGACGAATCATTTGAGCCCAAACTCGTTAGAGTTACGTTGATTTATCACAGAGATGCCGTGGCCACCTTCCAGCTTCATCATCAGACCCTGGATATTATCTAGGCGTAAACTTCTCTTCAAGACGAATCAATCGAGCCCAAACTCGATAGAGTTACGTTGATTTATCACAGAGATGCCGTGGCCACCTTCCAGCTTCATCATCAGACCCTGGATATCATCTAGGTGAAAAGTTCTCTTGAAGACGAATCAATTGAGCCCAAACTCGGTAGGGTTATGTTAATTTATCACAGAGATCCCATGGCCACCTTACAGCTTCATCGTCAGATCCTGGCTATCATTTAAGTGTAAAGTTCTCTTCAAGACGAATCAATCGAGCCCAAACTCGGTAGGGTTGTGTTGATTTATCACAGAGATGCCGTGGCCACCTTCCAGCTTCATCATCAGACCCTGGATATCATCTACGTGAAAAGTTCTCTTCAAGAAAAATCAATCAAGCCCAAACTCGGTGGGGTTGTGTTGTTTTATCATAGAGATGCCGTAGCCACTTTTCGTCTCCATCATCAGACCAGCTCCATGGTACCATATTATTGTATTGTCACCGAAGATACATAAGTACACCAAATTTGAGTCCAATCGGACATCGGGAAGTGGGTCTAATTTAGCTTCCAAGATTCCACCCGAACAAACATAGTGACATACATACATACATACATTGCAAGTTAAATAAAAGCTTGTAAAATAAAAGGGTTTAAAAACACATTTTTTGTATGGGGACCCATACAAAACACGTGTTTTTTAGTAAAACGCCGTCTATGTTTGTTAAGCTAACAACATTTTATAAATAGTTTCGGCAAAATGACATAAATGGTGCTAGTAAACGAGTCTTTCTAGAGCGCGCTGTCAAGATTCTCCGTGAACTCGTATACCAAACAAAATGTTCATGGTAAAACTGTCTGTTATGTTTCGTTTTGTACTGTAGTACGGAACCCTCCCTTAGTGTGCGATGCCAGACGCGACTCTGACTCGCACTTGGCCAGTTTTATTAGAGTTCCGTACCTTAAGAGATCCAACGAAGCCTAATACTGAGACTTCGCTGTCCGTCCGTCTATCCTTCCGTCCGTCTGTAACAAGGCTGTAATAGGTAGACACTTGAAATTTAGATAGGTTATGATGACTAAGGCCGCGAAAAGATAATAAATAAACTGGCCAAGTGCAAGTCGGACTCGCACTCGTAGGGTTCCGTACCACACTACAGTATTTTATAGAATCGAGCAAAAAATACCACTATCATTATTCGCCAGCAACAAATAATAATTAATAAACATTTCGTTTCTTATAACGCCATCTAACGTCTAACAAAGGTGTTAGGGATCGACATTTCAATATAACGCCATCTATGAGACGTTTACCTAAGCGTTCATAGATGGCGTGAAATGCCGAAAAAAAACACGTTTCTTGTATTGGGACCCTCTATTATCTTTAACTTTATTCTGTTTTTAGTATTTGTTGTTATAGCGGCAACAGAAATACATCATCTGTGAACATTTCAACTGTCTAACTATCACGGTTCATGAGATACAACTTGGTGACAGACGGACAGACAGACAGACAGACAGACGGACAGCGGAGTCTCAGTAATAGGGTTTCATTGGTACCCTTTGGGTACGGAACCCTAAAAATGTTTAAAAAAGTAGGGGGGGACTCCATTCCCATACAAGAATCGTGTTCTTCGGTGTTTTTTGCTCGATCTTATCGATATAACGTAGATATAAGGTAGGTAGATATTTCGATAAATAGGTAGATACTTTCACAGACTATGTATTATTATGGTCACTATAATAACAATTGAAATAATAAAAATGAAACAAAATAATAAATAAAAGTGGATTGCTATACAAAAAAAATTTTTTTTTGCTATTTTTGCTATAATTATATGACAAAAACCTAAGGCGTTAATTGCTTTCGCTGATATACCTACGAAGAACTTTTCATACGGAACCTTTTTTCTCTATAATTAAAAACATCAAGCACTGTTATTAGTTAAATGCCGGTTTATTACTCGTTTAGGTCGTAAAGTGTTCGGTAATTGTATGTAGCAATTGTAGCTATATCAAGAAGTTAAGGTTTACGAGTTTATTATTGTTATTTAGGTAGAATCAAATTATATTATGTCATGATTTCAATTTTCAATGCTGTCATCGCAATGATTAATCCTACACTTTTATCTCCCGACGCAATACAGCGTATTTGTATGTGTGTCTGTCTGTGGCATCATAGCGCCCAAACAGATAAACCGATTTTGAATTAGATTTGTTCGATAGTAATTATCTTAATCTAAAGTATTCTTAGCATTAGTTCATGAAAACCCGGTCATGCCTTTTTAAGACTATGAGATTTTTCTTGTTGATAACGTATTGTTATTGTAAGCACATGGTAGTATTGACCTGATGCTGGTGCGCTGGGGCATCTCATGGAATCTACAGCATACTCTACGCCTCACCAACTTACAACAGACATGCCGTATTATGGCTCACTGGAAAGGTCTTAAGGAATAATACTAATATTATAAAGAGAGAACATTTGTATTTTTGTATTTTTGTATGTTTGTAATGATTTGGCTCAAAAACTACTGGACCGATTTAAAAAGTTCTTTCACTAATGTTAAGAATGGACTTTCGAAATGAAAAAAGGCTATATATTATCCCGTTTAAATCAAAAGTACATTCGTGGAGACCTAATTTGCAACCTAAGTCGACAAAAAAACGGTCGAAAATACACGTTTCTTACGAACGCTGCTTAATTGAAAATAGATAGAAGAATATTTTCTATGCAAGAGTTGTACAACTTAATAAGACTTACAAAAAAGTCCGCGACAGCATATGTCTATCTCTTAAGGTTGACTTACATTAACCATTATAATTTTTAATTTTTTGTTAAAAAATTTTACATAACTTTCAAGGCTATTTTCAAGTATATAGTATTAATCCTTATCCAAATAATTACGTTTATTAGCTTGGCCACATATTATAGATTAAAATTGTCCTTTACAGTATATAATTCAAATGAAAACTCTAGAAGATATCACGGATTTCACATATACGCATCGCAAAATTAATAAAATATTTGCAGTGAAACCACAGATTAGGTCATAGTTACTGCGAAAATATTATTATAAGCATAGCTATTCTGTAGATCCCCACCGATCACAATCAATTTGAAGTCAATATTGTATTAATATGATCTATTGTATAAAATAATAATGATCTATATATATAATAATATAATATTTTAAACCACCCCGACTATAATCTTTTTATTAAAAGCATTCCAATGACTCTAAACACGACATTTTATCATATTTATAAATCAGAGCTCTAAGTTGGTGAAGATTTGAGTATTCTGTAGAGTCCAGGAGATGTCCCAGTATCAGGTCAATGCTTCAATGTTCTTACAATATCGTTGAAGAAGAAGATTTTCGTATTGATCAGACCTATCAAAGTTGATTTCATAGCGCAATTAACTAGAAAAAAGCTCATAGTCGTATAACAATTAAACGAATGTTCATGAATCAAAGCTAAGAACACTCTCAATGAAGACATCTAATCTATAAAACAAAAAAAACTATCAATAATAAAATCAAAATCGATTCATCCGGTTGGGTGCGAAGATGCTACAAACAGACAGACAGATACACACGTTAAAACGTATAATACCCCTACTTTTTGCGGCGGGGAACGCCGTAAGGATACGGCGGCAGATGTTCTCCTTGGTGGTAAGCTACTTTTTAGGGTCCGTAGCCGAATGGCAAAAAACGGAACCCTTATAGATTCGTCATGTCTGTCTGTATGTCTGTCCGTCCGTATGTCACAGCCATTTTATTCCGAAACTATATAGACTACAGAATTGAAACTTGGTAGGTAGATGTATTCTGTGTACCGCTTTTCGATTTTTACACAAAAATATAAAAGTTTAAGGGGGGCATCCCATACATAAAACTGATTTAAAAAAAAAATTTCAACCCTATACATGTGGGGTGTCTATGAATAGGTCTTTAAATATTACATTGAGGTTCCTAAAATCTTTTTTTCTCAAAGTCAATCATTTAAAAGATAGGCGCGTCTAAAGTCCCCCCTTTTTAAGTAATGGAGTGACAAATCTAGAAAAAATATATTCTGTAGATCTCAATAAAAAGTTAATTTTATGGTGGCGAAAAATTAAAGTTATAAAATACTCTACTGTTACGGAATCCTACGAGTGCGAGTCAGACTTGCACTTGGCCAATTTTGGTAGATTTAATGATCCCACTACCTCTGTACGAAAACCTGTAATTCATGAATGAACATAAAACTTTCATTGGTAGATTATATAGCTAGGATTAGAACCAACGACCGTCGGGTCAGAATCAGGGTAACTATCCTTTACGCGAAAGGGCTGCCCAACATCACTACGTCAGTGTTATAAAACAAAGTCCATCACTGCGTCTGTCTGTCTGTTCGCAATAATCTCAATAGTTACTGAACGGATTATCATGCGGTTTTCACCAATAGCCAGAGTGTCTATGAGGTAGGTTTAGGTGCATAATTCGTTAAGGTTTTTGTGTAAATTGGTTGAAATATGACGATGATTGTTAAATATGTTAATATTTTATATTCGATGCAACAAACTGATGCAAATTTTGTATGCATAAATGTTCCACCCGTGCGAAGCCGGGGCGGGCTGCTAGTAAATAATATAATATAATATACCATATATATAATGCAATATACCACAATCAATCGCTCCTTAAATGTATTATCTACTTGAAACCTTACACAAATCTAATACAATAAGAATCTTTGTCCTGACATACTGACTGACTGACTGACTGACAGACAACGCACAGCCTAAACCGCTGGTCGTAGAGACTTGAAATTTGGAGGGTATATTTGTCTTAGTACGTAGGGGTGTACTAAGAAAGGATTATCCAAAATTCACCCCTTAAGGGGATGAAATGGGGGTTCAATGTTTGTATGGAGAAACAAGATTAGATAGTCTTTTCTATTCAAAAATTCACACAAGTGCTTCAGTAATAAAATAAGTAAATACGAGTTTCAGGTTTTTTTTTAATTACACCCCTAAGAGGGTGAAATGGGGTAGCAAAAGTGTGAAAATCGATATTGTTTCAGATTGCGCTGAAATTTGGCATGCAGATAGTTATTACGACGTTAGATATCTTTGAGAAAGAATTTTTCGAAATTCACCCCTGAAAGGGATGAAACGGGGTTCATAGTTTGTATGGAGAAACAAGATTAGATAGTATTTTCTATTCGAAACTTCATGCAAGTGCTCCAGTAAACAAATAAGTAAATACGTGGTTTTTAAATTCCATCCCTAAGAGGGTGAAATGGGGTAACAAAGTGTGAAAATCAATATTGTTTCGGATTGCGCTGAAATTTGGCATGCCGATAGTTATTACGAAAATAGTTGCCTCTGAGAAAGTATTTTCCAAAATTCACCCCCGAAGGGTATGAAATAGGGGTTCAAAGTTTGTATGGAGAAACAAGATTAGATAGTGTTTTATATTTGAATTTTAACACAAGTACTTAAGTAAGTACATACGTGTTTCAGGCTCTTTCGAAATTGCACCCCTAAAAGGGTGAAGTGGGGTAACAAAGTCTAAAAATCAATATTGCTTCGGATTGCGCTGTAATTTAGAATGCAGATAGTTATTATGACATAAGTATCCGCTCAGAAAGGATTTTCTAAAAATTCCTCCCGGATACGGAACGGGGATTCAAAGTTTGTATGGCGAAATAAGATGAGATAAAGTACGTGTTGTAGGATTTTTTGAAATTGGGTAGGTAACAAAGTCTGAAAATTTGGGTTTTCGGTTTTTATAAATATGAATCCCGAATTGCCTTAGTCACGCGATAACATGAAAACGGGTGAACCGATTTGGCTAATTATTATTTGATGTATTTAATGATAGAATCGTTTTTACAAAAGAAAAGATTTAAGTAAGCAAAAGAAGTTTTTAACGCCTGCGAAGCGCGGGGCACTTCTAGTACTCTAAAATTCTACAATATATTTTATATTGAAAAATGTGATACGTTTTTGGAAATTCCTTGCCTACGGGGTGATATATGTAGTGGAAATTTGTGTGGAGTTTTTTTTAATTATTGCACAGAATTTACGGGAAATGTTTTTTCATTCCTATTTAGATTGTAGAAAAGCGACAAAAGCTCTTATTTCCACGAAAAAAATTAATTTATACAATTAAAACAAAATGAGCCGCGGACATAAAACTAATTGTAATATAAAATTGTGGAAAAAACAATACAATAACTGTGTGTTGTTCTAAGAAATAAACAAGACGATGGAATGTTTTATAATTTAAGCTAATTAATATATGACAAAATGTATCTTGCTAAATAGAATATATGACAAAATGTACCTTGCTAAATAGACAAATGAAAACAATGTAGGCAACTTCGAACTCTGTTGTAACCTGGTTGAAAGATCATATCTGTTAAAATTTTATGACAACAAAAATGTCTTTTAAGAGTGATATTATTATAATAATGCTAAACAATTTATTAGTCATGCTTACACTACTTAATACACCTGCATCGTATCTACACAATATGAAAAGATCTTTAATTCTAGAGCTTTGAATTCTCTATACCTACCTATATCGCATTAAGTTTTTATTTAAAAATCTAAAGATGATATTTTTGATCACATTATTTCAATCGATTTTTTTAAAATTATTAGCCACCTCTTGAACATCGTCCCTCAGCCATTCAGCTCTATTCTGTCTGCGTTATTGTGGATTATAGAGAAGTATTCGTTGAAAGAGTCACTCGTTCATTTTGTGACAATCTCTATCTCTTACATGCTGCCATATCATCAAGTTACCCTAAAACGCGTCTTAAAACAATTCTAAGTCTATGTATGACGTCTCTTCCGCCTTGCTTATCAAAAGCTTTGGATTCTTGATCGGTACGCACAACGCTGCGGTATGCGGTATCGGAAGCGTAATAATATGAAAAACAAAAGAAGATTCTAAATGTTTTCATACGATTAAAATGTTTATCATCTCAGTTCATTTCGCAGTATACTTAATTGAAATTTTGTACATTTTGCGCTATAGGCGTTTTTCTCTTTGGTCTTTGTGAGCTTTGGACAGCTCCTTGAACCATTTTTGCCCGTTCGCCATTTTGTACTTTTGACATTTTGCGACTATACCTATGATGTGTCCAACCGCGACACTACATATCGCATACCACAACGCGTTGTGAGTTCCGGTCAAGAGACCAAAGTTACGACTTCTAGATAAGTACTTTAACATCATAAGCAAATATAAATACATAATAATTACATTACAAGGTCTTTACCGCAACATTCTCAGACTACTCATAGTTCAGTCAATTCTATAGAATCTTATCAATAAATCGATTCAATATCTCTAAAAAGCTAACGTACAATTGAATTCAATTAGGTTGTATGGCGATTGAACTAAACAGGTTTAGAACTTGTTATCTTTCTAGGGATCTAAGCTTGCGATTACTTGTGGTAGCTAATAATGCGTAATATAAATATTGATTATCCCATCTTCAGTATGAAATGTTTGTACGAATAATTCGAAATTAGTTCGAACGAGCGAGCTTATAAACGAAATTACATTTAGATTATAAATTCGCTTATAAAACTTTTCAAGACATCGGTTTAACATGCTGCCTGAGTAATTTTTAGATGCAAGTTGTAGGTCTGTTTACCAAACAAGTTTTGCTACTCAATGCAGTAAGGGTATAAAAGGTTTAAACGTGTCAAAAGTTATAAAAGAATAAAATTAAAGCCTTTTATGTTTTGGATATTTTAAATAAGTAACTAAAACTTGTACAATATGGAAACCTATTTTATACTTCCATACGTATATAACACGGCTTTAATTTTTTTTTTATTCTATCATCGATTATGGAGTCGATGTTTCTACAAAAAAAAAAAGATAGTAAATCCACCAATATCTTCATTTATATAAATGCTTATATCAAGTGCCTTATTATAAAAAAACATAAAGAAACCGCTTTTGACCTCCTAGAGACTGCAAGAGGCTGAATGTCGATCGAACACGCTTGATTGATAGCTAAAAGGACGCCGTGCACAAATTAAAAAACAATACCTCGATGGAAAAGTGAAATCTTCAATTAAATTCACTTTTATTTATTTCTCTTTGCAGTGAAAAGTCAGTGACAGGCGTGTCGGGATTTTGCGATATAATGGTAGCTACCTACTCAGGGCCTCTTTCACCATCTACAAGTAAAGTTTTGAGTAGGTTATTTGCAAGTTAAATATTGATATGCACCCTAATGTAAAATAACATTATTACTAACAGAAAGTTTAATTTATCTTCATTTTAAAATTAATAAAACTTATAAGCTTTATTAAACATAAAGCTAATAAGTTTTATTGTATAGTAAACATTTGTAAAATATTTTTTTTTCGTCTTAATCTAAGATCCCCTAAGCTAATTAGCTAAAAATAACATTGCTAGATTAGACGACAAAAAACGAATACCTCAAAGGTTACGTGACTACCCTAGAATACGATAAAGACGTCAGTCACAAAAAGCCTTAAAACTTTATGATCCATTCATACCCAACATTAAATACATGTAAAAATCAAGGTAGCGTGAATTATTTTGATATACGATACAATTAAAATTCTCTTGGCTATGTAACTGTACCATATCCATGTTTTTATGTACCAACCATTGTACGAAAAATTTTAGGAATGGAAGGATAAATAGTTAGATTTCGGTGGTAATAAAACCCATTATTAATAAACATGGTTGCTGAATTAGAAACATTGTTGTCGGGCCAATTAAAATACTCAAAACGTATGTAGTGGTAAGCATTATTCAGTGCAGTGTATTAGTTTTGGTCTGCCATTAATATAGGCGTAGAATGTGCCCGCCTTTTGGGGTAAATATTTTGATTGGCAACAAAATGTGCACGTAGATTCTTCAGAGGTTTGAATACTGATTGCAATACAAATTCTAGTGCAATTAGGCCAGTAACACACAGTTTTGGATTGCGCAATGTTACAGTTATTGCAACAGTCTGTTGGTTAAGGTTACATGTATAGGTTTTTGTAAATGCCGGTTTCCTTTATTATTAAAAAAAAAAAATCCGACTTCAAAACCAGAAATAGGCACTCAAAAGCGAAAAATAAATTAATATAATTATTATAAGCGCTACCCACTCATCTATTTGAAGTCTAAGTCATAAGTGGGTAACGCTTATAATAATTATATTAATTTATTTTTCGCTTTTGAGTGCCTATTTCTGGTTTTCAAGTCAGTTTAATTATTTTTTAAATAATTATTTTACCATTTTTAGTGCAAAACAAGTTTTAATTACTTAAATAACATGAATATATAAAATTTGGTGTCTGAGCAGCCTATTCTATAATAGGCTGTTACGGTTAAATCAATTTACAAAAATGTGTGTCTATTCACCGTAGAAGAGCTAACCCTGGCGGAAGTTTGATGGAGTTTAGATCAGGCTATACTATAAATTGTTAAACACAATCCAAAATTTCATCGTACCGACGGGACTCGAACCCGCACCCCCCGGATTACACGTCCAGGTGCTCTGCCAATTAAGCCACCGTTCGATACATCGATACGACGAAATTAGTGGATTGCATTTTGTTAACCCAATTATGCATTGGTGGCGCCATCTATGACTACTTATTACGTAAGCTAATCATTCGGAAGAAATCATTACAGTTTTCAAATCCGACGAGAGATGTTGCACTGCGTAAATAAAATATTATGTTTCTTTGAAGTGTTTCGCACTTTATATTTTTGTAAATTGTTAAACACAATCCAAAAAAAGAACTGTAATGATTTCTGCCGAATGATTAACTTACGTAATAAGTAGTCATAGATGGCGCCACCAATGCATAATTGGGTTAACAAAATGCAATCCACTAATTTCGTCGTATCGATGTATCGAACCGTGGCTTAATTGGCAGAGCACCTGGACGTGTAATCCGGGGGGTGCGGGTTCGAGTCCCGTCGGTACGATGAAATTTTGGATTGTGTTTAACAATTTACAAAAATATAAAGTGTGAGACACTTCAAAGAAACATAATATTTTAAGGCTATACTATAGTTTAATCTATTTACAAAATTTCATCACCGAACTCCTAACCGTTAAAGAGTTGTACCTTCCTACATCAGCTCAGCGTCATGAGACGATGATGACCATACGCAAATGGCTCAATAGCTTTGGGAAATAAATGAAAAACATTGTTGATAGCTGTAACATTTGAGGGTTGCCCTCAATTTTCCTGGGATACCATCATCAGATCCTGACTTGGTGCCAATAGACCACCTCAGGAGTATACTTTTTCAAATAAAAAAATAATTTTGAGAATCAGTCCTCAAATGGTGGAGTAATTGGTGAACATACATAAAAAACGTCGAACATATAACCTCCTCCTTTTTTGAAGTCGGTTATAAACAGTTTGTTCCCCTGCACATCAAATGGTAGGTACCATTTGATGCGAACCTTCTGAGATGTCTATGTTTGTTTGTTATATTTTAGCGCAAATATTCACTTTATGTCGTTGAAAATTATAAATATTAGAAATTTATGGACCGAAAGCGGTATACTTAGACCCGCTCTTTTTCCAAGCATTTAGAATTATCAAAGTAAATAAAAAAAAGGAAGCATGACGTTAGTCAGATTTATGCAGTACATCAGTGTCAGACCAATGGCGTTTTATTTCGAAATCCATCTGTTGTGTCTCCAGATACTTTTTTTCCAAGAAAATGCCCCACTGTTTTTGACTATCTTTGTCTTCGATTTTGCCGAAATAGCCTTTTTTTAGACTTAGACTTCTGGAAAATATATCTATGTAGGTATATGTATATACACTACAGACTAATATAATACTGGTATGTAATTACAGTAATGTTAAGGTACGGTTTGTATAATTCCTGACAAAGTAACTCACAGCACAGCCTATACCACTGGCACTAGCCCTAGCCTAGACCATAGCATATGAAGGTTGAGTTGTAGATTTTATTGTGAAACATCATACAAATAAAAAGTTTTCCAGAAGTCTAGCCCAGTATGTAGCAGTGTGAGACGTTATTATTTCTTTTTTAAACTTACTAGCAATGTGCGTTGCACATTACCAGTATTCTTGTTAACCCCTCCAACTAATCTAAATATGCTTGCGTCTGGAGTGGGGGTTATTATGATTTTAACTTGTTTTTATTAGGTAAAATCAATGAATAGTAACTAAACTAGACTCAAAAGTCGTTTAAACTATGTTTACTTTATTCCAGGTAAGGTCAACCTGATATCATCGCAACGTAATTGGTGATCTGCTGCTGATGTTGCCTTTCCTAACAGATTGACATAGCGTTTGGGCTTAAAATTCATAAGCTTTGTTGGTAGGTACTTTCAATTTACTAAAACACTAAGTGCCTATCTACTACAACATTTTTTTTACCGTAAACAAGAATTTAATTTGTATATGCATTAGTGATAATAAGCATATATTTAATTAATCGTTGTTAACAATTATGTGAAAACAAACTGACACGAAATTATCACGTTCAACACGTGAGAGAATGCTGAAATCCAGAAATTAATTCTCCGTAATTTTAGTACACTTTAAAACCAAATAAACAGCACGTTCAGCAAAAGACTGCTCTTGAAGCCCCGTACCACGTTACATTTCGACATGTCGCTGGCAGATGTGCCTACCAGAATTTTGCGATAATCCCCTCGGATATCCAAAACGGTCGGAGACAACGCTACCTTGGTAAGGGGGTGGAGGAGTAATGTTATGAGCAAGCCATTATTGTCTCGCCCCATACCGTAAAACATTACACAGTCGTACCGACCTCTGAGTATATCTTCAGAGCTGTCAAAATCTCCACAAAAATAATATTTACTACGACATTAATATATCATTGTTAATATATTTTAATACTAATATGTATCATTTGTCACTTCCTAGCTTTTAATATCTAATGAAAAGTGACAAATATTTTTATAAGTTAATTGGATATGATATATTGCATACATTTGCCGTGAGCCGTCACCCTGCAATTTCTTAGGTGGGTAAAATGTTTAATAACAAGCGATGCAGTCATAAATCTAGAAATGTTAAGTTCTTACTGGCTTCGTTAATTTGTTAACTGACCCAATAAATTAATTGGGCAGCAGGAAGTGACAATAAAGTGCGTAATAAATAAACAATTCGTGAACATGTGTAACTGTCAGTTTTTGTTGTGGTTTTATCATCTTTGTAAATTCTGAGTGGGCCGCGTTGAAGATTGTCTTGTGAACGTGAAGACGGTGCGACCTCAAGGGAATAAAAGAGTTATCAATAAGTTTTATTCAATTGGAATAATTTAGTTTGTCTGATGGAGTGGCTGATAGTGAGGGTTTGGCAAGCTGTCTGCTGAAGTTCTTGAAGATTTACCTTGTGAATATTATTTGTTTGCGCAAGCGGTTAGTACTGAAAATAGTTTAGACTAAAGATGAATAAAATATCACATCTTTTGGAGAAATATTTGTAGAGATGCAATATTTTATTAACGAAGCAGGCTGAGACTTTTCTGTGAAAACAGTTCGATAAAAATACTGATCAACCTACAACCGACTTTAATCAGTTTCAAAACCGAATAGTAACTAACCCCAAGTTTTCGATGTTATATTAATTATTGAACAAAGACGTCATCAGCTGAATTCTTCATCTCTTCAATTAAAGTCAATCGATCAATAAGAAATAAAACCCATCAATCGACAAAGCAACAGTCAACAATAAACTAGCATCCGGAAAACGTTGATCTACCGCCGCCACACTATGGAAACAAATCTCGCGCGGTAATAATTTACGGACGCAATATGGCCCCGCAGTTTGAAAACAAACGTGCAAAACGAAAACAGCGCGCGATAAAAGATGTCGCCGTCACCGACCATTGACGCTTGTCTAGTGTTGCCACTTCATTAACTGAATCTCCCAAATTTTTTACGTCATTCTCATTACTTAACTTTATGGATATCTATTTAAAGTAATTATTACGTATATTAACTGTATACTTAGGTACGTGTTCTTTTAAATTTTGTTTTAATAACATACAAACATATTAAAGACAATCTTATTAATTTTATACAGATCTATCTATAGGAGTTGCATTTTGTCATCCAAAAATCTTTAAAATTATCTGTTGCGAAATTATTGGCAACCCTAAAATATCACTTTAAAGATAGACTAGCGAGTGCTTAGATAGCGCAAGCAAATAAAGCTATGCGCTCGCGCCGCTTCGCCAGCCAATCAGCAGCGTCTTCGTAATTATAGGCTGCGTTCAAATTAGGGACATCGTTCGCACAGCGCTAATTGAAAATAGAATTCACTGATTTATATCGCAGCGTTGGGAGCGTTTGGTCATTGTTTTTGATATGAGAAATGACGTTATGAGAGATACATATATACATATATAGATACTCTGTGCTGTCTATCGATAACATAAATGATTAATTAATTAGGTTCTTCAATAAGTTAATTAGTAAGTAAATATAATATTCAAAGAGAAGTACAGTGTTGCCAAGTATGATTTTTTTAAGTTCGTACGATGTACTTATGACGCGTTAGAGAAAAAAATACGATAGTGAATGTTTCAAGTAGGTAAACAAAATTGTTATTACACTACGAAGTTCTTGGTATAGAAACATAGTGTGAAGTGAAATCTATATTCAAGATATATATTCCGGTATTTCGAAACTGTATATATACCTACACAAAACATGATGTTTAAGAAGTGGACACGGAAATGACTGCGGATAGACCCAAATGGAAGATGACATGTTGCACCGACCCTATTTTAGTTGGCATAAGAGTGATGATGATAATATTATGATAAAATGTAAGGATGATGATGATTTCATAATTTTATCGCTTCTACAATGTATATTCGACACACGCACACGGGATAACATATTTGGAGATAATTTTTTTTCATTGTAATAAAGAAGTATTATTTCTGAAGCGCGCACAAGACATACACACACACTTTTTTTCCACCACGGCACCGAATAATGAATAGTAGAAACCACGGTAGGTAATAGTTATTAAAAAATCGTGACGAAACAAATTAAATGAGCACTGTCCGTGCGAGGGTTGCCAGCTGTATAAAATGCATTGAATTGTCGGGTGCCTATCGTCATTCCCAGCACAATTATTTAAAAAACGAACGCCCGTTGCGTTAGCTTTTGTCTTTGTTTCGCGTGATTTTCGGTTGAATATCTGTCTCTTTCTAACCATGCGCCCGCGTTCGATAAGTACGGAATGCGTCGGCTAACTTCAGACGGCGGTGTCCATAGACAATTTAAATTGGAGAAATTGGTAGCCGAGTGCTTTGAGTAGCTCGTAACGGTCAAATGTTGTCTAAAGATAAACTCGTTTTATAGATCGTTACTAATTCTATATGGGTAGTACTTCATCGATTGTTGTTTACATTAGATTTATCTTATGAACTTTATAACTTAATCCGAACTTTGCAATATCTACAGTTGAACTTTAAAGTTTTTATTTTATTTTAAAAAGCATTGGAAGTATTGAAGTTTATCAAAAGTTGGCTTCAAAATAGAGGTTTAATTTGTAAGTATTTTCATACCTAAGAGTTAATTTATTGTGTTGCATAGTACATGTAAGTAACTAAGATGTTTGTTTTGTTATATGGTACTAATAATATGATAATAATAATACTAATGTACATTAGGTATTGTACACATATGGTACATTACCTAGTCATTATTTTATAAATTATTAAAATTTCAACATCACCTATTACACATTCTTATAATATCATAGATATTATAAGAATGTGGATAAAAAATCCAAATGAACGTACTTGATAGATACGTCATGTAGAATAGGCATCATTATGCACTGAGAAAATAAACAGTGAAAAAGTAGGAAATAAATCTATATAATAAAAAAGACACTAATTAAATCTATCTATAAAGGCAATATTAATGCAAACAATCATCCAGTAATTGCAAACTTCCCAGCCGTTATTGACTATTGATTAATTTTATGTCATGTTAATAAATAAGTTAAGAAGTGCCTAAGTTAAAAACTGAAGCCCAAAAAATAACTAAAAATAATTTTCAAACTAGCCCCTATGTCTAGCGTTTGTGAACTATGAGAAAACCTCTGACTCCATTGAAACCTGGTCTGTTCCGGAGTCCCTGCAGCCTGCAACGGTGCAAAATTCTCTATTAATTAATTATTACCATTTATCGGGAATATGGGAGCAAAGCCGCGAACAACAGCTAACAATATATATTTATTGAAATGTGCTAATTAAGCCCTTTCATTTGATAGCCAACTCAGCTAAATTTACAAGATTTTTTAGGTTTTTTTGTACAATCAAGACGATTCCAACGATAGGTACCTTCATTTGTCAAATTATGATAAGGAGTTAGAAAGTTATGAGGGATCAGGGAACAGATGAACATACCTACATACCGCTCAAAATTATTACCCTCCTGTAGTCGGGACAAAAAGTTGTACGCTACAATTTTCCTTAGATTAGGTTAAAGATGAGACGGTTTTTCAATGCGTTGAATGAAATTACTTTGTAAACTACTATTTACTCTATATAGATTGTTTAATTGTAAATAAAAAAAAAAGATTAAGAAATAATATTCTCAAATATTAGTACCTAGTATTACTATACTGACTGTCCATATGCAAAATTTCAGAAAAATTGTTTCAGCCGTTTGACCCAGCCTGTCCCAGGTAAACGTCAAACGGATCGACCATCGACCGATTGTTAAAAGAAGTAACAGAAAACAAGTTTAGCATTTATACATAATACTGGCGTTGAATAATTGGAGTTTACTCCATAGGAATCAATATTCGTGTAGGTATAGGGCCCGCGGTATGGAAATTTTATGAGAATTGAAATTAATCGCTTATGTCAAGCAAAAAGTCTTAAGTTTTCTGTCAAAGTCATATGTCAATCGCCATATTCAAACTTTTGCTTTGCAACATAGTACTTACCTTGCGCAACTTCACTTAAGCCGCACTATTTTAAATTTGAGCTCTTATTGGTTTATTTGACAGCGTCTGTTGACAAACTTCTATAACAGTTAATATAAGTGAATGTAATGTACATACATGCTTTCAGTATTTTAAAAGATGCATTTATTTACTCTCTTTACCTATTGCATATTTATATACAATTGTAATTATGGAGTAAACTTCAGTCGTGCATCGGAGCTGACACACAACTTTTGTTTTTGTTAAGTATTTTTGTATACCTAACTGTTCTTATATCAGTAGCTGTCGGACAGTTACTGTCCTTCACTGTCCAACCGCTACTGGGAACGTAAAATCCAGGCTTTATGATTCTACCAAAAGCAAATATATAGCAGCGCATCTAGGTATGTGGACTCAACCGAATTAAAATACCTACTTATCAGTCAGAAGATGGGTTTTACTACCTATGTCATAATCATCAGCCTATCTTTGTCCACTGCTGGACATAGGCCTCACCTATAGCATGCCACTGAGCTTGATCTTTAGTTATTTCTTTCCAGCCGCTGCCAGCCAGCTTGCGTATATCATCGCTCCACCTATAGCAGGAGGGTGCCCTACACTACGTTTGTGTACTACCGATGTGAAGTCCAAGGCATTTTAACATCATCATGTGAGAGTGGTCATGAGCTTGTCTTACCGCAATAAAAAATACGCGATCAAAAATTCAAATAAAGAATACAACCCTAACCAAAGAAAAAACCACGTCCAAATTTAAAGAACCTCACGAGCCGAAAAGATGGAAAGTTGGGATAAAGCGTTTACTCCCGAGAAAATTTTCAAGTAGTCTTGAGCGCCGTATTAAGGGTAGCATAATAAGGCTTGCTGGATTAGGTAGAGCGCTCTTGAGTGAGAATAAACCCAGGGGAAATCCTGGCTCGCAGCTTTCCTTCTAATTTATTGCTTCTCCAACGGCTAGCGGCCTTTGTATCGGATATGCCGGAATGAGAAATATATTTCTGGATTAACATGTTCGCCAGTTGGAGGTAATTAGTGCTCCGGCATTTTTGGTTAATTTGCTAGAAAAGGAAATTTTCGTTATTATTATTGTAGCGTTATGGTTCTAGGTAAAACGTTAGAGGGTCTAGAGGTCTTAATAGGCTGAAGGTATGGCACGATCTAGTTTATGGTACAAATTATGTATAGGTATTTGAATTATTATTAGATTATTAGGTGGGTTTATATTAGTTTGAAATTTATTGGTACGCCTTCGTTACAGTACCTACTGCTGTAGTTTAAAGCTACACTCGTGTTGTTTTAAATTATTACAGAAAGCCTTAATAGATCTGTGTATTTAAACAATCATATTTTTAATCTCTATTTATTTTCTGAATGTTATAAGTAGTTAAAGTCATACAAAAACTGACCCCAACAATGCACTTTTTATGCATGCAAATATCTTAAACACAACTTAGATACCTAAAATGTAATTTAAACACAACATAACACAAACACTGAAACAAATAGTTTGGATCAGAGCCATTGAAACAAAGACTGGGGATCATCGTATATTACTGTCTTTGCGACCTGAAGGAATTGATTTAATGAGACCATAAACTAATTAGATTCGCCAAGTCCACTTCACTTAAGTCAGCGGAATTAGATAAACGAATGATGCGAGTCTTAACTTGCACTGTGTGGACATTACTCGTCATGTAATAAATTAGGAATTATAAACGACATTGTTTTGCCTTTCAAGATAAAATATTTGACTTTCAATGTTAGCTTCATTAATGGAGTTGACGGTGCATCGAAGACATCAATCTCGTGGCTAAGTGAGCGATATTTTTGTTTGGACTTAATATTCTTTTTGCGATGTACTCGTAGAACGTATTTTACGTTACGTGTTTGTTACTCAGTTGCTTCGTTTCGGACTATTTTTTTTTTACTTTTTCTGCAACGACTATAGACTTTTTTGGATTCTTTATGAAAATTATCGTGAAAATGACACACAATTTTTTAAAACAGCTTTAGACTCACTGGTTAAGATATCGAAATTACTCCGACACTCTTCGGACATTTTTTATGTCCTTTCTCACATGATTTAACATTGGTATTGTCACCGCTTGACAAATTTAGAACATACTTACACTCCATGAAAATACTAATGAGCAACGCGAGATCATTAATTCAATTACAAGTTACTGATGAATAATTTCAATCATCATTCCCTGCCTGTTTCAGTTACTCTATCCTTATTTTTTCTTGATAACTTAATAGTAGGTAATGAGATTACATTTTTATAGCTCATCAAAACTCACTTCAACTATAACCTCCTAATTCTTTACAGTCAAATAATCAAGTATAATGATTACCTAAAACGCGCGTGATAATCATCGCTTACTCGCAGCGGTTACCACGGCCACAATTTGCCAAGGCACGTTTAATATTAGAAGTCCTGATTTATATCCTGGCCATGTAATGAAGTGTCTCCACACTACAAACGCGTGTGCATCGCACTAATTCACCACCAGATTAATAGGTTGCTACGGTATGGGGCGGAACTTGGCGTAGCTTACACTATTTTAATAACTTCATTGTAAAATTGTAATATGTTGGGAAATGGAAATGAGTATGGGAAAATAAGCGGTGCCTAATGATATTTTTCTTCTCAATTGGTTCTCAATTTAGTTAGATGAAGTGATAGAATTACTGAAGTTTTGTATAAAAGTTTCGACTAACCTATACAGGATAAAATTGTAATTTTAAAGAGGTAGCAAATTAAAATATATACTTTTTTTCTGTTTATCAAAGTCACTTATGAATTTCTAGTGTATACTTGGACTCCAGAGAATTGTTTAGACCTTTGAGATTTTTCTATAAACAAATGCAACGAAATGCATATCCATATTTCCTGCAAACAAAAAAAAAACGTTTATGCTTTGTACTTAAGTTACAAATTAAATCAAGTCAATTTCGCTTATCACGTCTTCCGTACAATTTACTTTTTTTCTGTCACCACCTAAATGAGATATGGAATGTTAAAGTATTTTTATTAATTTATTTTCTCTTTCGCTGGCGATAATTTCGCAGTCCCCTCCGCGATGTTTTTACTAATGTGATTTTAATGTACTTAAATGTCTGCTTACCTATGTTTGTGTAATCTGTTTTGTTATTCGTTTGTTGGGCCTAAAGTTTAAATTATGGTGATGGTAAATTATCCCGTTTATTCTACTTTGATTGTTTTTGTTGACACACTTTGTACGGAAACATTTCTTGATATGTCTAATTTACTTTGAGTTATTTCGAAGCGTTGTTAGTGTATCTATCGTCGCTCTCCGAAGGTCAAAAGTAATTTTATTGAATAAACTAACTATAATTTACGAATCAATATCTTGTAAGAATGCATCTGATTCAATTCAATTCACGTTATTATTTTTTAAATGTACCTTGCAAAATTTTGAATTAAAAATATACCTTTTAAGTCTGATGAGAATGCCAAATGTAAACCTTAACCAAATCAAGATAAATATTGATATAAGACTTGAGGGAAACCGAAGAAAAATGCAATATATATTATTTTTATCTTTTTTTGACACTATCGGCCCTCCCTGTTGCGAGTGCCGGAGACAGGGGCGTATCGAGTGCCCTCCAAGTTAGACCCCCGTCTGACCCCTAAGAAATATGGGGGTGACAAGGGGACGGAGGCCCTGTACTTATAATGGATGTAAAGTTAATCGGCGATTAAAATCAGCTTGGGCTGATGAGTTATTGTCAATGACGTAGCTTAGCAGTTAGCAATAAAAGGTTTAACAGTATAGCTCAGTAAATAAGGTAAGTTTCATGTAAAGTTTTAGTTTATTAACCGACTTAAAAAAAGAAGAGGTTCTATGTTCCACTGTATATTTACTGATTTGGAATATTCTTCTTTTGTTTGAAAGGGTTATACTTCCGAGGTGATTTTATGTATTTCAATTCCGAGATGATCCATTTAAATTTCATCGAGATCTGATGAGTATCTCCAGAGATATGGAGATAAACATCTCAAACTTGGCACTGAAAATAATTAGCGCGGCATTTGAAGTCGTTCCTTTAGTTTTTTTAAACGTTCCTAAATTATTTTAGTTAGTGGATTGTTGTACATTTTTGTACTGCCTATTTGTAAGACCTATTATTGGGCTTAGATATTAGTGATATAAGTGTATATAAGTAGTGTGTGTGATATAAGTAGTAATATATATAAGTATCCAAAAATTGTAAACTTCATCCAGCTCCTACGACCTTGCTTAGATATTTGCTCCACCTATATTTGCGCGCTAAGAGCCCCTACGCTACACTTTATTACTTGCCAAATGACAAATCTTACATAATCTCAATTCATCTCCATGTAACTGAGAGGAACAAATGGTTCAGAAAATGTTTTGACTTACAAAATTATTTTTGTCGAAAATTCGCTTCCGCATTACGAATCAACGCCCATCTGATATATTGAGAGAGTTCGTGTGTGGGATCTCGTTTTATTATATTGCATTTTTGGGATGTCTCTCGTGTTTGTATTATTGCGTCTTGTGTTCTCGTAACTCATACCGAATAATATGTTCTTCTAATATTGTGTAATAGTATAACCAAAGAAATATATACCTATCTTTGAGAAAAGGTGCAAGACTGTTTCACGTCTTCCTTCTCATTGGTTTGTCACTTAATGGTACCTATGTATTGCTATTATATATTTTAAAACTTGCACCACATCTCAGCTCCACACGGGTGAAATTGATATCTTAGGTTGGATGGATCGTACGGCCCGTTACCGTAAAGGATAAATAGATACCTTGACCTCTAACCCGGAGGTCGCTGGTTCAAATGCAGGCCGCGCCAATTGGTTTTCCTATGTGTATTAATGGGTGTTTGTCTACAGGTGACAGAAGCCACCATGAAGGAGAAAATCTTCACCAAAACCTTACGATGTGCTGGCAGCTCAGTTCTTGAGAGTCTGACTGTAGGCTGTAACTCTAGTCCTAGCGTGTTTTTTTTATGATATAAGGTAACAGGACAAGCACGACGCTCGCCTGATGGTGAGCGATGACGTCTACCTATTACAGATACAGCGGCATGCAAAAATCTGGACTGCCAGAATTTTGCATGTCACTGCACTGCGCCTGTTACCTTGAGATATAAAGATGTTGAGTGTCACATGCCCTGTAATTTCACTACACACCTTGCCATTTCAACCGAAAAAGATTCCTATTTCACGGCTGAAAATGAATTGGCAAAGTGGTGGTACCACCCCAGGCGGACTAGCAGAAGTCCTACCACTACAGACTGTTGACTATTCTGGTTCACATAATTAAAACGGAATAGGTAATATAGCCTTCTAGCTGTGCCCCGGGGCTTCGCCTGCGTTAAAAACAACTTTTATTTATTTTAATATTTTTTTTCATAAGATCCATCTCCTGACGATAAGAAACACAACAAAAAAAGAATTAGCGAAATCGGTCCAGCCGTTCACGCGTGATGCCGTGACCAAGGGCAATTTGGATTCATTTTTATATATTAAAGCCTATTATAATTTCGAAAGACCATATTAAATTGTTGTTTTAAGTTGTTTTAAGTATATTTATTACAAACATACAAAAATTCAAATATTAATTCTTTATAATAATAATATTAGTATAGACTAATCGCTTTCGTTTCTTATAGTGCTTATTCAGGGTTAACCTAGTTTAAGTACCTGAACTAAAACTTTTAGGTCCTCAGAAATTATCATCATAATAATCTAAGTGACTATGTTCTTTAAGAATTATGACTCTTCCCGCGTAAATTCTGACAGTTCACTAAACTTCTGAGTGGCAACCCTAACAGACTTACTTATGCATTAAAACTTTCTATGTTTAACAAAGTATATCCCCCACAGCCCCGCGGACATGGTATCTGCATTAGGTAAACAAAAAAATGTAAATTTTTATGTAAATTGTTCGGACAGAATAAAAATACGAATAAATGCAAATAACGATAACATGGCTTTAAATAAAACAATGTGAATGGTTAAACATATACAAAATTATGCTATTTATATTGCTTCTACATAGTACCTATTAACGTACTATATAGTATATTATACTATTTATATAAAATAAAATGAATTTTATTTATATCTGTATATAACTTTGAATAAAACAATATGAATGGTACAATATGTTTTAAAATTATGTTTTATAAATTGTAAATACATACTTAGTTCGCTATTTCCACAAATTATAATATGAATTAAACGTAACTTATAAAATACAAATCAATTTTTGTAGTTCTGTTCAATTCCAAATTCGGTATACTCTTACTTTAACGATATTGTAAGAACTTGGTAGCGTTGACATGATGCTAGGACATCACTTGGAATCTACAGAATACTCAACTCTTCGGCAACTTACATCAGGGGCCTTATTCAGTATGACCATTTTAAAGTCTTACCGTGCCGTGTTACGTTATCTCCGCGTTATGGTATTCTCTATGCCAATAAAAACGCGGTAGGGTAAGGTTATGAGCGCGTTTTGAACTGTCAAAATATCGTGACATATGAGGACGTGTAACGCGCGCGTTTTGTATAATTTACCTATCGTGTGGCATACAGATTACAATTTTTCAATAACGTAACGTGGTGCGTTAAGGAACGCGTTATCTCATTGGTGAACTGAATAAGGCCCCAGATATGTCGAGTTTGGGCTCATTGCAATGGTCTCAATGAACAAATTAAGAATAGACTGATTCGAGATTTTTTAAATTTAAATATTATGTCATGTTTTATAGGCTAGCGTTTGATCAATAAATATGTAGAACTTATCTCCGAAGTTAAATAAAAAAAAAATTATATATTTGCTACTCAATCTGTCTCGCGCTGCATGTAAAATCGTTTAATTTTAAGTTTGAAAACTATCTTGATTATATACACTTTAGTCACATTTATCATCATACTTTCGTGAAAGATACCTACTAACATTCAATAAACAATCCTCTCAGGCAGTAGTTATGGTATTGCAATGAGTGCTCATTGCAAGGAAAGAGATGCAGCTACACCTTCTCGATGATAAAATCCGTCGGTAACTTTCCAGAAGTTTACCAGACTATATACAACTGCCATACAGTAAAGCCAGACTACGTTCATATACAGATGACTTATACGCAATAAAAGAAAACCGCCTTTCCCAAAATGACGCTGGCTGCTTATATTTTTGCTCTATTGATTATTCTCATGTATGTGGGTTAAAACATATAAGTTCACACATGGTACCGACGCATAGTCGTAGAAAGCTATAACTTATCCCGTCCCATACTCCCCTGGCTCTATGTATCCTAATAACGGATGTAGAGTCGATGGAAAAGACATCGGCGCACTCTGTGTTTGATTAATGCTACTTAAAGTTGTTTGATAAATTCTTCTAGTTTATTTTTTGTTTGTTTAGATTTATTGCGTAAAATTTTATTGTTTGTTTTATTTATATTCTTGGAAAATGAAAAAGAAGCTTCTTCAGGGAAGCTGTTTTTTAATTATATTTTTATTATTAATACTAGCTGTGCCTTGTGGCTTTGCCTGCGTTTAATCCTGGTTATAAGCCTTCCTCTTGAATAACTCTATCATTAAGCATACTCATGCATTATCTTCACTACTTTAGTATTACTTCACTTCTAATGTCAATACAATAGCACATTGAAGTAGCAAGGGTAATTCATACTCAATAGACGCCTATTTTTATAAATATTCAAAACAAGCTTAAGTCCATATCGGTACCCAAACGATGCCTCTACAATTGCTACCCAACTGCCATCGCAAGAATTATCTGTTTGCCTCATACCGCAGTGCATTGTAAAATCCGCAACATCCGAAGCGATCAATCAAGCTCTGCCGCATCCAGTCGCCCTAGATCCGTAACCCTACCAAATACGAAAGTTAGTCGCGAACAACGCGCGCGCCACCTATATATCACTTTTTGATTCGGTCGTACCATAAACAATACAATATATCAATATAAAACAGACGGTGGTGAAATTTGAGCGTGTGGAGTGCGTAATATTTATGTGCGTTGCCTTTATAAAGTTGTACTTCTGCTGTTTTGTTTAATGTGCTTTGTTAGTGAGAACATTGACTCAATCGTTCTATTTAGAGACTACTGTTGAGTTTGGAAGCTTGTTCCTTTTAGTATGTATTGTTTTGAGAGAAGATTTTTTTTAATTGGATATTAAAAAAAATATACAAACTTTGTCCTAACAATTGAACGAATACACCAAAAAATCTTACAGATCGTTTGATAGATGCTAGATATTTAAATCAAAATCTATAAAATTCTTAGAAACAATTTCAAATGCCATAGACAACTATTTTTCGATACAGAATAAAACGCATTGAATATCTCAATTGTTACACTTGCAAGTAACAACAGTCTCACTTACAAGCTGCCATTTACAAAGACATCCAACAAACCTCTCACAGCTTAAGTAATAGTTATCTCAACTGAACAAATCCCGCAGTTTAACTGTCAGTTATTAGGCGTAGTCTACCGAATCTCCACAGCTTAAGTACTAGTTACTTAGTAAGCTACGAAAGTAAATCACTCAGAAAGGTGCAAGCTACAGCGGACACTAAACTTGATAGTGCTTGCAAGCAGGACTTGATGAAGTTGTTGCTTACATTATCTGTAAGCGCAGTAAGCGATCTAAGTTTGTAATACATTATTATAAAGGACTTTAGTTAGGGCGACGTAATAGTTATTGCAATGGGTGACAGAAAGCTTCGTATCAGAAAAATAATGGGACGGGAATTCGGAAAACTGGACACGCGAGACAAGGATTATCTTTAAAGACTCGGAAGCCTTTGAAAATTGATTTCTACCGATTTCGGCTGATTAAATAAAACTTATTATGCAAGGCCTCTATATCTATATTATATTACCTCTATATCATAATTAATGAAACTTAAACTTAGTGAAATATAAATCTATAGAAATTAGGCAACAAGTTAGAAAACAGGAGATGTAGCTAGGTGGAGCGACGATATACGAGTAGGTACGCAAGCTGAGTGGCAGAATTTGGAAACGACGAATTAAAGATTTTTTTTATATACATCATATAGGTTAGCCACTATCTCGCCTGGTGGTAAACGATGATGTGGTCGAAGATGGTGAACACGCTAGGCCTAGAGCACTTTGACTCTCAAGGGCTGTATTGCGGAAACACCCTAAGGTTAGGGTGGCTAGTAAGCTATTTTTTGGTAGCATTTCAGGCGGAAGATCGATAAAATATGCTCCTAGCCCTGTACTCCGTAGTGAGATCGAGCCCAACGGAGTGCCAGAGTAGAATCAACATCCAGAAGTGAATGGAAATAGGCTTATAATAGCGAACATAAAGGCAACAAGTATTAATAGGCCAATATTAAGAAGAATTTATTACTTATTTGAAGTTCAGCCTAAACACGTAATTTCTACTAATAATAGTACCTAAATTACGAAACAATACACATTGGTTCTTGGCAACTTTTAAATTATCATTAGCTAATTAGTGATGAATGATTTGTTCTATTCATTTGCTGGCAACAGGCGTGATGACGTCACAATCTATTAGTTTAAGGGGTGTGGTGTGACGTAGGCGCCTGGATACGCGACTACTTATAAATGTGGGGTAAGTACGTAGTACGTTAGACGTTTAGATATTAAATCACGAGTATATTAATTACTAGACATGCTCTTACGACTTTGCTTGCGTTATAGTCGTGATGACTTTTGAAAAAGAGAAGACGAAAACTTTTTTTTCGTTAGATCATGAGTGCTTTATACATTGTCCTTTAGACTAAACTTCTATCTTGAGCCTTGGATATAACAATAAAGATACCTATCAATATAAAAATAAACCAATATTATGTGTATTCTACTCATCCAAGCCAATCTACAGACTTGTTCGACGTAAGACATGTTCGTATGTTGTGGTGCCTGTATGCTTCACCTTGCCGCGTTTAGGATCTCCAACAGTATGTTTTTTATAGGACAAAACAATTCTTACCTTCGGTATTTGGTAAGTAGTGTTCTAATAGAAAAGCTTACCTTCTTTTCAAATTAAGTAATATGTTCAGTCTTCAATTCAACCCTGAGGACTCGTTCTGGGTAAAGTCTGTGAATCGACACACATGATACCTATCGTAGGACGCCATCTGACCAAGTAGTGCGACGAAATTCCCAAATAAATGTCCTGTGATTAGAAACGAAGAGCTGGAAACGAACAGGCTCAGCGGCACTATTGAAAGAGTTTTACGTCTGATAATGGACTGAATTACGATAATTGTAATGATATAGGAATCTAAGAATAGTTAATCCCTCTTTTTTATTGCTTTGTAAAATCGTTTCAGGAGCACAGCAATTTACATACTATATTGTGTAGGTATAATTGTAGACGCTAGTAACGAATCTTCGCTCGTAACTGGCTTACAAATGTATCTGAGACAAGATATCTAGAACGGTCAAGACTTGAAGATGTGTTGCGTGTTTAGGAGATCGAGCTTCCCCTTAAATGCATGGCCGGATTATAGGATGACAGAGCAATCCTACGTTCAACGTCCTCTGTATATCTGAAGTACGGATTTATATCTAGATTAATTTCTTGCCATGACGTAGTGTGGCTTGTTTTCGAAATATTTTGAGGATCATTAATTTTATTTTATGTTGATTTTTAAATTAGATGGACATTGTAGTTTATACAAATTAATAAATCCTGAAACAAATTATTGTAATTGGACTAAAATGTATGTCCATAATTTAAACCAATAATAGAACGAAAGTTATAAAACCTGCTCTAACAAATTTAACCTGCTTTTGTCGATTGATCCTTTTTTTAATGAACCGATTTCAAAAAAGGAGGTTCTCAATTCGTCTGTTTTAGGGTTTCGTACCTCAAAACGAAAAAAGAACCCTTATAGGATCGCTTTGTTGTCCGTCTGTCTGGCCGTCTAGGGTCTGTTAAAACCCTTTTAGGGTTCCGTAGCTGAATGGCAAAAAACGGAACCCTTATAGATGCGTCATGTCTGTTTATCTGTCTGTCCGTTCGTATGTCACAGCCACTTAATTCCGATACTATTAAGACTACACAGTTGAAACTTGGTTTGTAGGTATTCTGTGAACCGCTTTACGATTCTTATACAAAAATTTAAAAAATAGGGGAATACCCATATTATAAACTGAAACGAAAAATATATTTTTTTCATCAGTCCTATAGATACTTGTGGGGTGTGTCTATAGATAGGTCTTTAAACATGACATTGATTTTCCTAAAACCATTTTTTCTCAAAGTTAATCATTTGAAAGATAGACGTACACTTCTAAATTAGTAAAATGCAAGGTCTTGAAGCAGTTATATAGGAATAAATCTGAAAACCGTAAATATGTAGTTTAATATAGGTGGTTAATGTAGTAGAAGCCTATGTGGTCAGTGCAACTCGCACTTGGCCGGTTTTTGTTTATGTTTGTTACCCTCAGAACTCCGTCATTTATAGGTCTGATTTTGATTGTTTGAGAAAGTGTACCCATTTGGTTCCATTGTAATGTCACCGAGATCTGATAAGTATCTCTGGAGATATGGAAATAAACACCTCAAACTTTGTACTGAAACTAGCTAGCGCGGCGTTTAAAGTCGTTTTTTTTTCGTTTTGTGTACGATCTTACTTTATTTAGCAACGAATTGACGAGATTTTACGTATGAGGTAGAATAAAATTCTAATCAGTCAGTTACTCTCGTTCTCAACACAAGTAATATAAGCTTGCAAGCTTCAGGGTCATTTCAAAGAAAAACTGTTCAAGACCGCTTCCCCCTGATCTACAGCTGGGACTTATCTTTCCTCCAGTCTGTGTACACTAGCCTAATATCAATCATTGCAAGACCCAGTCTTCACAAATCTAGATTGCTGGCTACCCTACCCCCTCGTCCCTCTCCCGTCCCGGCCGGTACACGGGATTGTTTTAAACTTTGATTAATTCCTTGCCGACGCGTTCGTACCTTGTTGTTGGTTGATGAACACGGCCCGTGGTGGTTTGATTAAAACTTCGCGCGAGATTTGAATAACTCGGTTAATATATTAAATAAAATGTGTGTATTGACGGAGCCATTTTGTTAAATGGGATGGAGTTTGAAATTAGAAGCGGGACGGATTGGTGGTCTAAAAGAATAGTTTTTTTATCACTTACATACAGCTTTATACTACCTACTTAGCCTACGCGTTGTAACCGCGTGTTCACATCTGTCGGGTGTCAAATCCGATTTTTAATCAGGTTCTCAAAACAAACGGAAAAATCAAGCCGACAAGTGTGAATAGCTTCATATAAAATGTTCTGGCATTGGGACATCCGATTATATATCGGATCCTACACCTGACAGATGACAACACGCGGTAAGATCTAATAATGCATCTCTTGAAAATCTAAACCTTATATACCTACTTACGCAAGTTAATAAACTGCCACATTATAACTTTGTATTATCAGGTTTATAGAGTAAATGGGCTAGCGTCGATTCAAAATAAAGAAAATACCTCCTAGAACTTTAACGAGCGAGGTAAGTGAAAAAGCAAGCTGCCGCAAAAGTTTATATTTGCATGGAATCCATTATTGATAAGAGTTTTGAAATGTAAGTTCTTTAAATGTACCGTAATATTTATCGATATCTGAAAGTAAATTAATACTTGAAAGAAAGCGACGACGAGCATGAAACCGATATGTAGGGTCCAAATCGATAAGATAAAAAGTTCCTTCGAAACTTACTTTGACACATTGTCAAGCCGAAAACTCGCTTCCGCTTATCTCGAGAATTACATTAATTAGAGGTGTGGCCATAATTAATATTAATTAAAGTCACCTTTTAGCTCGCGACACTGAATGCGTATCGCAGTTAATAAATTTAACGGACGCATTGGCTGACTCGCTGGAAGATAAAGATGCAACGCAGAATTCGCAAACGCAGAAACTGGCTAACTCATTGCAAAACAATCTTTATTATATGCCCCATAAAGATATTGTGACTGTATCATTAAGTTGGGAATAATATACGTCCGTTGCAATTCCAACAAAACGTATTTGTCGTTAATTCAAAGAATTGTAAGCTTTGAGTCGTTGAGATAAGATAGCGTTTGACAGCAGTGAGTTTGTACGCGTGCTGAAAGCTTACGATCGTAGGTAATGGAAAGTAGATTATGTTACAGGAACTTTGATATCATAGATGACCTATTTTTATGTTCTTTTTTGTGCACAAGGTGAAAGGCTTTCACCTGTAGCTTCGCATGATATTGAGTGCAAGTGCCAAGCATGAACTCGTACCATTTGGCTCCCGAACCAAATTGTCACGACGATTGACGATTGACGATTACAAAATCATAAAATCGATTTCAGCTCAGCAATCATTGTACCATAGATAATTTGGAAAGCACTAGTGTAGAATCTATTATAATTTTTAGTTAAAGTCCTGATTTAAAAGTGTCGGTTTACGGTCCTGTGCTTCCTTAATAAAATGTGAATTAAATATTATGAATATGAAACGTTTTATCTTCATCTTAGTAGCTACCTAATAGTTTTAAATAATATACCTATCTATATAACTATAGATAGGTAACAAATTGCGTTCAAAATGCTTAAAAATCTAGTTGGTTGCTAACGACATCGTAGGTATTATATTTTAAAGGCAGATACAATAATCTCTGACACATTGTACTTAGATAACAGTTATCTAGTATATAACTCTTTAAATTAACACCAATTTAGAGCCTCGTTAGCGTAAAGAATAGATGGCTTGATTTCTTAGCGAGAGGTCGCCGGTTCTAATCATTGCATTGCATAGGTGCTCGGCCACAGGTGGTAAAAGCATATTATATCGATGTTCCGCCTGACTTGCTACCAAAAAGTAGCTTACAACCATCAAGGAGAAAATCTTCCGCCAGAACCTTACGGTGTTCCGGCAGCACACAGCCTTTTATAGTCAGAGTATTCTAGGCCTTGCGTGTTCACCATCTTTGACCACATAATCGCTTACCACCAGGCAAGAGAGTGGTCAAACGCTGGCCTATAATATTTAAATACAACAATATGATGTGAATGTCTGTTAGCATATTTGTTGATTCGTTACCTCATCGGTCATATACGACTAAAGGGCTCAACCGATTTGGCTAAAATGTTGCACATACAAACCCTATAAGGTTGAAATAGGACATCTTTTAACGCGAAAAATAGTGCGGGTCGCAACTTGAGAGCCAGTTCCCATTCTAGGCCTAGCGTGCTTACCATCTTCGACCGCATTGTCACTTACCAATAGATGAGATAGTGGTCAAACGCTAGCCTATAAGATATAAAAAACAAGTAATATAAATAAATTCCTGGGAATACAGGGTAGGTGACAGTAAAGGCATACATTCAGTAAATAATAGATAGATAACCTCTTCATTGTTACACCTTCTTAAAACTTATTTATATAAGCTCACATAATACGTTACAATATGCGGTCTTATCGCTAATAGTGATTTATTTCAGACACCCTTTGGATGGAGAGGATAGAACATTAAAATTATAGACGGTTGTATTTAATAATTTTTAAAGCTATTAAACTTAACTAACCTATATAAGTAAATTAGAAAAATCCATCGAAAAATAAAGCAGGAGTCACTCAAATATTACACGGTAAATAATAATACAATATTACAAATCTTGTTTGACCATAGGTACTAGAAATAGCTTTGAATTGCTAATCGATTCACCTTTGCTTCGCTGGAACAATAGAGACCATTTCTAGGCTTGAAGTCTATATTATCGTAATATTCACTTCATAAATATGTTAAGTATTTGTGAGGCTGCGTGTTCGTAAGCTGAGTTTACAAGCTATTCGTATCGAACAACTTTTACAAAATCGTAGCGCTTTCGTTGTAAATCAGGTCATCTTTATTACTCGATTAATCTATATCTATCAGCATGCTTAAGTGGTATCTGCTCTGTAGTCTTTCGAAGTAAAATTTTTTTGATGTATAGACAAGCAATTGACCACTGCATTGCCAGATTCGAAATGACAACATTATTCTTCTTTACTCTTAGTACGAGTTTTCATCGTTAACGCTTTTGACAGTGATCTCACATAGTTTTCGACTTCGGCTCCCTGATTGGTCTAAATTTAGTGAAGTGTGAAAACCACTAGAGGCGCTGTACTGTTTTTCATACAAAAATTGTTCGATGTATGATATCGAGTTTGTTATGAAAACTCGTACAAAGGCTACAGAAGGGAAAATTACAGTGAGATGAGGTGCTGGCAACTGGACTTTAGTTTTCTTCACACAGCGCAATTGTTTCAAGTTGTCTTCGGAACTTCTGTGCTGATATGTAAAATGTTCAGTTAAGTTTAGAATGTAGGTAGGTATTTTTTATTTTCTAATTATGACACGAAAGCAGGGCAAAGGCCGATCTCAAGTGGATTAATTTCAAAGGTTAACTTTTATGTTATGGCTGATCCCAACATTCACAACCAACGGGTCTATCTTCATGTTATTGTTAGCCTTCTTATATCCACGTACATTTCCCGTCATCATGTTCTTTTCCACAGACATATAATTTCAAATATTTTTCTAATCACATTCACATACAATATCGTACCTCTGGGACCGAAATAGAAATGTATCATAATATTAGTATTTCATAAATCACGGAGCCGCGGCGCGGATGCCAGACAACGATAATCTAGCATTGGATAACGATACAAATGTTTATCTATAGTCCTTTATTTTATACCTGTTCTATTGGTGTCAGTTACTTTAGTGAAACGATATAACAATTTTAGAAAATGATAAGTTGCTCATTACAGTTCAGAAGAGAAATTACCACTATCTCACCTGATCTTAAGTGAACTTGGCGAACCGATTGGCGACGTGTCTTTTTTGGTGGGTGGTTCGAGATGGAGTCTGGTTTGCCAATGGTAACTTTCTTTATAAGTGTGGTTAAGGTAAAATTTAGAGTAGTACAAATATATTTTCGAAATGTTTCTTTATGAATCGAATAATTTATTAGTAAATTAAATCAAATTAAACAAAAATTTAAAAAAATAATTAAAAAACGCCTTTTTAGAATTCTATGAATTAACCACTAACGAATCAATTATTTCTGCATAATACTCTTATTATAAAATTAAAGATATAACTAAAAAAAAGTACGCAAGCTATTAAATTATCAAAAGAAGGAAATAATGAAACCAAAAGTTTCATTATTTCCAATTCCAACACGCCCTGTCGTCTCAGTTCTGGTCGTATTCTCAGCCTATGAAACACACAGAGATAAAACTGTTTATAATACATTTTTGGTATCTAATTCTGAAATAGAAGGGATGGTTTTTAATTTATTATTCGTCGGCGGACATATTAGAACGGTACTGGTTTTATGAAAATTAAATACGGGGTGGAACCTACCCTTTTGTCTATGAGAACATGTGCTTGGGATATGCAAATGATGTATCGGGTGCCGTACAGAACAATGCTGGCTTGATTAGAGTGATGTGCTGCTTTTTTTTCATATTATGTTTCTTTATCGTATGTACTGAGGCAAAATCGATACGAAATTCTAAATATTTATCTAATTTTACTTTGTTTTGACAGGCATAATATTAAACTATTGACTACTTAACATTAAATTCGTCCCTAATCTTATCTTTTATGAACAAAACTAATATATGAAGTTACTAGACTTATTGAAAAACAATCATATTTTAAATAAAGCTATATACTGATACTAATACTGAACTATTATCTTAACTTTTAAATATTTACAAAATAATGTAATTATAAAAGGAATACTGCGTTAAACTACAAAATAATCCTTCAAATCTCATTTCCCTGGTCATTCCATAACGCTCCACCTGCTTCCCTTTCAAATGAAAATGTAACTGAAATAATCCTCATGCTTTTCCCAACTGAAAACCAAAACAAACTGAAATAATGCAGCTCCCTGCGATCCTTTTAGAACCACTTAAAATTCTGACAATCCCGAGATACCGTCAGACGGTTTCCTCCCCGTCGACTCGAAACAAATGTGTCTGTTTACTTTCCAAAATACGCTTTAAAATCTCGCTGAAATATCATTTTGTCATTAGGTAAGCGCGGAATGTATTTATGGTGCGCGAATATCTCATTCTGTCAACTAAATGCGTTTTGGTTTAACTAAAATTGCATGATCATTTTGATTTTAGACTACAGCGACGGGCGACCGATGACAGGATGCAAAAATATTGCCTTGTATACCAGTTTGTAATGTAATGCTGCCCGTGGATTTACATTGAGTGTTTGGATAACTACCAAGTTACAAATTGTGCACTGTTTTCTGTTTTTATTGCGAGTGATTTTGATATATATGTTTGTGGATGCCGTTATTTATATGACTGTATTTACATATTTCTAATTTATGATTTCTGTAAGTCTACCAAAAGCTCGCTTACTAGAAACCTTAAGTTTCTTGTTTTACTATTGAGTTCAACCTAAAATGTAAGTCATAATGACAAAGAGGTAATTTACTCACACTTTGCACGTAATGATTTGAATAATTATCCACTGTGATAAACAACTTCTACTAATCAAAATAATACTTACTTATGTATTTAAAAACTTAAACCCAACCACGACTGATCTTCTGTTAACTGAGACGATTTCCATGAGCGACCCGTGTCTCTGTGATAAGTTGGTAAAGAGTTAAGTATTCTCCAGATTTCTACTCCAGAATCAGGTCAACGTTACCGTGTACTTACAATATTATCGAAGTAAAAGTATATCAAATTTAAAATTAATCTGAACTATGAAAGTAGCTCTTATAGCCTCATCTACTAATAATGCTTTAATACAAAATTTGAAACCACCCCTGACTGATTTATGTATAATCTGTTCATTGAGACCATGAGCTTAAACTCGATATCTCTGCTGTAAGTTGGTGAAGAGTTGAGTATTCTTCAGATTCCAGGAGACGTCCCAGCATGAGGTCAATATCGTGGATGTAAGAGGATATCGAATTTCGAATTGTTTAGACTTAGTTTAGTTGATTTCATAGCGCCATCAACTAGTAAAAAGCTCATAGTTTTAAAACGGCTGGAAGGGTATTTATGAATCAAAGCTAAAAAAACTTTTAGTTAAGACACCTATTAAACAAAAACGAACTAAATCAAAATCAAAATCGGTTTATCCGTTTGGGCGCCACAATGCCACAGACAGATACACACACGTCAAAAGCTTAGCACCCCCTCTTTTTTGTCTTGTTTTGGGTTAAAAAGAAAATCAAGTTAAGTAAAGTGAAGTTGAATAGAAGTTTCCTTTTGTAGTAGCGGAAAACATATTTTACCAATCCATACCAATCAATCGTCTCATGTCGCATTGTTATTTCTGAATGTGATATAAAAGCAGCTCACATTACAGTATGACGAGTGTCGTAATGAACTGACAGCCTGTGGGTAGACGCTGAACATAACGGATCTTAATATCAGATTCACATCTGAACGGTGTAGGTTGAACTCTTGTCAAAGCAAAATTATTGCAAGGACTCTGTTATACGTTTGGGGGTATCGTTGGTTCTTTCAAATAAATTAAACAATATGCAGGATTTGTTTTGAACCTTTAGACCAGAAAGATATTTACTTGCCTTCCCTTTTGTTTTGTTGAGTTTTGTTTTGCGAGTATTTTTAGCTCAAATTTCAGAAAATGACAAGTTTCTTGATAGTACCTATTATATAATAAACTGGGTTACATTTTTAATTTATTTTTTTATTTTTTCACGATTTATTTCAATATTTGTATGTATTACATTATTATGAACGCCGTAATTTAATGTTCGAACACTATAAGACAAAAGCTCTCTACCTTGACGATATATTGTATAATAGATTTGTAACTTACCTATTGTAAGTATTGTCAAATGTACAGAGTTTTTAAACATTAATTCTAGAAAAACTATGTAACTTTTATAAACATATTTTTCGTAACTCTAAGTCAAATGCTATTTATAGGTCTGCTTCACACACTTTCAGAAATAGGGATGATCTTGTAACCGACTCAAACTAACTAGAAGAAGTTGACTGACCCTTATGTAGGTAAATTGATTGACATGCAGACATGATGCTATCGCTCACAACGTCAATGGGACAAATTGAGGAACCCACATATTATCAAGACTACTTGCCTCTCGCAGGAATCTAGTATTAAGATAACCCGTCGAACTGTGAAGAATTGTGTCATCTTGATACGAATAAATTGGTTCGTTAAAAAACCTGAGAGCTTGATCGTACCTAACCGCTAGGAGCAGTTGAAATGGGGCGAGCAGTTACAGTTGTTTTAGATACCTATATATTTTTATAAACCTATTCTTGTATTTTTTCGACCTTACTTTACTTGAGTCTAATATTTCTACCAAATATTCTACTTAGCTTAGAAAATGGTATGTTACTATTAAGTACATACAACCATAGTATTATTTAAATGTACTAACTTGTTTCAAATGAAGTGCCGTTGCATACAATTATATTGGTACTCGTAAATAGTTTGTATAAATAAATAAAAAACCTTAATTGCGCATAAAAAGAAATCATAGTATCAAATAGAATGCAGAACTTACAAAACAGTGATTTCATACACAGAACAGCCTGTATGCTACGAGCTATCTTACAAATAATATGGTAGAGTTAGCACTCTATCATATTATGGCAGCAGATTTTCTAGGTAGGTTTGATAGGTGCACCGGCGAGCGACCTTTCGCTTAGAAGTCAAGCCTATTCTTTACGCCTCTCTTGCAAGCACACACAAAAACAAAAAAGCCTAGACACAAAGACCAATCGCATCTGTCGACAATAGAAGAATTAACTGTTTTATTCCAAACTGATTTATGTTCCCCTCAAGTCTAACCCTAATTCCACTCGTCACATAAAATACATAACAATGTGATATCAAACCGCTTTTATTCAATAGAGAAATTGTCTTAACCCTTCAACCCTTTCTGTTCGGCTCATAAACTTGGCGAAACGTACAAAAATACGGACATAATGCCATTTGCATAATGTTTCGAGCTTTGTTTTTTCATAGCGGTGGGTTTCAAATGTCACCGCAGACGGTGGGGTGCGAAAACGCCCATTATAGGGTGCCGGGTGTATTAAAAATCGTTCGAGTTCTTGCATCCTTAAGGTTATGCGCTTAAGTGCGTTCTAGGCGCTGATGTGGGGCTTGAAAGTGTGGGGTATTAAGTCATTTGTTGATAGGCGTTTGTCTTTTTTATTGGACTAGTAATTTTATTTTATCTTCAAGCTATGTGTGTTTTTTTTAATATTTGATAGGCTAGCGTTTGACCACTATATCGCCTGGTGGTAAGTTAAGATGGTGAATAAGATATGCCTAGAATGGGCTGATACTCAATGGTTGTGTGCTGCTGAAACACTATAAGGTTTAGGCGGCAGAGAAGTTGCATAAAATTTATTCAATTAACATATTTCCTAATTATTTAGATTAGGCCTTGAAAAAAGAATAAATTAGAAGGATGACTGCCCACCTTGCAGTAGGTAAAAAGAGGTACATTAAAATATAAGATATGATTTTGAAAACGATATGGTGCTCATCTACAGCTCATAAAAGTTCTCGCGAATAAAGCAGCAAATACGAAAAATCAAAGTGCAGTCACTTTTCATTTATTTCATATTTTCCGCTTCAAAAAAATAATAGAGAAGTAGTATATAAGTTCTGCAATGTCCTTACTAACAGGTATATAATCTCAAAAATCGCGAAGACACAAGCCATCACGGCTCTGAAGTCACTGCCGGAAGCAGTCGTTCCGGCAATAACACTTCCGGTTGCGACACTCGACTCACTTCCGGCGTCTGCGAGGGTAGTTTCCTCCCATTTGTTTGTACCTTCGACAAATAGTAATTGAGATATTGAGCTTTATTAGCAGACTATTATACTAAAACTCTTTCGTGTGTATAACTAAAGGGGTGAATATGCAATCGATGTCTTAAAAATGGTTATATGTTTTTCTTTGGGTATGAGTGACAGTTCGATTCAGCGATAGAATTGCGGTTTTATTGGGCTTTTAGTTTTCGTTTCCCTTAAAAGACACTGTATATTTTTAACATAATATTACGTATTGATGTTAAGCAACTATATTTCACAGCTTTACAATAGGGGTGGCTTCGTTTTAGATTGGATTCACAAGAATCATCAATTCTTGATTATCAAAAAGACAGGTTTCGGTATTAAGTCAAGGCTTTTTATAATAAATAATTTCTATTTATTAATTATATTTGAAAAATGTAATGATTATAACAACTTCCAAAACAAATTCATCCCAAGTTGGGAAGGCCACATTCATTAGGTACATAACAAAAACATAACGAAACAATACCCACCCCTCAGAAAACCAATAAGAACAATAATAAATAACTCTTATCATATTTCGAGTATGCTCCTGGTCGCATCGCGAGAGATCCAAAGCAATATATCACTAGGAATTTACGAGGCAAGATACGACAGGAAAATTGCAAGAATGGTGGCGCAATCTATCTTAGTTGGGTAAAGGGAGGTTAGGAGGAAGGGCGGGGAGGGTAGGGGAAACTTCGAGAGGTTATTAGTCCAAGCATCTGTTGTTGAGTTGGGGGCGTGATGGGACTCGAGTAGGTACATGCTAACAAATCTAATTGCTCCGTAGGCGGTCGGATAATGACAAAACGGGCTATCGTGGTGCGAGCCAATTTGTAATAGGTCAGGTGAAAGGCTTTTTCAAGTCTATTACAGCTTCCGGATGAAGGTTGTAGATTTTTTAACGAACGAAGACAAAGATGTAGCAAAGAGTGACGTTATTAGATTAGGTTATAAATAAGCAGAACATGTATACATAGATGACGGCGCAATGACGGTAAGTAGTAGATATTGGTAGAATAAAATGAAGCTTTTGTTCAGTAATGGTAAATGCCAGGCTGAAATTGATGGCGGTAGTATGTTCATGATTGTTGGTAGTTAATAAATTATAGTAACAACCTTCCAGTTGCTCTAATATAAGAAAACTCAGATAAATACTTAAGCACTTTTTTATATCTTATAGGCTAGCGTTTGACCACTAACTCACCTGTTGGTAAGTGATGATGCGGTCGAAGATGGTAAGCACGCTAGGCCTAGAATGGGAACTGGCTCTAAAAGATTGAAGTTGCCGGAACACATTAGATGTTTTGGCGACAGATTTTCTAAGATGAGGGTGGCAGCTGGCCAGGCGGACACTAGATAGTGTCCTACAACCATGCGTAGGTTGTTGGTTTCATAACGATGTTTTTCCTTCATCGGAGGGCCACTGTGAAAGCGCACATAAATGTTTCGATAGAAATATCCATTGGTGCTCGGCGGGGTTTGAACTCGGTACCTCTGGCATCAAAGCCGACCGTTCTCCCGATTACGCCACCGGGCCCTCGAAACTCTAGCACTCTATAATAATAATGACATAAACATATTTTTAAATGGTTCTAAGTAAGATAATATGTTAAAAATAATAAACATATTATGTTAAAAATAAAATAAAATGCGAAACTACCGAAATGTAATATGTACTATAAATTATGATTTATGACTAAAGGTACGACCACACCACGGCGTCCTGCGTCCGCTTGCTCGTTCGCGATCTCAATTTCTATTGTTTTCTGATCGCTGTAGATCGCGTTTGGTGTGAACAAGTCGGTACAAATACTACTGCGCTATCTGATCGCCACCTAGATCGCACACGCAGGTCACCACGGTCGTACCTTAAAATGTCGTGTTCTGACTAAATCTAACAATAAAAATCTTTATACAATTCTGTGAAATCATATATTTAAAAGTTGACGGCAGTGGCACTTTGTTCTTCCTTTAAGGAAAAGTATTTTTGCATTGTTTAAAAAACATAAAACTGCTAGTCGGATACGTATCTCTATTCTGTAGATACTCATCAGAACTCGATGAGATTACAATGAGACCATATCGAAATAAACCTCTTACGAACAAAAAATAATATTGAATCTTCAAAATAAATTTTGCATATATGCCGGGTTATGCCCGAACATAGATAATGAAAATATAAACATTCGGATTGAAAACCTCCTCCTTTTTTGAAGTTAGTTGAAATCTAGCATTTGTTATTTTATCAGGAAATGGAGCTTGACCTTCAAAGTATGTTAAAAGGTATTATTACCTACATAAAAGTATGGCGTAAAGTGTTGCTTGTATAAAATCATAGAACAGATAATATAAAATTTTAACTTAGTTTGGTAATATTTAGTATGCCTGGGTACAAAACTTAGAGAAATGTTTTATTTGAGTACCTAGCTTTAGTAGTACCTGATCTACCTAGTAAACATATGTTATCATTATTTATTTTAGTTTTTTATTTTATACAAAATTATAAGTCCCAAGTGGTGCAGAACCTCTTTTATCTGTGTTACATTTTACAATACTACCATCTACATACCAAAAGATGTAGGATGCTACATATGATGATAGCATCATTCATCAGTCAAGGCCGAAATCATTACACCAAGTTGGGACAGTAAAGTCAGGTTTACACTATGTTAGCAGTAAGTCAAGAAGAAATAAATTTTTCACAATTTGAGTCTATTCGATTGTTAGGTCAGGTCAGGTTCTTTGATCCAAGTGAAATCTAATTTTGTAAAGAGATTTAACAGTTTGACAAAACAAAGGAATCCTGATATTTAGATATGCAACGTCCGAATTCTTCATACCCCCTACATTTCGTGGAAGTGAGTAGGCGTTGCGTTTTAGTAAGCACCGCTTGACACAAGATAAAACGAAACTTCAGTTCTACTGTGTAGGTACCCACATACAATCTTTTTATGCTTATCTTTCTGTGATTTATGACTTGTTCGGCGTCCAACAACGGGAAAGAAAGGAGGTATACAAAAGTAATTTATTTTTTACGTTTGTTTTTCTTGTCTTAACATCGGTGCGTGCGGTACTGGCCCCAGGGCATGTTTTTGAGTTGGCATTTTTGAGATGTCGCAGTATGATTTATATATTACCTCTCATGTAGGCGTGCTCACTGCTTAGCCCGATCGGTATTTTCGGCTTAACATAACATTAATCACAGGGTTGAAATAAATCATACGGTTAATGTGTCCTCTCAATATTGTGCGTTATTTATGACGCGAAATTTTCGGGATTTTCTGTTACGGAAGCATTTTTTTACAGGTACACCATCTGTTATCGGTTTTGTGCTAACCAAAAACATTTATTTTGGTTTAAAAAACATAAATTCTGCGCTCTATGACTTCAAATCGTGATTCAACTTAAACTGCTTGTGTAAGTTTTCGTTAGCTCATTACATATTCTAGCAAATAATGTGAGAACCGAAAACGGGCCTTACCAAGACAGTTCACAGAACGTCTAAAACTACGTAAAGGAAAACATAACTCTGTATTCATATTGCCGTAAAAGTCGTCTCGTAAAAAACTCCGAAAGTTCCAAAAATGTCTCAAAAACGGACGCCATAAAGCAAAGCGTTGATTTCGTAATGCACATTAAAATTCATACAAAGTTCACACGATTCCACACACACATATCTCTCAATTAAACATCTTTACAAACCGGACATTCTCGTACGGAATAATTCATGAAGGAACTAAGCGCCGAAATATTAAACACTGCCTCATCGCGACGTGAACTTGACCAGTTTTAATCAACTGTCGATGTCAACGATAAGCATAAGTTGTAAGGCTTATAATATTATATTACTTTAATTATTATATTTACTTATAAGATAATATGATAACATTCTTGTATTCAATAATAATAGTGTACATTGCTTGCTGCAAGGTGCTAGTTTATATGTTACTACTGAACTACAATTTAAGTATTTTATTAGGAAATGTTTTTTATACATACGTAGGTAGGTAATTGATATAATAATATATGCAAAGTATAAGAATATGGGCGCACATGCTAATAAATTACTTGACCGAACTAAAACATTTGAACGAGTTTTTTGTTGGTTACCTTCGTAGTACAAATTTACTAATGTACATAATATACTGCCACATATTTATTATGTAAACCTACTAAAGATCTAATATTTTTGTTGCAGGTACTAACATTTCTTCGCTTCATCCATTTTCAATATTTCAATGTGAGTATTCTCATAAAGTTGTCAGCGAAACTGTTTTTGAGGTTAATGGTACGCGATCTTTACATATTTTTGACATTCCACGTAGATAAATATTGTCAAAGGGCGAGTTCGTTCTACTTGGATATTAAATTTAGGAAATCCTGACGTTGGCTGTCAAATAATTTTCTCGCGACAAATCCGTGATGACGTTAATGAAATAAATGTGTAAAGATATACGTCGAAGCCACAGTTCAAAATATAAATGTGAACGTAGATTTCGTAGCACGCGTAGCCAATGTGTTCTTTAATCTAATGTATGAGTATTTTGCGACTTAAATATTATTTACGAGTTTTAAATATAACTGACAAAAATAAAGTTGCATAGGTAAGATAAAGTAGGAAGTGTTAAAGACCCACAAAAGTAAGAATTGCAAGATTACTATAGACCCAGAAAACAAGTGGAGCCAACCCAGCTGATAACGGTCTATCACAGCTTTGAGTTCTTGGCAGCCATATAGTACACAAAATACACCAACTAAGATACCGACTAAGTAAATTCTATATTTGCCTTGACATAAAACCACTTGATCATACTTACGTCACAGCGAATACGTCAAAAGCCTCGAGCGATGCTCCGCACAAAACATGCATTATGAAGATTGCACATCTAGCCAAGCCAAGTAGCGGATAGAGCCACTAAAATAGCGAGTAACATAAGCGGAATGATAGCAGTGGCGATTATAATGTGCTTTCGAGCAGATTTTGAACTACCGAGCTACAAAACGCGCGAAGAGCGTGTTACGAGATTTTTATAGCTCGTAGCCACATGTCATTTTTAAAGCGCTACGATGACTAGTGTTGCATCTACTAGTCTCTATTTCTATGGCTCCACCCATAACGTAGGTACTGTTGCCAAAAATCACACAATAAATAACGCGAGAGAGCAAACTGCATGCATTATAGCTGTACCTTATCTTAGTGAATTTGAAGCCAAGAATTGCCCATTAAATATGCATTAAAATTACCTGTCTCGAATGAAAAATACGCATGGCTTGCGGTGGTTAAGCCCTATTATTGGTTGGTATGAAAAATTACATTGGCAAGAAATTAAGTAATTTGGACCCGTGTTATTGAGGGTGTGTTAATGAAGGTTAAAGATAGGATTATTTATTCTAATGTATATGGTAACGGCACTTCTTAATTATGATGTTTAAACTTTTCTTTCTAATCAATATTCCGAAGATTGATTGGCTTCTTATCAGATGGAACGTGATGTGAGTGAAGCGTAGGCGCCGTTATTTACGAGTCGACATCATCAAAAGTTACCGGCGTACAAAACTAGGATTATCATTTACATACATCACGATGTTTAAATGCTAATTAATTTGGTCCAGTTTACCAACAATGTCTAAATGCACAATATTGTTTTTTACTGGGGTCAATAAAATCAATAAATACGCTTATAATATAAGGTAAAAGATAAGGTAGGATACTTTCGGCTATCAACATGGCTTACCATCATTTTTTTTTTTCTTCTTTTTATATAAAGAACTAAATTACTCTACAGTAATAACTTTCAACTACAATTTTAACTGTCTAGGAGATTTTAATGTTTCTGAATATAGTAATAACATTTTTTTTAATACAGCAAGAAGATGCCATTTTGCTCCGAAACTCACTCAAGAAAAATGCAACTCTTGGATTGCAAAACATAGAGTCCTTACAAAACCTCAGAATTAATATTTAGCGCACGATTCTAACATTGTGAATCATTCACATCAATATACAGCACAGCCTTCTCAATTACAAGTCCAAGGATTTGTTATTTATTGCAACATTTAACATTAGAAATTATCTCCATTTGTGCATTACTAGCTGTCATTGTTTCCGTGAAAAAATCAGTGTAAAAAGTACCCAATATGTTATTCCAGGGACTTGACTATCTACATACCAATTGCAGCTTAATCGGTTCAGTAGTTTTAGGGTAAAGAAGTAACAAATATACTTACACACTAACAAACTTTCGCCTTTGTAATATTAGTAGGAAGTATGATAGTGCGTTTCTTCTCTTCTGTAACGTTTATCTGGAAAAGATGGATTTGTGTCGGAAAAAGTTACGCAGTTTACTATAACTACCTAATCTACTATTAATTTTAGTGTTATTTACGGTCTAATTTTGTTTACCTTCACCTACTTGCTAATGCGTTATAAGTGAAAAAAACCCATATTGATTCAGAAAACCATTACAAAAAGATTTATGAAGACTACATAAAATTTTCGATTCGTTATAATTTTGAGCTAACACAAATGACGGAACATTGGATTAGACATTCTCATTGATCTTATCTCTACGCAATTTGTAGAATTCTCGAATATAAAGCCGTCCGTAAGTTCAAGATGTAAATTAAAAATATTAATTCAAACTTTTCTATCCTGTTGAGGATAAACGTGACACAAAGCAGAAAGCTTTGCTGAACGTGCACTAGCTATACGTGACATACTTACTCTAGGGGGACATAGTAGAACTAAAATGACATCATGTTGCGATAGCTGACATGACGTCATTTTGTCACCTTGGCTTATGATCCACACAATCCTACTTAATCATAATTATTATGAATGCTAAATTTCATGAGGATGATAGTTAGGTGTATGGATATATGTTACACGCATAAACGTCTGAAATGAAAGAGTACCTTGTAATGAGGGGTAGATGCGGAACACAGTGAGTAACAAAATTCAAAGCATTTATTATATTATATACCTACGGTGATGGAGATACGGGATAAATTCTCTTCCCTTCTTATCGAGAAGTCATAGGTTTAAATCCTAGCCAATGTACCAATGGATTTTTCTATGTGCATTCATGGGTGTTCGTCCACACACTTCCTGACGTTTGATTGATTTGACTCAAATTGGTATACTTGCGTATTTTTGGTGACAATGCAATAATATGGTACAATAGAGTTGACTTGATGATGGAGCCGGGCTGTAGGGACTGGAGCACCAGTCCAGTCAGACTGTCAAATTTGGGCTAGTATGTATTGTTATCATTAGTTTTCATAACGCATGATAACGTTTTTACAAAAGACTTGTATATAAAAAAAGTTTTAAAATGTTAAAAAGTATAATATAATAAATATATAAAATATAGTTAAAATATAGCGGATATCTCCTCAGAGGGAACGCGGGGTGTACTTTTCCATACAAATGTATTCCGTTTTCTCCCTATAAAATGCTTTTAGAGCAAAATTTGTTTCTACAAAATATCAAGGTCTCCTCTTTAAGATTTTTGAAGGAACATATTTCTATTTAAAATTGGTTGGTTAAAAAAAGCAAATGATAGGGGGCATTGCTACAGCAGACCTTGATTTTTTGTAGAAACAAATTTTGCTCTAGAAGAATTTTCCAGAGAGGAAACGGGGGAATACATTTGTATGGAAAAGTGCAACCCGCGTTCGGTCTTAAGGAATCTATTGCTAGCAAAATATTGGTTTCGTAAGGTTTGTAGCTATTGATGTATCAAGTCATAGTCGATCGTATATCCCCTCACCTTATCACCTATATAACACTATAATACAATATACATTTGGCAATCTAGAGCCTGTTTCTAATAATGTTTGCGAAACAGTTTAAAGACGCTCAAAAATATTTACTAGGCTTAGTTTACTTACTTATAATTATGCAATTGGGTTTATACCTAGAAAACCCTGAGAATTTTAAGTAGTTGTTTTTATTGTACAACTGTTTCGAATTCCAGTGTCGTCTAGTGTTTAAAAGTAAATAACGGTTTAAATGGTTACACCGATTTGGTACTTTTTACTCGATTGCAATAGTTGAGATAGTGACCATGCGCTTGTCTGTTCGTCATAAAATGCAAATAACTGTAGATGTCGTCAGCAAAACAAAATAAGACACTAAAAAGCTTTTAGTTATCGATTTTTACTATCCATTAGGTAGGTACTTATTACATGTTCTACCTTTAAATTTCATTTTAATACTTAACGTTGAGAGGAAACTCTGTCTATATTTCCATATCTTGAATATGTTAAAAAACAAGTATGAGATCAGCAGGTTCCCATGGCAACCGGACGTGTCGGCCAACATCACTGTCCGGTACTCTGGTTTCCAAGTTATTGCGAGTTGAGACCACTACTATTGGTTTTTAATGTTTATTTTATCTAAACTAGTGTCCTGCCCCGGCTTTGTACAGGTGCCTAGATTAATATGTTACAAGTACCTAATATTTCAAAAGATTAAGCAAGCATTTTCGATGAAAGCTCTCGGTCGGCTTGATTTCTAATCGTCATATTTGAACAAATTAACACAAAACAATATTAAAAATATTAAAATAAAACTTTCTCTTGAATCAGTCTATCTATATTGACGAAGACCGCATTAAAATTCGTTGCGTAGTCAAATATCTAAGCGTACAGAGGGACAGACGGCGGGAATCGACTTTGTTTAATACTATTTATTATACCTATTTCTATGATACTCTTCGAGCATTTACCAATGGAGATGTTAACGTTGTAAACCACAAACATTTTTTTCTGCCGATACTTACGGGGGACGAGGTAAACACGCATTACACACACACAAATCACTCACTTTAACGATCCCGCACACTAGCTTGAAACACGCACACAGTATTAGAAATACAGCGTAGTTACGCACGCTCATATGGCCAAAAATGGCTATATGGCCAGCAGAAGGGTACGCCTTGCGTTAACATCTCCTTTGGTAAATACTCGAAGATGATACTATGTAAAGAAGAGAATATGTAGATTGACAGCAATCTCCTCAGTTATTAAATAATGGTGTGGTCGATGATATATATGTCGCTTACCGAGAGAATTACCTTTATTTGAAGATCCCCAAATTATACTTTACTGTAACAACACAGTCTAAGACAGATAATAAAATTAGTTACTTTGTACGCATGATGAAAAAAAAGTGAATCGTCAAGTTGCGTTGAGATCGAAGGAAATTAAGGGGAATATTTCAGTAGAGGTATTTCGTTTGATTTTTTTATCAATATAGGTAGTACTCATACTGTTTTAGACAAAGATTTATAGCTATATCTGACATTTCAGATGAATAGTAATTGGCTGCTCTGGAAAATGTATGATATTTTTTTCCCTTTTAATTCGAGTTACACAAGTAAAGGCTCAACTCATCACCACGGCGTACTGCCAACTCACTCCGATTGTTATTCACTAGAACACGTCGAGTTGACATCGCGCGCATACGGCGAATGCTCAATGTGGGGAATTCGTGCACGCACCGTCACTGCAGTACATTAATCTAACTAAACAGTACTTACATTGGTCTGTAGGGCTGGCATGTGACAATCATGTGTTTAGCCTAAAAATCACCTGTAATGTTGAAACCACGTTGTAGTGAAATAAAACAGCGATAGGTACTGCTATAAGTTAAATGGTCAAACAAATACAATGATTACTGACTTTTGATAATGAAGTGAATTTTAATACACTACAATTATTATACAACTAGAAGTGCCCCGCGGCTTCGCCCGCGTTAAAAACTTCTTTTATTTACTAAAAACTTTTATTTTGTAAAAACGATTCTATCATTAAAGACATCAAATAAGAATTAGCCAAATCAGTTCACCCGTTTTCATGTAATGCCTAAGGCAATTCGGGATTTATATTTATAAAACCCGAAAATCCCAAATTTTGAGACTTTGTTACCTACCCCATTTCGAAAAATCCTACAACACGTACCTACTTTATCTCATCTTGTTTCGCCATACAAACTTTGAATCCCCGTTCCGTATCCGGGAGGAATTTTTAGAAAATCCTGTCGAAACGGAAACCTACGTCATAATAACAATCTGCATGCCAAATTTCAGCGCAATCCGAAACAATATTGATTTTTATACTTTGTTACCTCAGTTTATCCTCTTAGGGTGGCATTTTGAAAAAGTCTGAAACTCGTATTTACTTATTTATTTACAGAAGTACTTGTGTGAAATGTCGAATAAAATGACTATCCAAACTTTGAACCCCCGCTTCATCCCCTTGAAGAGTGAATTTTGAAAAAAATATTTCTTATCCTATGTCAAAATAACTATCTGCATGCCAAATTTCCAAGCAATCCGAAACAATATTGATTTCAGACTTTGTTACCCCACTTCACCCCTTTAGGGGTTGGAATTTCGAAAGAGCATAAACACGTATTTACTTACTTAAGTACTTGTGTTAAGTTTCGAATATAAAAGACTATCTAATTTTGTTTCTCCATACAAACTTTGAACCCCCGTTTCATCCTCTTCAGGGGTGAATTTTGGAAAATCCTTTCTCAGAGGTAACTAAAGTCGTAATAACTATTTGCATGCCAAATTTCAGCGCAATCCGAAACAATATTGATTTTTAACACTTTGTTACCCCATTTCACCTTCTTAGGGGTGAAATTAAAAAAAACCTGAAACACGTATTTATTTTCTACTGAAGCACTCGTGTAAAGTTTCGGATAAAAAAGACTATCTAATCTTGTTTCTCCATACAAACTTTGAACCACCGTTTCATCCTCTTCAGGGGTGAATTTTGGAAAAAAAATTCTCAATGGTAAATAACGTCAGAATAACTATCTGCATGCCAAATTTCAGCTCAATCCGAAACAATATTGATTTTCACACTTTGTAACCCCATTTCACCCTCTTAGGGGTGGAGTTTCAAAAAAAACCTGAAACACGTATTTACTTATTTGTTTACTGGAGCACTTGTATGAAGTTTCGAATAGAAAATAATATCTAATTTTGTTTCTCCATACAAACTTTGAACCACCGTTTCATCCCCTTCAGGGGTGAATTTTGAAAAAATCCTTACTCAGAAGTAACTAACGTTGTAATAACTATCTGTATGCCAAATTTCAGCGCAATCCGAAACAATATTGATTTTCACATATGTTACCCCATTTCACCCTCTTAGGGGTGGAATTTCAAAAACCCTGAAACACGTATTTACTTATTTTTTTACTGAAGCACTTGTGAGAAGTTTCGAATAGAAAATACTATCTTATCTTGTTTCTCCATACAAACTTTGAACCCCCGTTTCATCCCCTTAAGGGCTGAATTTTGGAATTTCCTTTCTCAGAAGGAATTAACGTCGTAATAATTATCTGCATGCCAAATTTCAGCGCAATCCGAAACAATATTGATTTTCAGACTTTATTGACAGACCCCTTTTAGGGGTGGAATTTAAAAAAAGCCTGAAACTAGTATTCACTTATTTTTTTAACTGAAGCACTTGTGTGCGATTTCGAATAGAAAAGAATATCTAATCTTTTTTTTCAATACATTGTGTAATTGTGTGAAGTTTCGGATAGAAAATACTATCTAATCATGTTTCTCCATACAAACTTTGAACCCCCATTTCATCCCCTTAAAGGGTGAATTTTGGAAAATCCTTTCTTAGTACAACACCCTTACGTACTATGACAAATATACCCTCCAAATTTCAAGTCTCTACGACCAGCAGTTTAGGCTGTGCGTTGTCTGTCAGTGAGTCAGTCAGTCAGTCAGTCAGTATGTCAGGACAAAGATTCTTATAGTATTAGATTAAACCTTTATCAACATCATTAAATATATCAATTTTTAACCGACCACGAGGAAGCAAAATGGAGGGTTATGTTTTTGACCGGTATGTAGGTATGTATGTATGTAAGTATGTATGTATGTATGTATGTTTGTATGTATGCTCATCTGTTCCCTCATAACGTATAAACTACTTATCATAATTTGACAAATGGGGTGTCGTTGAACGCGTCTTATTTGTTTGCTGGTTATAGGCTATGTGACGTCATAACAAATTAAATGTGGCGCCCTCTAGAGGGCACGAAGTCAAGAACTAAAAAAAAAACTACCCCACCCCATCGTGTGGGGTATCGTTAAAAAGGGATTTTAAAATGAAGGTAGGGTTTGGTATATCATATTTTTGTCAAGCGTCGCATTTACGAGATGTATAACGTCGAAGTCAAGAAAACTAATTTTTACCCCACGGCGCGGCGTCGCAAAGAAGCAATAGGGAAGGTTATGTGTTTGTTGATCGCTGTGTATGTATGTAAGTATGTTGACATGTATGCATGTATACATTTATGCAAAAGCCCCAAAATACTTGAAATAAAAAATAACTTCAAAAACTAGAACCCGATAAAATATTGATTAAAAGTAAGTTTTTTTATATAATACACGATACATTTTAAATAGTTTGTACATAGCGATCACAGATGAGAATATTTTCGTGTTTCATACTTTTTAGAGCGTGATATTTCAGTAGTCAGGTTTTAGTTTTTGAAGTTATTTTTTATATTATTTTGACGTCGTTCCTACAAATGTATAGTTTTGGCACTAAGTCAGAATAAAAATTTTTGAGTTTTGTTTTGTTGTGACAAATAAGTACTTGGTACTTTTTACGTGCGTACACACAATTGCTTTTTGTTTGCATGTTCTACGGGTTAAAATGCCTCAAATACCTACCTACCACCATACGATTATGGACGCAGTCTTTATTAACCTTCATTCATAGTTCACTCACACTCACACATGTCCAATCAATATTTTGCATCTACAACCATAGATTAAGTATAGCGTTAGTCGAGGTCTTTCTGTGTTTATAGCCCTGGTCGATTGCATAGTTAACATATCTAAATATCGCCACATAGTGATTAATTATTGCATTGAATGAAATTAAGGACTCTAAATCACTGTCCAACTCTGTAGTACTTGTCTCGATTCCAATGTTCAAAAGTATCATTATATAATAATATACATACGTATTACAATAGACGTGAATTGAGAGATATTATTCAAGAACTCTCAATTTATTAAGATTGTCTCCTTCTTTTTACATAGCTCGACTTAGGATGTCATTTCTTTAAGAAACAATTAAAAACATTCATTGCGATTTTGAAGAATATTAAATAACATTGCAATTTTTATGCGACATGTATATGCACATTATTTAAAATATAAATAACTATTGAGCTGACCAGCCGTAACGTTGACTAGCTTATTGTAACATCTTCACGTGTAAGCTGAACTGTTTTTACAACGGATTACAACATCGATTGTCGATCGCGTCGTCAATCGGTAAGATAGTTGTCAAATGAATGTCAAATGAAAAAAAAGAATGTCGCTTGCTTAGCATTAATTATAAAAAATCTATTTTAACAATTGCTACGACATTGCACAACCATTTAAATAAATTATGTTACATGGAAAGGAAAAACGACTTTAGATGCCGCGCTACTCATATTAGTAGCACGTTTGAGATGTTTATTTTCATATCTCTGGATATACTCCTCAGGTCTTGATGAATTTACAATGGGACCATTTCAGGATATATAAAAACGGTCTATAACTGACACAGAGGTCCGTGAACGTACTTACATTAACATTTTAAAAAAAACATACATACAAAGGAACTGAGACCCTGTTCCTTTTTGAAGTCAGCATAAAAGCGCTCCATTGCTGCATTCAATATTAGAATTTCAGCACACAGCACTGTATGAGTAAGGCCTCAAGAAGGCGAGTGAAAATTCTAATCAATAGGTATATTTATTCGAATATTCTTCTTTTAAAGTTTCATTCAAAGCCCATCTTGCTATTAGAAGCATTACTCTATAGCTAGAAATCACTGCTTACCATTGAATCTGCCAAAGCTAACAAAAAAATATCCATTGCCGCACCCATGGCATTACGAAATCTACATAAGTAGTAGGTATTATACGATGTGTGTTTCTATAATTCTACTCAAATGTATGTAGATTTAACTTTTTACGTAGGCGTCTATTCTTAGCTTTCAATATTCTATAATGCTGAATGATTTGTGAGTCATCTGTTGGACTGTTATCTACCTTTTAACAATAAAATAACTTCTATTTTGAGATTTGTTAACCAAATGACTACAATCTGTTTGAGTTCCCATATTAGTAGACACGAAAAATTTATTATGGGTTTTAGTTTCTGATAAGCATGGTAGGTAACTGTTGTCTATGGTTGAAGAAATTTCGCTTAAAAGTCAATATGGATATTATTAAGGACGTGATAACTTATAAGTGAAGAAATTTCTAGTTCCATAATCAGTTTTGACCAGATTTTGAAAGTTATTAAGTCTACGCTTATTTGAATTTGTGATAAAAGCTCAATAAACTAGGTGTTCTCAATATACATTTATCATTCGTAATCAAAATTGTGTCTCTAATCAACCCACAGTTGCCTGTAATAGATTGTTGCTTAGTGATAAGGTCATCGATTGTAAGTACTTTAGATACATTATTATAACCATTGTGCCCTTCATTATATGAAAAGTGCAATAAAGCGTATTCTATTCTATTCAGTTGTAGTCCTTAGAGTCCTATTAGGATGTTCGATTAGGTTTAGTAACAAATGTGCCATTGCTAAATATTAAGTCACTAAAAGTACTCGTAAATGTAAGTAATCTTAATGATAGTAACAGTACAAAAGACAGTACTAATGGTTTATTCTACGGTATAGCTACTAAACCAAACTTAGTTTAAAACAATTATCTGCTCATTTTAACAAGCAAATAAACAATTTAAACGTACCGGGCACAATAAACCGTCCAGTTGGTAGGAAGTCAATAAAATAATAGCCGTGGATCCGCCGGGCCACAATAGGTACGGTGCGCAGAACAAACAATGACGCTCGTAAACAATCTTACGGCCTCACAGACCGGCACTTAATAAACGCAGCCTCGAGAATGGAGGGATGGAAACGCAGCGATATAAAAAGTTTGCTTGACCTATGTGAGACTTGAAATGTAAATACATATATTATTATTTTAAATCTTATCGCAGATTAGTTATAGGTACCTAGTTAAAAGTTAGTGAAATTATTAAAAAAAAACCCTGGATCTGTTAGTAAGTGATAAATACAATTCGTATAAAAAGCAATAACGTTCGTAAACAATGTTATATAATTATACTTTCAGACCGGTCAGCGTATAGTAAGAGCAGTCTACGGTTAGCAAGTAAATAGGTGACTAGATAAGCTTACATTGCATTATCTAGATTGATAATTTTTCTAATACCTTAATTTGTAATTTATTTTATTTACCTTAATTTATCTGTAATGATGTAATATTAAAACAGATTATTTTCTATTATATATATCTAATTTTAGATTATTATATAGTAATCGTGAGTTTGAATCATGATTATAAGCTACCGACTATTATAATCATTACTAATTGTTGTCGACTGTCTTGACCTAGGATTCGTGCATGTCCGATGCACTTCCGCGGGTGGAAATTTACGCAGCAAGATCGCGACGACCACAGTACAGTGGTCGGTCGGAGAGTCGGTAAGCATATATTTATAAGATTATGATATAGGTAATGCAACAATAAAGTCAAATTTATAAGAAGTTCTAATAAATGTAAGCTTATAATTACTATGATATTTGCTTTACTACGAAACTAAGACATCGCTCGTCTACAACGCCTTAGAAATATCTAGTATGGGTACCATCCCATAATCTGCACTAAGACACTGTAAATTACTCTACTCGGTATCACAATTGTATTAGCTTACTTCTAATACAAAAAAGTTGATAAACATGACCACTGCCTAATAATGTAGGTTATTAGGGTTCCGTAGCCGAATGGCAAAAAACGGAACCCTTATAGATTCGTCATATCTGTCTGTCTGTCTCTATGTCCGTCCGTATGTCACAGCTTTATTCTGAAACTATTTGAAAGATATACACTTCTAAAGTGGTAAAATGTGTTCCCCCCTCTAACTTTTGAAGTAAGGAAGTGAAAAACCTAAAAAATATATATGCTGTCGATCTCAATAAACACTTGGGACGTAAATAAAATTGAACGAGATATAGTCAGCAGTTTTTGAAATATAGCAACCGCCAATATAACTTTTTTCATACAAACAGTGTGAAAAACAAAGTAATTTTTTTGGTGGTGAAAATAATAGTTATAAAATACTCTACTGTGTTACGGAACCCAACAAGTGCGAGTCCGACTTGCACTTGGCCAGTTTTAATTTTAACACGCTTTCAGAATCTTGTTGGTATTGTTAGTTACAAGTAGACAAATAATGTAATAAAATCTGAGAAGTCAAGTTTAACCAAGTTTTTAATCATGTTTAACTCTACGTTAGTGAACAATAATTGAATATATGCAGGATGTTTTTGTCTAAATAAACAAAATGTATCATCTCAACTTTGAGACATATTATTACATTGCTTCTTCATAAAGCAAAGCACTTTTACTTGCAAAAAATTGCACATGTAGTCTCTCTTTGAAATATTTAAAACCAAATTGTTATATTCAACTTTAGAAACAAACATCGACTTACAAAGTAGCATCTAAAACAGAATCAGTTGATATTTTTCAAGCGACCGCGATGTATCTATTCCCTCTTGTCTTGGCCCTTCGTTTCATCCAGCACATGAATGAAACCGCACCATTGAGATCACAGACAAACAGACACATGTATCTATTACTTCCCAGCCTTTTAAAGTAGCAGGCTTGGATGCACTTGAAAAATGTCTTAGCATCAAGTGGGCGAAGTCAATTGATCCGTTTTTGTTTTTCATTGAGAAGAGTACCTATATGAAAGGAAGGTCCTGTACTAACTAGTCTAGTTCTTGTATTGCTAAAATCTAATAAATTTTCTAAAAAAAAATATTTACACATATTTTAATAATATCAAAATGACTGATCCTTACAATGCAATGGTGTAAAATTTTTAGGTAGTTATAACAATTTTCAAGCTCTGATATAAAAGCTGTCCATTGTTAAAATTTGTATCTGACAAAATTATTATTAATGTTGAACTTATATTGATTGCGTTAACAATAGTTTCTCGGAGTTGTATTTCTATATCTAGAAAATTGCTAATATGCGCCCCAAGTTGTGTCACAGTATTGTTTAAAAATAAGTACAAAAAGGTGAAAGACGTTCTATTGTGCCTGTAATGTAGAAATCAAGTGTACAACAATAAATAACTCTTGAAAATAAAATCTTCAAACATCCGTTTCGACGTTTTAAAATTATAATCGTGACTTTCATTCGTAGACGTTGAAAGCTCAGGGCGATGGTTCATTTAAACCAAGGCGCGACTCACATAAATCATACAGCCTCTCAATACAATTCGATTAAATAAAACGTTACAGAATACGAACTTAATTACATTATTTCCTTCGATTCTGGCGGTTTTATTCAGTTCAACGAGCGGTATTAATGAAGCTGTGACATTCCGTCAAGTGTCCACTAATTACCTACGTGAACCAAAACGGCATTCAATTAATCTTATTTGTTCCGGCGTAATTATCATCAGAATTAGGTTATACCGGTCGAGATATGAAGTCGTCGGAAGAAATGGGGGTAGTTAAAAAATTGGTCCTCATTAAGGATACAGCGAAGTGCAAAAGCTGACGCGAAAACAATCGCTGATTAATAAAGAGCCAGTAAAACAGGCGTCGGTAGCTCTGTGGAATAAATCAGATATGTGGATTGTCCTTATAGTGCATTAGGGACACGTACGAATAAAACCGGGCCCGAGAACTGTACCGCTTTTACCGGTAACCGTCCGTAGGGCTGCCGACTCGGTTATTTATACGAAAGTCCACTTTTTCCGCGTGATTGCGATTCCGCCGCGAAATAACTTTGTTTTTTGTAATTGTGCTTGCTTGCGATAAGTGAAACGTGTTTTTGAGTAATATGAAACAGCTTTTCGTAAATATGATGTCTTTATTGAGAAATACTGTTATTCGGTTATGACAGCATCATATTTCACAAAAAATACTTGATTTCTGAAACGCTTCTCACGATACTGCGATTGTACGAACTAAGCTGTTGAATACATTGATGATTTCTTACAATCAACTACATAATATCATATTCCAACCCTACGTTATCAAAAAATCGGTATTATAATTGTACGGTTACTGTACGCGAGCTTAATGTCTTCATCAATAACCGATAATTTATGTACAGCACGATCGGTACAAGACGAAATTGCTGCGGCCGGCTTCCCTTTGTAATCAGTGCAAAATTATAAGGCCATTGCAACACCGCGGGGTCTACCTTGTGTTATTATTATAAAAGTTATATCTCAATACTCTATTACCATTCGGCATTGTACGACTGTAGATAATAATATTCCTATTATATTATTATCTATATGTATATAGGCAATTCTGTAGTATGTTACCAATATTTTTAAAACTGCAGTATAATAAGATCGTTTAAAAAAACTAATAATAATTCTGCCGTGTTACTGAAAAAGGGCACAACTAACATTTTTTGTGAAATTGAGATATATATATATTCAGAATCAGGAAAAAAAGGCCTAACTGCCTGATTTTTTGTGGATTTATAGCTACAAAATTAACAGAGATAGTATAAGCTTAAAGGGCACAACTGCACCATTTTTTGAGTTTTATTACAAGAAAAGGGCATATTGTGAGATATGACTTTTAGTTTTACCTTTTTACTTTTATATATTTAATTGAATGGGCATAACTGACGTTCATCAAGTATAAAAGGCTCATGTGGCAATTGTGCTTATATTTTATACCGATACACTTAAGCAATTAACGTAGAAAGAAAGGTCACAACTGTTAGTTATACCTTTTCTTTTTAACCCTTACACCTTAAAATGTTAAATAAAAAGGCACATTGACGTTTGTGCCTTTACCACTTAACATTTCTGAACGGAGATGAAGTGAGCGGGGCGAGGTGAGCAGGGAATGCCGTCAGTTGTGCCTGACTCATTTTTTTTCTCAAAATTTTACATTGATAAGGCATATTTGGTTATATGTGCCTTTTAAACGTAATATTGCTCTAGTAATGTAATTTTTTATGTTAAGTTAAAAATTAATAAGGTAATTATTAATTATATACATTAAAATAAATATATAGTAATTTCTGTCGTTGTATACATACTAATCATAGTCAACTTTTAACATTCACACAAGTTTGAAAATCACACTTCAAAGGTATTTTTTTAAAAAAAATTCCCAAAATATTTTAATCTCGATTTTCTCAACATTTGCAAAATGTTAATTGTGCCTTTTTAAATTGTGACGGCAGAATTACGTTTCAAATATAATAAATAATAGAATAAAAAAACTAAAAAAATACGCTTTTATAGAAAATCCAACTAAAAAATAGAAAATAAATTTTAATAAATTTGAACTTATAGATTTAAAAACGGGAATTTAACGTGACTTACGCGATGTCGATATAGCGATCAAATCAAATCAAAAATCAGCAAATCTATAAGTTTAAAATGAACGTGAGTTTTTATAATAATAAATTTGAATTAAAAATAGTGTAAGAAAAAATGATTTTATTGTAAAAAAAAAAGCGTGGGGTGCATGGTATCAATAGTTCCAAATATTTTATGAACAGATATGACTAGAAGGGTTATTTTGATAATATCCTGAAAAGCACCCCACGCTTTTTTTTACAATAAAATCATTTTTTCTTACACTATTTTTAATTCAAATTTATTAAAATTTATTTTCTATTTTTTAGTTGGATTTTCTATAAAAGCGTATTGTTTTAGTTTTTTTAAACTATTATTGATTTTTCATTTTTTAGTCGAATTTTTTTTACATTTTTTTTTGTATTTTTTTTATTTATTTATTTATTGTCATCGGTCCTTAATAAGTATGCCAAATTTCGAGTTAATCCGACGTTTTGAAGGGGGTTAAAATCATGTTCAAAGATTCCGTTACATACTAACATACAAACATACGTCTGAAGCTAATAAAAACGTATTAAAAAGAACCGACTTCAATGCCGCGCTGTTCATTTTCAGTAGACATTTTGAGATGTTTATCTCAATATCTCTGGAGATACTTATCAGACCTCAATAAAATTACCATGGTATCACACTTGGGATATCTCCTTTCGAACAAAAAAAGAATAATCAAAATCGGTTCATAAACGACGAAGTTATTCGCAAACAAAAATTAAAAAATATATATATATATACGGTCGAATTGAGAAACCTCCTCCTTTTTTTAAAGTCGGTTAAAAGGAACCGACTTCAATGCCGCGCTATTAATTTTCAGTACCAATTTTGAGGTGTTTATCTCCATATCTCTGGAGATACTAATCAGACCTCGATAAAATTACCATGGTACCACACTTGGGGTATCTCCTTTCCAACATAAAAATAATCATCAAAATCGGTCCATAAACGACGAAGTTATCCGCGAACAAACATTAAAAAAAAACATATATACGGTCAAATTGAGAAACCTCCTCCTTTTTTTGAAGTCGGTTAAAAATAGTTCGTACATTTTGTACATAATAGTGCAATTTATTTTCGCATCGAATAAAATCGTGGGGCGCGCTTAGCCTTAGGGTTGCTAACCTCAAAAACAAAATAAGGACTATTCATAGGATTCACAGTAATATGAATAAAATACTTATTATTTATATTCTGTGATAAGATCACTCCGTTGCTCATCCCTCTCTGTATCAAGACCCCTTTTTTAAAAACACGTCGATTTCTTAAGTTCAAATTAATATTAAGTACATATTACGCTACTTACTTAACAAGAATCCGGAAATTATTTATTTGCAGTTAAGTCTTTTAAAGCTATTAAAACTACAAGTAAACGATGTTAAAAACTAAACAAATAATGTTAATTTCAAATTTTTTATGAATGATTATTGATTACGAATTATGGAAGAACATTTTTTTATCAATTACAAAGTTAATATTTTTAAAATCCACGGTCCGCGAGGAAAAAACATACTTTATCCCAGAGTTCTGACTACTAATCACCATTATTCGTAGTTGAAACGTTGACTATGTGGTAGCCCTTATTTTAGTATATATTTGCTCGGTTGTTTATACATCAGAAGAATGATTGCAACTCCACGTGCGTAGCTTCAAAAGTATTTCCAATCCAACTTAGGTATATACCGCCATGATTGATGTTAATAGTTACCGGCCGGTAAAACACTGTTGTTGTTTACCGAGGTTAAGAGCTTCAGCTCTTGAATTTTGGAAGCTATTTTAAGGCACTTATGCATGGTCAGATATGACAAGACAATTCTATAGTACTTTAGGGTCAGCTAAAACCGCGACGCGACGCGCACTTATTAAGAGAGTGATACAAAAAAGAACTTTATTTAGAACTTTAAAGTTTACACTCAGTCAAAAATCGAAGATTGGTGGTGATGATGATGAATTTGATTATTGTGTATAAGATTTTATTCAAGACGCATGAAATAAAAAGCTAAAAGTACTAAACATTATTCTCGCAGCTCGCTGTGTTATTCATAAAAAACAATGTTGTGTTGTTAATGATAATATCGAGCATTTCAATTAAAAAATGTTTTTGTTTTCGTGTTATGTAACATATTCTTGTTTCTTTAGACAATAATATTTTCTCAAGTTTCACCACCTTAAGTTTTTTGATCTGAACTTTTACGCTTCTCATCATTAAACTGTAAGTTTACAAATGCCCCTTTTGATTTATTTTGGACTTTTTCGCCCTCTGAATGTGTTGAAACTCATGAGTTGGATTTATCCTTATCTAATTCGCTTTGTGACGGTCTACTTGCCGTCAGCTACTGCACATACCAAAATACAGTTGCTCGGCAACTGTTCGCGAATATAATTCTGAAACTCCGCTCGTCCATGCATATCCATCTTTATACTCTCGAAAAATTTCAGTAGCTATTTTGAACGATCTCTTTTTATTAGTTTTAAAAACGGTCGTTTAGATTACCGAGGCGTTTGAGGGTGGCTTATTGCCACGTGAAATATTGGGTCCGATTAATGGCACTTGAAAGAAATATTGTGTCGGTATGAAGTATTGCTTTTTAGTTCCTCGTTGAGCGTTATAAAATGTTCGGCAGTTACCTAGGCTGTTCACAGGAAATAAACTAGTCTACTTACCTTTTACTAAATGGATAAATAATATTGGCCCCATCTTTTTTTAACCGACTTCAAAAAAAGGAGGAGGTTTCTCAATTCGACCGTATATATATATATATTTTTTTTTTTTTATGTTTGTTCGCGGATAACTTCGTCGTTTATGAACCGATTTTGATTATTCTTTTTCTGTTCGAAAGGAGATATCCCAAGTGTGGTACCACGGTAATTTTATCGAGGTCTGATAAGTATCTCCAGAGATATTGAGATAAACATCTCAAAATTGGTACTGAAAATGAATAGCGCGGCATTTAAGTCGGTTCTTTTTTAGTTTTTAAACGATATTATTTAGGAAAAAAAACATTTCTAAAATGATTTAATTCATATTGAAAAACATAGGCGATACAACAAAACGTAAACGCATGATTTGATTTACCCGGAATATTTTTTATCTTCTACTTTTGTAGGTAATATATAAAAGGCAAACGCTACTGACTGACTGATCTATCAACACTCCGCTCAAACCACTAAACGGATTGCGCTGAAATTTGCCAAGCAGATAGTTATTATGACGTAAGTATTCGCTAAAAAAGGATTATCCCAAATTAACCCCTCAAGGGTTTGAAAAGGGAGTTCAACATTTATATGGAGAAACCAGATTAGATATTATTTCTTTCTTTCTATTCTTCTTTCACACAAGTACTTCTGTAAATAAATAAGTAAATGCGTTTTTCAGGATTTTTCGAAATTTCACCTTTAAAAGGGTGAAATGGGGTAACAAAGTCTGAAAATCAATATTGTTTTGTACGCCGTAACTTGAAAACGTGTGGGCCGATTTGGCTAATTATTTTTTTATGTGTTTTTTTATGAAAGAAAGGTTTTACGAAAGAAACATTTTAAATTAATAAAAGATTTTTTTAATTAAGGCAAAGCCGCTGGACACATCTAGAACAATATAAGCACTTAATAATTAATTCCATTATTGAAGCCGAAAAAACAAATATAGATTAAAATAAAAATTAAGATTAAAAAACTAAAACAACAGACTTCAATGCCCCGCGAGTCAATTTCAGTAGCAACTTTGAGACGTTTATTATCATATCTCTGGAGGTACTTATCAGATCTCGATGAAATTACAATGGAACTACCTCGAAAACGTACCCTATCGATTACAAAAAGAATTATTCGAATCAGTTTAGAATTGACGGAGTAATCGTGTAACATACACACAAAAAAAAGGAAAAAAACATATAGACAAATTAAGAACCTCCTTCTTTTCGGTCGGTTGAAAATAAATGACGGATTTGATAGATTTACACTTAAAGATAAAAGATAAAGATAAAGATATTTATTTAAAAAAAAATTTACATTACATTGTACATTTTACTTAAATGATTTCATTTCAATTCAATTCATGTTACATTACATTCAATAATAAATTATAAATTAATTAATTGCCTACGTAAGTTAATAAATTCAAAATTCGAAATAATATTATAATTTGGACATTTATATTTACAAACCAATAATAATAAGTAATTACACTGATTATAGGTTTTGCAATCTTAATTAATAATAGAAGAATCAATAATATAATAAATAGCTTCAATCATTGTTAACAGACATTGTACAGTTAACCAATTGGGCCCCAAACTAGGCTAGGCCTGTATCTTGGGTGCCTATTTATTTCCTGACAATCGTTGGACTGAGGACGATGACGGTCACTACGAATCTGTACAGGTTTTACACAAAATACTAATACAAAGGTCGCTAGTAATCTTATTCACTAAACATCATTTTCAAAGCTTGATCAGACTCTTCATTATTGTGCTAAAAAGTATTCAAGCAGTTCATATACCTACATTTAAATTTATTCTATTCTACGGCTGATTTTATGGAGTGTATGTATGTGTGTGAGTGGTGTCATGTGTGTGAGCGTAATGAGATGTATGAGCGTAATGAGTGTGTGTGTATGAATGTGTGATTGCTTTTAGCCGAAGAATTTGTAGTCCTTTTCCTACTGGTGGTTTTTAGGTATTTGCAAGATACGTAGTAACAATAATCTTTGGATTCTGAGTCGATATATTGCACTTTAGGAAATAAAAGTTTACAAATACATAAAATTTGATCGTAAAAAGCTTTATCTCGAAATAGCGATATCCTCAATATGCAAACAACGATTAGACTGAAGATAAGAGACAAATAATTAATTTCAATGGTAGAGTGCAATTAAGTACTAAATCACAAAGTATATACACATTTAATAAAATTTACATTAAATCTGTATGGCAGGTTACATTTCAATGATGAAATTCTTCTTCCTCAACTGACGGTGAGGTCTGTTCTTGCCATGGATCTCAACCATGCACCATACAAACAGTATCCTAACTTACACATTTTTAGATTATATGAAGATTCCCATTCTAGGCCTAGCGTGCTATCTCCTCGACCACATTTACACTTACCAATAGGTGAGATAGTGGTCAAACTCAAGGCTGTACTATAAAAAAAAAATCTTCCATAGTGGGTTTAACACCTTATTATTGGCTACCAAATGCTAGTTGAATATGGGTTATTGTCTTTTCATAAAGTTAAGAATTGCAAAACTGCCAACTACTGTTAAGTATGAAGTCTTACATATACACACAGCTTATACAAAATCAACTTAACATAAAGACTTAACGAGAAAGACGTAAAAGAGAATTAACTATTTAATTAAACGTCACAAATGACACCTAAAATTTACAAACTGTAGTCAATCAAGCATTCTATTAGATTATAGCATAATATTAAAAATCAAATTTTGTACCATATTTGTACCAGTACATAATATCAACATTAATACCCATTCTCATACATAATAGAAATATTTTTTTTATATCATAAAGGCTAGCGTTTGACCACTATCATGAGTGTATATTTTTTTCGCTTGCAATAACTCCTTTATATTATTTTATCTGGACAGTGACTAGGATTGCAACTACAAAGTGTAATCGTTTCAGTTAAGTGCTGAAAAACAGCCTATCGACACGATACTTGGGTTGCCTCTATAACGATAATGCCTCGCATTATATTTTTTATTATTATTTATTATTTAACCTTCCAATGAAAGCTTTTTGTTATCTTTAAATTTGAACTTCTCGCGTTGAAATCTTCGTTCTTTTTCTTTTTGTGATGACGATACGAAGCATGTTTTATATCATCTTTTTCATCGAAGGCTTAAATTTTTTTCTTTACATAAATTATTTGCACGTTACAATAATAACTTTGCGTTAATAGAGCTATTGCTCTTCATAATTTCTGTGAAAGCCAAGCTACTGCCTTCACAATATGCTACAGGCATCTAAACAAAACGTATAAGATATGCACGCCGCTCCAGAAATAAACTTAAAACCGGGTTGGTCGTAATATCTTCATCGAGAGGTGTGTTCAATCGATTATATCGAGGTTCTTATTATAACCGTGTATTAAGTAGGTATTTATGGGATGTAATGTATTTGAAGTGGTAGAGCCGTTTCCTTATTTATATTGGTTTATGTTGTTGATATGAGGAAATTACTACCTACTTGAACTTTCCTATTCGTTCATAATAATGCTAGTGAATCTGTGACCTGTAGACCTCGAGTTTAATTATCGATCGATACGAATGCAGTATGTAAAGTAGAGAACAAAAGGTATGGGAGTATGGATATGGGTCATCAAAAACTAAAAAGCATAGTTATTTTCTGAAAACTGATGTTCACATCGAATTATGACGTTTTTTTAATCGACTTCCAAAAAAGGAGGTTAATCAATTCGACCGTATATTTATTTTTGTCATTATCTTCCACCTCCTAACACCCGTTGAAGTTCATCGGATGAAAAAGTTGTTTGGACAAAAAGTTGCGTCCTAATAAGGGTAAAAATAAGTTTTGTGACATTTTTTAACATATTCGAAATGGCTATGATATCATGTTAATAAGTTTTCAACCCTCATATGTTCGCCATTTTGAGGAATTTAATCTACAAAAAATATCTTCTTCTGCTAGTCCGCCTGGGGCGGTACCACCACTTTGCCAAATAATTTTCAGCCGTGAAATAGGAATGTTTTTCGATTGAAATGGCAAGGTGTCCAGTGAAATTATAGGGCATGTGAGACTCAACATCTTTATGTCTCAAGGTAACAGGCGCAGTGCAGTCGCTGTATCTGTAATAGGTAGACGTCATCGCTTACCATCAAACGAGCGTCGTGCCAGTCCTGTTACCTTATATCATAAAAAAAAACTTTCTCCTAATTTGACAACAATCAGAATTGCGACCTATGGTTGACAGCATTTTTCGCTCGGTCAATAATGCGTGTCTGGTTCTCTACCATCTACCATGCTTTGGTAGGTTTGGAAAAAAAAATCGCACTGATCTGTTAATATTTCTAGTACGAACTCTTTGAATAGGACATCGATTTAAGGGTTTAGCACTTCAAAGGGAAAATTTAACCCTTAGGTATATCACAATAATTGTCTATTTGTCTGTCAAGGACAAATTTACAAGTTTTACTATACAAAAACTTTCAGACATACCTACAACACACATCAAACACACTAATACGAAACATTTGCTGATTAATTATTGTGGTTAGTACCTATATTAAGAGATAAACATAATATATTATGTTTAGACAAAATAAAAATATGATATGATTTCACGTCCATAAATTATGTATGTAAAATATTGAACTTAGAACTTTTTCCTCCTATCCTTATATACAATTGTATATATAATCTACCTACATGGAAAGAAAAAAATTATGTTAACTATGCTATTGGCTGGACATTATTTTACTAAACTACAAAAAAAACTCTAGAAAGTTTCAGTAGGTAGTATTATTCAGTGATTCCGGGTGCCAATAGCCTTAAATAATGTGTTCTATAATTACCAAAAATAACATTATTTTTTTATTGATACATACTGCTTTTATAGAGCGAGAAACTTAACACTCTTACTACTTCACAGTAGCATTTAAAAATACTTTCTCCTACATTTGCCTTCGACATAAGCAATTACATATTCATATTGGTGTTAATAACACATTCATAGTCGTTCAAGTCTAACTCTGATTGCGTTTTGATACTCTACTATTAAACAAATATACGGTTTAACCGACAATTCGTTCTGCAAATTGAATTTTAAAGCAAGCATGTTAATATTAAGCAAATTATTATTGAGTGTACTTATTATTTATTTTTCATTGCGGTAAAACTGCGGCGGTGCTTCCGCAAGCCGAGTAGGTAACCTATCATCATGCGTTTTAATTTAGCACGTTTGGATGTCTGTACATTTCACTGAAATTACACACAAGAATCGGAATTGATACAACACTGTGTTATTAATTAAAAAGCGGATATTTGGAGCGTATATGAAAGGCTTTTAATGAACGTGCGCTACTCGTGAACGCGAAACGAATTGCTAAAATTTTGTTTTTGATAATATAGATTTTGGACGATTGCACGGTACATACCTATGGTACTGTATGTACATACAAACTTGAGGAAAGTATGAAGAGAAAGTTTGCACGTCTTAGAAAAAAGGTGGTTGGTGGTGGTGGTGGTAAAAAAGAAAATTATATTTATAAAAAATTTGACTACAAATAAAGTCAAATTTTACTATACATAAATAATAAATAAATTCTTGAAGCAAATACAATTTATCGTTTTAGGCATAAGGTTAAAAACTTAATGTAAATAGTAAGTAGGACCTGTAAGGTAAATACATGCATTTACAATGCTCCTACTGCATTTTTATGTAGATCTCGCAAATACTTTGTCAGCGGAATAGGTACATGCGTGTTAAACAGATGTAGATACGCTAAAAATAAGTCACCACTCTACATTATTTAATGATACTTTAAAACACTGCAATCATCCAGTTTATTTTATTTTTATTTTATGTTATGTTTTTTTTTTATTTTTAACCGACTTCAAAAAAAGGAGGAAGTTTCTCAATTCGACCGTATATATTTTTTTTTATGTTTGTTCGCCGATAACTTCGTCGTTTATGAACCGATTTCGATTATTCTTTTTTTGTTCGAAAGGAGATATCCCAAGTGTAGTACCATGGTAATTTTATCGAGGTATGATAAGTATCTCCAGAGATATTGAGATAAACATCTCAAAATTGGTACTGAAAATGAATAGCGCGGCATTGAAGTCGGTTGTTTTTTAGTTTTTAAACGATATTATTATTAGAATAAAGATACGTGTTTAATTCGCGTGCACTAACTAACCTGTGGCACGTTAAACACTCATCGCAGTCATTTTTAGCTCGAAATCTCCCTTCAGATCTTGAGATAAACAGTAAAAATTACATCGGTTAAAGCATTTCTCTCTTGGCCGCAGTTTGTCATTTAACACACCCTTAAATCGATGCCAGCACCAGATACCACCGTGTTTATGTCGCTTAAATTAAATTGCCCGTGTTGATTATTGTGACGTCACTTTTTGTATAAGTCGATTTATTTCTTCCATTTTACTTACCTCTTTAAGTGAACTATTTGTCACTTCCTGATTTATACAGAGACACCCACGTATTAAAATTATGTTCACATAAAAATCAATACGAAGGCCGTAACATTCTATAAAGGCGGCGCTTTAACTTAACGTCTTCATTAGGCTGCGCACGACCTCCCGATCGAGCCGATCAATTTTCGAATCGAGTTACTCGCGGTCGTAATTTGCGCTTTTGGTTTCGATTTGTCGGCCGAATCAAGGACCGCAATTCTGAAAGCGCTCGCCCGGTAATTTCCAAGAGGTCTTGTCGGGCAATTTTCGAAGTCAAGCGATCGTTCTTACAGTCTTACAGCTCGAGATGCTAAGTTGCCCTGATCTCAGGACCCACATAATAATTGAGCCCGACGACTGTGGCTTGGGGCAGGTCGCAATTTTAAAATTACCTCGATTGAGTGTTCACCTCTCGTTGTATATTTATTTCAACAAAACTTAAAAGCTCTCGAGTTTTTGTGATGTCTGTAATTTCTGTGGGAGTTTCATTAAAATGTTGTTTAAAACAATGAGGTGGTCAGATTATATCATTTTATTCGAACCGAGCTTTACGTGACTTTAAGTATCAAGCATCTGACCGCTTTAAATATTAGACCCGAGGACCAAGCAGTTATAAAATCGCCGCGTTAAAATAACGGATGTTTCTTTTTTTGTTGTCTATAACAGGAAGTATATTAAAACGCAATTTTTTACATGGGTAATAATCTAATTATCTGGTCTTTTTTCACAGGTACCCACAAAAAATGCAGCCACAATTATTTTCTATTAGCGTCACCTTTATTTTTTTACGAAAGAGCCATAATTGTACAACTTGAGGCCGCGCAGTGCGCAAATGATTTATACCCTCGGACTAGTTAATTGTATTTTTCTCCCAAAAAACCGTCGGGTATTATCTCCCGGCGGTCGACAGGTAACAAATCTTGCTTTTTAAATATTATTACTCATCGCATTCGATTTGGGAACGAGCTCGCTACGAATGCTTTATCACCACCTACTCGACGGCTCACGATTCTGTGGTCCCCCTAAACTTTATTCAAATGCGACACACTTTCGTCTAGCCATCCCCTTCGCACGCATAGAGATCGGTTGCAGTTCGGCTATCTCCGTCTCATCCATCACTAAAATAGACTGTGCCCAAGCGCAAAGTGTTCGTGTCAAAAGTTTTGTATAGAGTCGGATAATGGCTTACGAAATTTTTCCCCTACCTCGTGACTTTTTTTACAGTCGAGTTTACATACTGGGGTCGTGAAGTAGTGTTAAAAAATTGTGGATGGGATCGGGTTTTGATGTGTCGTTTATTGTAATGCTAGGTTTTTGTGCGAACTCAGGCAGATGCCTTCTCCGCTCTATGTGAGCACGATTCTGTTATAGTATGGACAACAGTGTCAGTTGTAAATAAGGATTTGTATAGTCCATACGTATCGTAGTGGTCGCGAGCTCGAGCTTTATTACCCACAACTAATTCAACGGGATCATAATCATCTTTGTTTTAGATATTGCCGTTGATAATCTAATTTATATTATCGACTTTATTACTATTCAGTGATCTAACAAGAAACTTGGAAGAATTCATATTAGTGTTTTGAATAGTGATCTTTTGGAGATTGTTTGGTGTGATAGTGTCAACATTTATTTCAGTGATAAGCACTTCCTTTGCAAGGATTTTTATTGATTGTAAGTTATTTACTTAAGAATAATGTTAACCATTGCTTGCAAATCATTAACATTTTTATAGTCTTGTTAAATTATTACTTACATATTGCAAATTTTCTCCATCCACTTTTTACACATTGGTAACAGTCAAATATATTTGTGTTATACCTACCTTTTTCCTTCTGAACGGTTTTAATATAAAAACGATTACAACTACTAAACTCCTAATACAATCGAATACAATAATTCGGCTCAACACAAACCCCTTAAAGACCGACGAGAGGAATGCATCGCGATAAAAGATGTCATCCGGATCCCTAACCTTAGGATGAAATGTAACCATGTGTAGAAAAATTTAATCAAGCTAAAACAACTTTTAACTTATCTACCTTAAAGCTCAATATTTTTTGTTGTTTCAAAACTTTTTCCCTTTCGACCGGGACAAAACTTTAGACCTAGCTTTGGGAATTCATAATATCAAAGCTCACTGCGAACCGTTTTGTTATTCCACGAATTCGTTTAGTTTCTTTTTTGTATGAAATTTTTCATTATTATTTTGATTAGTTTTGTTCTCTTTTTTTACTGTTAGAAATACTTCGTTATGGTGACAGCATGTACACTTAACTGAAAATAAAACCTGAAAGTATAATTACTTAACTTGTGTTTACGTAACTTAATCACTCATTTAGTTTTAAAACTTTATCTCGGACGAATCCACGCCTGATAAATATTTAAATATCGTAATAAGTTATTTACCAGAAATCTAATAATTCTACGAGGATATCTAAAATTAACTCTACAACGGTTCTTTACCGAATTTAAAAGCCTCACGCGTTCCACCTTCGCAAAGCGCTTTTATCACTTGGTATTTTTGTCAGCGACTTCCTTAGATAGCGTCGCTCTCAACGGCAAGGAAATGAAATTCTTATCGTGCTTCAGTAGAATGAAGCTCACTTCTTTCTGTTATCCACAGAGGAAATATATCGGGGTGGGAATAACCTGATTGCTAAAAGGAATCGTAGAAATCTCGCGGTTCAGAAGAATTGTGGAAAATGACGCTTACATTAAAGGGAATGAATCTGATATTGCTGATTGGAGTGCTAATGATATTGTGTAGAATATTATATTTCAATGGTGTTGAAACTTGAAGACGAATTTAAAATACTGTTTTAATTAAATTCTTAAATCGTACCACTAGTCAATTATAATAAAGAAAATGCTGTATTAGATGAATGCTTTAAGTAAGTGTTGAAGTTCTAGATGTTTACCTATTTCGATCACAGAATAAGCAACATTATACAAATTTAAATAAAAGCTAAATAATGCTGTAAGACATTTTCGAATTTGAATGCTTGTGTTTCAATGTTGATTCTATTTTACGATAATTTTAAAGCAATATTTCACTAAACGCCTTCATTAATCGTTGCCAAACAGACAAGCAACAATTTACGATAATTTCCAACGACGAGACATCAAAAAGTAAATATACGATTCTAAACGTTTACTCTCTCAACAAATGAAGGTTGTGTTCACATTATATAGGTATATGAAGTTACATATAAGTAAAGTGACGTGTCTAAGAATAGGCCAACGTCCAGCAGTGGAATGATGCAAGCTGATTATGATGATGATGACAAAAGTAACATGGAAATAATGAATGAAATTAAACAAAAAGAGTACAGTTTTGTAATAAGCTCAAAGCGTATTACATTGAACCATTACTCCCTGTAATACAGTTTTTTCTGCAAACCCTACCACAGACATCAGTTTTATTTCAGTTAAGTAACAATATGTAATTGTTTTGGAACTAGTGTATATTTGAAAAATATTTTTTTGTTTTTATTACCTCTAATCTTTAAATATTACTGAAATCTCTACTGTTTAAAATTGATAATATATCTTGTTAATTGTTTTTTAAGATTATTGTCGCATAAATTCGTCAACACGCCCATCTTAGAAGACCAGGAGCGAGTGATGGTCGATCTTATCTCAGTCGAGGTATCTGTATCTTTCGGCATTCCCACATTTGTACTTGATTCACAGATTACTAATATGTAAGTACTTGAATGCAAAATCATAAAATGCGTTCGAAATTTTCAACAATTTCCTCTTTTTCATTCTGACGCTGCGATACGATTTATTATCCTACCCCGCGAGAGAACATTGCGTACCTGACGTTTTTAAAAATGTGTCAAACTTTTTTACGAACTTCTTTCATTTAGCCCCGTCCTTCCTCTTTAGCCTTGCCAGTTTTTATTTCTGTTATATTGTTTATTTTTTAGTCTCTATTGAAACGTCCGGCCGAAGGATTTTGAACAACAGACCTAAAAAGTGAACACCGTATGGGATAATGAAAGGATCTCAACCGGCCTTTTGAGACTCCCTCTAAATATCACAGTCTCAGAAGTATCGAAACAAAAGATGTTTATGCAAATTTAATATAATAGAAACAAAAAGTTGAATCTTTTTCTTATATTTCCATTCTAAAGTATAATTTTACCTGCTTTTTTAAATTATTATCGACAGTTTTTATTAATTGATGAATATTTAATTTGTAGATAGCAAATAGTTATGTGACCAAAAACTAATAAAAATGATTTAGTTGTAGTTGTAGTAGAATTTTAACATTATGTTTCTTGCTTACTATTATTAATAGGACTTAATGTATAGGTAATTAATTAGTATCTATTTAGTTCTTTTGTTATATTTAAGGCGTAAATATATTGTTTTATTCCTTAATATTTTTTATACTGATGCGCTACGAAATAAAATCAGGCCTTAGGTGCCTTGCACAAATCTACGACAATGTATTTTAGTCTGTCTTACTATGAGTATATTTTAAATATTTTAACGCAAGTTTTTAATAATGCGAAACATCACAGTTTTATATCAGTACCTAACTTACTATAATAAGGTCATTGCTACTATATTCAAAATAAAAAACTTATCATCACTGAACAAAATATTTACCTCATAATCATATCTTACATATAAATATACACACACTTGCCAAATATAAAAAATGATTTCATTACTCATTTTATCAATAAACGAGTGACTTTTATTAATCTGTTTATTTTATAAAGAGTCCCTTCAGATATCTTTGACTGCACTCGGCAAAACCGGTCCGTGAATGTTTTTTATTATTATTTTTAGTACGTGATCTGACCAATGAACATTTATGTTTCATTCTAATAAGATTAATATGATGATTGGTCATTGAACATTTTTATTTAAAAGTTATGATAAAAGCAATGTGTATTTTAATCTTGATCCCTTCACAGTAAAAATAAAATAATCGATCGATTTTAAATTATTTTAAACGGCTTTACACTCACGGGTTAAGATATTAAAATAACTTAATTTTGACCAGGTGATCCAATTATTCTACAAACAATATTGCTATGGAATACGAACATTTAAAGAGATAAGTATACTATAGGTACTTAAATGCCTAGTAAGTACACTAAAGATAACAGTAACTGCACTTTTCTGTCTTATCATTACCATATTTTAATTACAATTAATGTAAATGTTATTATTAATCTTCTTTTTAATTTTTGTACTGACATGTAAAAATTTGATTTAATTATTCAGGAATTAATGATATAATAACTTAATTCTATGGTCAGTGATCGCGTTTCTATTAAAATCTGATATGATTACTTTATTATCTCTGCTTAATTTATCTTGATTATTACGAAATAAGCAATTACAAGCTCCAATAAGCAAGAAAATTTATTCACATGCCTAAAATACATGTGCTTAAGCTTAAGAAAGTATGTAGTAGTATATTATTCCTTATTTACCTACCAATATGCTGCATTTACTATCTAATGTTGTGTATTAGAGCATAAAATCAGTATTTAAATATAATCTGTTTAGACATCAGACACCTCAAGGCGCGTCGATCAAGTTTATGTTCCGAAACAAACATAAAATCTATAGAATAACGGCCGATCGACTACCAAATAGACAAAAAAACATATCATAAAATAGACATGTCGAATAAGTGTCGCTACATATGGAAAACCCGAATACCTTATGCTAATTATGAAACTACTTCGTAAAAAACGTAAAAGCGTCTAAGACAAGCCAAGTTCATATTTTCGAATTTAGATATGCGTAGGTGCTTGAATTAGGCGCGCGTAAAAAGATTTTAATCTATTCCGCATGTGGGCTGTGACATATAGCCTTTTTTATTTATTCTACCTTCTTAATATATCACTTAATGAATAAGAAAATGCGGTTTTCCTAAGGTCTAATCTACTAAGAAGTCGGTAAATCAAAATGACACGGCGCGTTACATAATTACTAGGACTTCACGCTTTGAGCGCTCAGTTGAATTTAATATGACGTTATTTATGGCTGTGTCAATTAAAATTATTTAATAGGCAAATACGAACGGCCAACGAACTTCAAATAAAATTAATTGTGAAGCTCCGAGAAAATTAAATATAATTGGACATATATATTTTCCATAAAAACGGCATTTGTCAAAAACATTGCTCTTATCTACGAAATACATGTGAATTAAATATAGCCGATGCGTGTTGCATAATAAATTCGATTTAAATAAAATGATGTAAAAACTTCAGAAAACAAAAGCAAATAAAATAAGGACAAACAAATGGCATGACCAAATAAAAAATTATCTTAAACAATTTTGCGCTTAAAATATGGCTATAGCCGCACTATCAGATATAAGGCTGGGTATACACCGGCACATCTGCCCAACTGACAGCTTTTACATTGGGCCCCCCTCGCCGCGGGCACGGGTACGCTACACCCAAATAGAGAGTTTCATACCGCGCCGGCTAAATTAGTAACTGTTACCAAATTGCTTTTTAATTTCGTGTCCGTTATTAAGTAGTAGTAGTAGTAGGTATTATATATTATTTTAAAAATTAGGCTTTTTGCTTTTGATTTAGAAATTTGGGGAACGATTTGCGAAAGATTTTATCTATTCAAAAGAGATAATTTAAACTACCTTTAGGAAGCTAGGTAGCAAATATTTGTAGTGCATTTGGTGCAATATTTCAAAGTATTATTGCATGAAATTAAGCCCAGCCTATAAAAAAAGAAAAAATAAATCACCCAAAAATAATAAGTATTCCATAATTACTTTATTTTACAAACTATCATAAAATCCACAGCTTAACATACAAAACAATATTTTATTGCAAAATAAACTTTTCCCTGCACGTGCTACCTTTGGAATTCGGCACACACGTACAAAGAGTTCAAAAATAATATTAGGTAAACGTAACAAGAATAACATTTGGACATTGAGAAATCTCTCATCTCTGTATCCTCGGTTATTTATAGTCTTTTTTTCTTTTTTTTTCGGACGGCCATGAACCGGGTTGGACTCGGCCCTGCCCTAGTCGCGAGTGAAGCCCATCCCTAATTTTAATGGCTGCTCAGTCGTAACATCCGGATAACAAAGTATGGAGAAAGATTGGCCAATTTATATAATTATTTTTGAAGGCGAAATTGTTTTGATTTTTTTTTTTTACTGTGAAGTATTTTAACATTCAAGACTTAGAATAGAGAAAAAAAGAAAGAGAGCAGTCTATGTTAATAGAGAGTAGAGCTGTAGAGCTTAAACTACTCATCCAATTTTGTTGAATGAGGTGTCGATTCCTTATGAACCAAGCAACAAAACATTATACATAATTTATCTTGTTATGTTAATTATTTCATTTATTTATGTACAGTATAGTATTTAGAATCAGTACTTATGTAATATGTGAATAATAATAATATATGGCGAAGTACTTTGTTTACAAAAATTGCTGATTGAATTGCTTTCGAGATTATTGTTATTCTATACTCATACCTTACCTTATACCTTCATACCTATGTAATATAAATTTAGTAAGTATTGGGACTGAATTTATATTATATATAATAACAACATAAAATAATATACGTACCTACCTACGAAGCAAGAGTTTAAACGCACCACATAAATTGATATTATTAATAATCGTAAGTATCACATCCATTTAAAATTATGATAATATAAAAAGCTGTTCAATCAGCAATTTTTGTAAATGAAACACTTCACCATAAATTAATTATTCCGGTTGAGATTGGGTTTCCGTGTTGGTAGCGTATTAATACAAACTATAAGTCATCTGTACACCCGGCAACCCTTCTCTGCAAGCTGATGCATGAGTAACGACCAGGGGCCTTTTAGACCCATCTGGTATGTCCATGTGGAATTATTTACGAAAAATATATCATTAACACTTATTGTCAACAATGTAATATTATGCATTTAATTTTTTTGTGTTATTTTTGATGTCAATGGATTCTCTTTAGTTATTTAAACAATTATGGCTTGGATATGACATATTCCAAAGGTTCCATGTTTGTTACGTAATCTCAAAGTATAAGATAAATCGAATAATTTTAAATGGAATGTATACAATATTCTATAATACGCCCTTTCCGTTTTATATGACCGCAAAAATTTATCAATTTATTTTGCGATATCGATTCGATGAGTCATAGCCACTCATACCTAGACCGAAATAAATAATAATAAAACAATACAATCCTTTTTAACTGCAAATGTAGATAATTTGAGCTGTTAAATCGAATTAAGTAGGTATTAAGGTATTAATTAAGAGTAGATTTAAAATGTAACGTGACACTATTAGTCATCCCTATGCAGTCGCGCAACCCTTTCCCGCAAGCTGATGCATGAATAACGACACAGGTCTAACAGACCCGTGTCGGATCGACCGACGCTTTTTGTTATATTCGACCCGTAATTTCTGAAAAGTTTTCACGCCGAGCCGTGGTCACGCGTATTTTATTACTATGAAATTGAATTATTTATGGCGACAACGCGACCATTGTGCGTCGGTAGCTGAATTTTAATGTATATTTTACGCTATGTGATTAGTATTGGATCAAATTGACGTATCTGTTCGGCAGGCTTAATTGCGTCGCCCCCGTAAAGCCTCGTCCAAGATTTATGTATATCCAATCCCGGCGTTCTAATCCCACTCTTGGGCCGGGTCAATCCGACCCCGGAAAGGTTTTCCCGGTTATTTTCCGTGGAACTTTTAATCCCGCCGAATACCGACATACATCATAGAGGATTAAGAGGTTTAAATTGGAAGTTACCGACGTCCGAAATAAATTTAAATCGGCTGGCAGTCCGGTATTGTGATATCGGTTCGTATGCTAAATGGGGCCGATTTTATCCCGCAAGTAAATCTTCTAAAGAGCGCGCTTAGAAAAATTGTTTTGCCTACATATTGTTATTGCAACTGAATATGTTTGGGCGCTTTGGATGTTGTTTCGTAAACAAGTAGGAAATCGTACTAGCGCTTCTCAAATTTACCTGTAGCTTAATAGATGAGAGTTGTAGGTAAAAATCTTGCACTACTTATAATAGGCATCTATGACATTGAAATTATTTTCTTTGAGAGAACCGATGGCATAAAGGTAGAAGCGTTGGGACAGGTCACCGGTTCAAATACTAGCACGGGTGTTCGTCCACAGGTAGCACATTATAATATCCATGTTCCGCCTGACTTGTTTTGATTCCAAAAAGTAGCTAACCACAATCGAGGAGAAAATCTGCCGCAATAAAATTACGATGTTCCGGCAGCAATCTGCTCTTGTTAGTAATAGTATTTTAGGCTTAGCGTTTTCACCATCTACGACCACATAATCGCTTACCACCAGGTGAGATAGTGGTCCAACGCTAGCCTATCAGATATAATTAAAAAATATATATAAACGTACAGGATTAGCCTATATATATAATCCAATAATAATGTGTGTTGACACATAATAGACTAATAACTCTAAAGATAATCAAGTATACCTAACAATAGCATTCTTATAAATCAGGAATTGAAAAACTATTGGATTCAGATACGATTAGAATGATTTATCCAATAGACCATTGAACATAAAACATTAACAAGTAAAACAGAATCTAGGAACGTATTGTAAATACTTCCTAAATCTAATAATACCTATCAATATACCAACAAAGGGAATACTTGCACGTATGGTACCAAATTAAAATGGGCACCAATAAGGGCGCAGTAAATCATGTAAAACCGTCTAGCTGGCCCTTTGGAGGACCCTTAGGGGACACCTGACCTGCCACAGTTGCATACCATGTATAGGTAGATATAGAAATGGTATTATGTGGTATTATTTGATATTACGAAAATGGTTGCTATTGAACTTAAAGGTACGATTTGATAGGAATTCTTGCTAATGGCATAGGCACCGGTTTCGTAAGCCGTAAGTTTATACTATTTGGTAGTTTCTAGTAAAGTTACTGGGCATCTAAGAATTAAAATCTAATCATCAATGTCTTAGGTTGAAAAGAAAGGGCACAGTGTATTACACTGAAGCCAAATTCTGGTGTACCAAGGTTTTCGTGCCATAGCAAAGGCTCTTGATCGTTGCTATGACAGCAAGAAGTGAACCCTTCGTTTATTAAAGTCAGTTGTACAGTACCTACAGTGTACAGCTTCTCACTGCTGCGGTTGTCTTCTATCTAACTCAGTGGTTCCGAACCAGTGGTCCACGTACCACCGGTGGTCCGTAACAACTTAAATATGGTCCGCAAAATATTTCAAGACGAAACAATATTTATGGTATTTATATAAATTAGCAATAATATCAACCCTATTAATAACTCGTACAAAAGATGCCAATCTTATTGATGCAAACAAATTTTTCTCAGCCTGTTCTGTCCCATTGCAGTGCAAAGGTCTCTCTTAAAAAAACTCAATTATCTACTAAAAATAAAATTGATACAGTTTACCATTTTAATTTGTGGTCCCTGCTACTAATAACATCTAAATATAAACTGGTCCCGTGTCACAAGAAGGTTGGGAACCACTGATCTTACTTCTAGACAATTAGGTTTTATTCTATCTTTACCGCATCTTCTCTATCATCTTCAACTCTTTGAGATCGTGGCAAATGGTTTTTGTACCGAAAAGTAGACAGGTATACTTATACTTGTTTCCTTAATTTAAGTCCCATTTCAGTTAAATTGTGTAGCTTGTTAAAAATAACTAGATTGATATTGATTGCGATCATTGTACACTTGTCAAGTGGTTCATGGCCAAAAAGTTTAAGAACGGTTTACATGGCTCTAGCTCAAAGCTTTAATTGATTCATGCAATATTTTAAAAGATATAAACAAGTAACACGAAATATGTTATTTGTTTCTTTTTTTAGTTTTTTTATTGTTGTCTGTGAATACTTACGATATACTTGAGACATATCTAAACTAATATTATATAGAGGAAAGATTTAATTTTGTGTTTGTTTGTTTGTTACGATTTAACTCAAAAACTACTGGACTGATTTTAAAAAATCTAATGGAAAGCTACATTATCAGCGTGTAACATCAGCTGTAATTCATCCCCGTATTTTCACAGGAACGGCAATTACGCGGATGAAACCGCGAGGCGCTGCTAGCATATAAAATATAATAATACTACGTACTGCTAGTTAAAATAGAAAGATGTATTTATTATCGTAGAAAGAAAAATATTTAATTCAAAAACCTTATTGTGCTTGAAAAATTTAAATGACAACCACTTACAACCCACTATGTTATAAAAAGTTCTTAGGCAGGCATTGAAGGTACATTTAACGAAACATTAGGTGGTCTGCATGCTTGTTTGCTGCTCTGTCTCTATCTCTATCTAAAAAAAACATCGTTGAATTTCTCGAACTACCTTCGATTAGTGTATTTAGCCAGTGTCAAGTAATTAAATTCTTCAAGTTTTTATGAGTTTTAGTCGTACAGATGGGTCAAAGTCACATTTCAGGTCATTTTTCATTCATTTTCATTGTAAATAGTCATTGTAAAAGTCTAGTCTAAGTCATACCTTCAGTAAAGATGTGGTGTTTACTGAAGATTTTCAGTGGAATTTTGGTGAGAACGCAAATAGCATATTTTTCAAGATTGTGCTGTTTCCCTACACTCGTACACATTCACCGGCACTTAATGGTTAATAATCCACATTTATTACACATTAACTCGCGGAAGAACACAAGTTGTAGGAAAAAATACAATGAGATCACACACACTTTTCTACGTTCCCGCCAAAACTGCCACACGTTAATTTGTGCTAGGTATAATAAACTGACAGCGTGTCAATAACTCTAACTGTCTCAAACAGTGTTGCTAGTCAATTGGTTTTTAATAAATTCTAGTACTAGCAACACTGAGGCAGATGCGTGCGCGTTAATGCAGTCCAGGGCTAACATCCAGCAGCGGACAACATGGAATTGGGTACGTAAATCATTAATCAGCCGCGTCATTTGTTCGCGCCAAAATTATTAATGTCCGCGTCGGTGGTGTTGCCAGTTGCCAGTCCTCTTTAAAACGCTGTAGGTATAATTGGTGAAGGCCTGACTAGAAATTAAACAACGCTGCAAAATTGCATTTATTTTGTGGATTATTTCAGTGTTTTGTTTTGTTTTGAATTATTTAGGAAACAGTGGAAATGTTATTTAAAAATGAAAAATAAAAATAATTATAACTGTAGTTAAAATGGTGGATACAGAGTAAAATGTTTTTGTTTTTAAGCTTTCTAGCAATGTGGGTTGCACATTACTAGAAGTCTTATTAACCGCTCCAACTAATGCTTGTGCCTGGAGTGGGTTCACGTCAATAGTGCAATCGATGCGGATCGAACTTAAGAGTTCTGGATCGCCAATTATGACAGCTGTTCTTCTACAGCAGTCGCATACCTACATGCGTACACCTACTTAATGTGTGTTTTGAGAAGCCTCATCTCGGTGATGATGCCTTAATCAATGACCTCTTGACTAGCCAGAAGGATACTTAAACTAGTACGAAATACATTTCATAAACTAAAAAAAGCCAAATCTAACAATAGCTCATAACAAAAGCTATAAATATTCAGAAATCGTACTTGTATAATAAATCATATACTTATCCCCAAAGTCAGACACATACGAGTTCTCGTCGAAAGTCACCGCGGCTAATCAAGTGTAAACTTGTAACTAAGTTCGATGAAGCTCTCGGAAATAGTGATGGCTGTGTATCGATAACTTATATCGAATATCGATAAAAGATGCGGAAAAAAAATTGATGTCATCTGTTTCATAATTTGGTGAAATTAATATAATTCTACTGAAAAAATAGTATATAGTGATGATACTTACCTTGAAAATCATACCTTACTTAAAAATCTAGGATTCACTTTTTTTAAACTCTACGTTATTTTATTTAGTTGTAATTTATTAAAAATAAACGAATTGCTAAAAGTTTAACATGTAATAAATAAACCTTACCGAACTTTAAATCTTTTTTCACCAAAGTATCATTGTGTTTTTAAAGGCTTATGAGGACTCGGTGAGGAGTATAATGATTCATGCCCCAATACATACAGAGAAAAAGTTCTTGATGAAAACCTATTAATATACCTATTAACCCCTTAATATTAAATGTTGAATGATTCAATTAAACTTATGCTGAATCAGAGATATTGACATAGCATCGATATATCCATCAAGCATCCCTAAAACCGAGTACAGTTCCGAAAAGGGCGTAATTCAACAGGGAAGGGTTGCCGCAGGGCCGGAGGCGCAATAAACTGTCGGAGCGCCGTCTGATTAATGGACGTGTAATTGTTCCCACATAATGTACAATAACTGGCATAGATAAACGCTCAGCTGGTATGTTTGGGTGTTAATTTGAAACAAATAACGGTTCCGAAAGCTCATGTGAAAAAAGTTTCTTAAATCTTTTTCGCACAATAAGTTAACACTTTTTGTTATAATATGCACTTAATAAGTAAGTATAAGTTCGATTGTTAGCTTACAAGTATTTCTTATTACCTAATAGGTAAATTTAAATATCTATTATACAATCTAAAAGCTCTTGGAGTTAGATTGTTACCTTAATAGATTTAGTGAAAATCTTTCCTAGGACGTTTTGCACTATAATTAGGTTACTCTTTTATTTGTTAACGTACAAAAATATTGATTAACAAATACATTATTTATTATGTTGGCAGACTTACGAGTAGGTACTACTTAATGATAATTTTAATAACAGGTAAGTTTCTTGACCTATTACTAACTACCTACTCGACTAAGCTTTTTTATCCGTTCACTTATTGAAATAGTGTTTTCTCTAATTTTAAATCGTCATCATAATCAACCGATGTCAGTCCACTGCTGGACGTAGGCCTCTCCCAAAACACGCCACTCAGCCTGATTTCGGATGATTGATGGTAATTCTTCTTTTCCAATCGCTGCCCACCGCTTTGTAAGTTGGAAGTATTCACCAGAGAAATAAAGTGATCGACATAGCTCAACGGGTTAGCAATCTGAAGTGGCAGTGGGCTGGTCATTAGCAGTCGCAGGATCGATAATCGTTGGGGTAGACTTGTCCATTTTAACCGACTTCAAAAGAAGACATTTCTCAATGCGACCGTACTTAATAGATAGGTAGAAAATTCTTGATTGTCACACCTCATTACTTAAAAATACCATACAAGGCATTCATTTTATTAGTGTTACAATGGGTGGCCTTATCGCTAAAAGCGAATTTTTCAGAATTTCTTCCAGGCAACCTTTGGATTGAGAGAACTAATAGAAAAAAAGACAACAGACTGAGGTATTCCTAATGTTTGTTATATATGTTTTTTCGCGGATTAATTCGTCGTTTACGAACCGATTTTGATGATTGTTTTTTTTTTGTTGGATAGCAGATATCCTAAGGATAGTAGTATTGTAATTTTATCGAGATTTGATAAGTATCTCCAGAGACATGGAGGTAAACACCTTAAACTTGGTACTGAAAGCTGATAGCGTGACATTTGAAGTCGGTGCTTTTAGTTTTTTAAACGATCTTATACATTCTTATGAGTATACATATACTTTTTTAATCTTAGAATATTTTTTTTTCATCATAAATGGCAACAGGACAAGCACGACGCTCGCCTGATGGTAAGTACGCGATGACGTCTACCTTACAGATTACAGATACAGCGGCATGCAAAATTCTGGCAGTCCAGAATTTTACATGTTATTGCACTGCGCCTGTTACCTTGAGACATAAAGATGTTGAGTCTTACATGCCCTGTAATTTCACTGGACACCTTGCCATTTCAACCGAAAAACATTCCTATTTCACGGCTGAAAATTAATTGGCAAAGTGGTTGTACCGCCCCAGGCGGATTAGTAGAAGTTCTACCACTACAAAAAATAGATACTTACATAGATATCTTAAACGATAGATATCTTAATTTTAAACGTGACGGATCTATCAGACTATAAACAGGATTAAATAACCAGTAAGACGTACGTAATATAAATGGTAACTTTTATAATGTTTAATTATTTATCAACTATACAAACGGGCATCAAATTCACGGCCCCAAATATTTTTAAACCCATTAATATGAACATTCCTGAAGTAGGACGGGTCCGAGGGTATTCAGACCCAATGGTTTATAATGAACTCACAAATTGTTTCACTAACTAATTCCCTTGTAATTGTTCTTGTATATGTACTCGTAAAATTAAATTTAAATTGTTCGGTTTCGGAAACGCAAGTAGGTCCCTCCACATCACAGTTGCAAAGTACAGTTCCTTAGTTTTAAACGTTATATATCTATCTAGGTAGATAATAGAATATCTATATATCTATTAGATATCTATGTAAGTATCTTCTTAATAGATAGATTATACTCTTTATTGAACACTACAATAATAGCAACTTACAAATAAAACATTTTTGTATAAGTTTCAATCGGCTGCCTTATTGCTCAAAGCTATCTCTTCCAGACAACAATGCATGGAGACGAAAAAATGGATGGCGGTGGTTTTAAAACTATTTTTCATCCTATCTATTCGAAAAGTGATGGTTTGTTCCTCGATAAGTGCACGCAAAATAGGTCTTTTCCGCTCTAGGGCGGGAAAGTAATTTTTAATTTTTGGCTTTGACTGTTCTTTTATAGTGCCATGTCTAAGGAAGTTCAATAATAATATTGTACGGGAAATGTTACTGTCCTATTAAATAGAGAGCGCGCGGCGTTAATTACGTTAAAAAAATTGCCGCACCGTCATATAGACGGGGAAACAAATTAAAAAAAAATTAAGCGCGTAAAGTGGCACAATACACATAATATATTGTGGTGGCCAATAAGAAGAAAAAAAAAGCGCTAGTATTATTGGCATTTTCAGTCTGTGGTCACAGACTGTCATAATAACACATTTAACCATGGAGTAGGAAATACATATAAACATGGAGGTGCCGCGATTCAATTGCTTGTATGGACATAACTTCAAAAAAAAGTCATTTTAGGTTCCATTATGACTTCCAGGCATGGAAGTCATAATGGAACCTAAAATGACTGCCATTGATTGCCCATTGGACCATTGATGACCTTAATTGACACAATCCTAGCAATGGACCAATATGCACCTTTTTTTGTAAGTATTTCATGTTCTTATGTATAATATGTCCATGAGTTAAAGGTAAAATGTTTATCGGTTATATATATATATATATATATATGTATAAGTTTTTATCGGAAACTGTATGTATTTATTGGTTTATTACGTTTGTTTATGTTAGTCAGCGTCTTTTACAATATTATGCTCTTGAATTGCTATTTTATAGAGCCTTTTATTTATTCCTTTTTCTCATAGAGGGGGATGAAAAGCAGCGTTTAAAACTCGGCTGCAATATTATTTTCTCTCGGCTGACGTACTTTATACTTTAAATCCCTCGCTTCGCTCAGGGTTCTACTTAAGAATCCTTCGCTACGCTCGGGATTCTACTCTAGAATCTTTCGCTTCGCTCTGGATTCAAAAAATTGGCCTCGCAGAAACGTACTATATTGCACCCTTGGTATACAATCTACTATTATGGGACAAAATATAAATATACCCACAATAAACCAATTACATGCACACAAACATAGGTATTATCTATACTACATCATAACATAACCCATGTATATACTCATAGCCTACTTCTATTATTTTTACTGTGGACAGACAAACATCTGGGCTTGCTTGTTTGAAAACTGAAGACGGCAGTAAAACGAAGTTCTGGACAACAGACTTTTCAGAGCAGTATAGATATAGGTTACCTACCTATATATACCTATTAAGGTGTAATCTAAGTATAATCGTAGTATAATCAAAGGTATAACCTAGTAAGGTATTAGAGCAAATATCCAAAACTCGTGCCGCGATTTAACTTTAATTTTAACCTTAATTAAAAATGTGTTAATTACACAAAATACATTCAAAAATAATAACAATAGTACAGTAAGAGAGCTGTAATAAGTAGAGCAGATACGTGAAAGATACTATCCGATCAAAGCTAATATTAATTACAATGTACCTAGGTATAAAACTTACCTAATACCTGCGTAACTTTTTGATTAGATCAAGATTCGTTTTCCGTATTATATCACCCCTATGCAGATATATTAAATTAAACGAGTTATCTCGTTCATAATCTTAGGGCTAGGTCACGCACCTATTGTCTTGGTTCCGTTTAACGCGCACATAATTACCCACGAGGTTTGAGTTTATTATCGCCTCCGATAAAGGCCAAGACCGCTTTACCGCGTATCAGCATATCAGCACATCTAGCCTTTCCTAATTTAGCTGAAGATAAATAATTCAATTATACCAACGACAGTGGGGGGAAATGCTGGGTGGGCGAGTAATTGCACTAATTACGTCAGTGCCTCTGTGTTATTAGTAATGAATTATTGATGGGCCGTAGCGTGTGATAAACGATCTCCGCTTGTTAACTAGACAATAATTGTGTTTTTTGCCCTGGGTGTTGAACATTTACTGTTCGTACCTGGAATTACGGCTAACTTAACGTAACGATCACCTTTTTATTGAAATCAATTTCGCAGCGTTAGAAAAGCCAAGCTTTACAATTTTGGGTGTTTGCAAATAGTTTACCTATCTGCCGTTAGATGTCGCTATTATAAATACAAGCGCTCTGTAAAAGTCCGGGTACGGGAGCGCCACTTCATCCCGTAATAACTGTCGAGTTTTATTATTATTTTATTGCTTAGCTCGGTTATCAACGTTGTTTATTGACATTCTATTACATAGCAGTAAATAAACAAGCGTGTAACCGCAATAAAAGTGCTCATTCATCATCTAAGAGAGATTGAGACGATAAGAGAGCGACAATTGCCGTATAGTTCGGTATTAAAACGTTAGAGGGCGTGATTTATGGTAACATTGATGTTCGACTGTTCAATTCAGTTTAATCGACGATTATGGGGGCATTAGTTTTTACGGCGCGTTTAAACGTGATTTTAATGGGGCGGTTCTTCAAATATTTACATGGTGTTGAGCGGTAATAAGGATTTAATGAACTAAATGGATTTATAAAAGCCATAAAGATGCTTGAAGTGATGCTTAAACTGCTCCATTTTATAAACGTTCTGTGGTTTACCCTAAATCATATTGTTTTTACGTGATAAATGTTTCATTTTTATCCGACTACGAGGAGGGTTATCATTTTGACCGGTATGTATCCATGTAATGTGTTCATCTGTTCCCTCATAAGTCATAACTTCTAAGCTCTTTATCACAATTTAACAAAATATGAAGTCCGCTGAAATCATCGACGGGGTTAAGGTACGGCCACAACGCGGCATCCTGCGATCTGCGGGCGCGATGTCTTTTCTATAGTTTTCTGATCGCGATGTTGTGCACCAGTCGGTACAAATACTACTGTGCTATCTGATCGCCGCCTAGGTCGCGCACGCAGGACGCTGCGGTGCCGGACGTCGATGGTTGAAATCGTCTTGATTATCCGCTGATCATGCTATATGATGTCACATTTAATTGAATATGGCGCCCTTTAGAGAAAATAAAGTTAAACATTAAAAAAAAGTTTTTTAAATGATGCCGTGTTGGGTATCAAATAAAAGAGATTAATTAGTTAGCACATTTCAATTATATAATGCAAATATATTGTAAGCTGATGTACGCAGATTTGCTTGCATGCACCCGATAATTAAGAACGATTTCTAAAATTGCAGCTGGGTTTTGATTTTTTTTGGTACCTATAATGTTTTAAAAATTCCTATAATAATTTTAATGATTTTATTACAGTATAAATTATTAGGAAGAGGTGAAAATAATTAACGTTAGTATATAGAGTAAATGACGTTAACCATTTGATAGAACTGCTAGTTTCGTCAATCTCTGATAAGTGAAGATCCTAGGTAAGTACCTAGGATCTTGAGAAAAATTTCAAATTATTCAGCAAAACTATTAATAGGTGCTACTTACCTATCTATACTACCCAATGCTATTGATCTTTTTAAAAGACAAGTTTACAGAGGCAGTTGTTTAAATTGGCCTAGCTTAATTTAATTTACATGAATATGTTCACAATTTTTTTCCATACAACATTTTTTTATGGTATAAGGTAATAAACCGATAAACCTACCTACTATTCCAAATACAGCGGCATGCAAAATTCTGGAAAGCAAGAATTTTTGCATGTTATCTACTGCACTGCGCCTGTTAGACAAAAAGATGTTCACTGGACACTTTTCCATTCAAGCCTAAAAAAACATTCCTATTTCATAGCTGAATTAATTGACTAAAATAATACCTAAGATATATATATAAACGTTTTATTTTGAAAACATTTTTCAACACAATTCACCGTCTTATTGCCATCTGTCACCACGTGTTCCATCACGTATCGTTTAATAATAATACCTACTCGAATAGGGGTAACTTACCCCTAAAATTAAAAATGGCCGCTGGCGCGAACGCTCTCGATTGGTGGCAATAACTCATTGCTCCGCCGCTAGGGGGCGCCAGCTACGAGCCATTTGTCAATGTCAAGCTACCACCCACCCCCACCCCCTGAGAAATATCTATTCGGAAGATGCGAGGGGATGCCCGTGACAATGTTTTGTATCTTTTTGTTCTTGAGCGAAAATATTGTTTGATGATATTTTTATAGGCTTTTTTACTTATTACTTATTATTAATAATGGACTGCATTTCGAACAATGCCAAGGTTAAGGCAGATGTACATACATACATAAAATCTCGCTTTTTTCCGTTTGGGTAAGCAGAGACTACTTCTTTCCACATACTACGATCCTGACATACCTCTTTCGCTTCTTCCACTTTTATGAGTGCCTTCATATAATGTACTGAAACAATAGTACATTCTTTTTAAATTCTACACTAACTCAAGTAAAACTAGTTACAAGAATATACATACATATACATTAAAAAATCAAAAATATCTATCTACCTATCTAATAAAGCTATAAGTACCTAAGTAGGTATATCAACTAGAAATGTTTTTGCAATTAGAAAATTAAATGTTATTATTTTATTTAGGATTCCGTACCTTAAGAGGAAAGAAGAAACTCTCATAGGATCACTTTGTTGTCCGTCTGTGTGTCTGTCTGTCCGTCTTTAAGGACCCTTAGGAACCCGTAGAGGTATCAAGTTGAAACTTATGTTAAATACTCGGGTCTACTGTATCTTTTTGCTGCAAAAAAAAATCAAAACTGTAAGTCAACGCGATCAAAAAATATGACCGTTTAAGAAGCATTATTTCGCATATTTTGCGATTTCAAAAGGGAATCAAAACCTATAGGGTAGGTTACTTCTCGTTGCCCTAAAATCATGTTTTTTGGCATCAAGCAAGGTCTTAAAGCATTTACATAGGAATACATAAGAAAACCGTAAATATGTAGTGTAATAACTAAAAAAAGTTAATTTACTAAAACAAACGTATTATGTGTAGTTGGTGCAATACATTTTCTATGGAACGAACTACAAAGTTAAATTTGTCCTTTAACCTAGTTTGCGAAGTTGGTACGGAAGCCTCGGTGGGCGAATCCAACTCGACTTGGCTGGTTTTTTATTTAAGTCCATGGATTCAAGTTATCTATAATATTAGGTACCTACTTGAACCTAAGTACATACATTTCGGACATGTGAGATAGCATAGATAAGCATCTCATTCATTTTTAACACATTGATGATTTCTACATAACAATCATAACATGCAGTTGTTGTTCATTTTTTCATTGTGGGCCAAATTCTGCGATAGCCATAATAAGCTTATCTACCAAATAAACTTCAACATGATTATATAGAATATAACTGTAACTTTATCAGGCCCAATCTCTCAAAACATTAAAGTTGTAGAAGCTTTTAAAGGAATGTGTACACTATCCAATATAAATATTTTACAGAACTTATCGAAATAAGAAATCATTAGAAGTCACGAGTCTCAGAAATCAGATATTTAAAGATCAATATAATAGAAGCAAACTAGTAGTAAGTGATGTTATTCTAATGGTTGAAGTAATGTTTACTATCTTGTAACATAACCCATTTTGAACTGGATATTTTACATAATTATATGTTTTGAGACTCCTAATTGATAATATCTGTCTACAATTCTTAAATAATAATTGATTAGAATTAGATAATGTACTTACTAGAAATAAACTTAACTCAATCTTGAATCTAAAGAAGTAGAAAGCTAATAAATAATGCGATATAGATTACAGAACTCCGTGTCTTTCGATGTTCAATTATTGAATTCTTAGAAAACAAGTCCGTATTTTATTTTTTAATTTGTTTTCAACCTCATTACACGCTACCTACAACTAGGCATTTGAAATTGGAAACAGATAGTAAATATTTCACTTTTTATCGATGGAATTTATTCAAATTAAGCTAGAATAATTATTACTGGCTACCGATACGTAGGTAGAATCCAAAAAGGTTGTATGGATTATAATAATCTTCTTGGCGGAATCTAATTATTTATTTTAATTAGTATTTTTATGTTGGCTAATACGTAATCTAATCCTTATCTATGTTTACGAATAGAACAAGCTATAACTTAAAGGGACAGCTTCTAACACTGATTAGGTTTCCATATAAAGATTTACAATGATAACATCAATATTTCTGACTGAAGTTAAACATACATTCTGGTTCATATTTCTTGAACAATAAGGTGAAAAATAGAATGTTAGATAGTTGTCAAAAAGGGAAAAGAAAGCTTTGTACTTCACCTAAAAGTTGCGTGATAAAAGGCAGTTGGGAACGCACCTCACGCACTTCTTTCCAAATTATTTTAATAAAACCAGGTTAGTTGAATGTTTTGATATTTTTCCTTATAAACTAGGAAGGGAAAGTGCTTTGCAGCAATGTTATGTAGGTACATTTATTTCTTTTAATTTTTCCTAGTTTTCATTAAAATTTTATTTAGTTATAGCTGACATATTCAAACGCAACAATATCACATTTGAAACTCCAAATATTATTATTTATAGTAATAGAAAGCTCATAGTATCCTATGCGCTGCTATAATCTATTACTAACAACCCTTACGAATAATTACCCACAGAATAGCTATCAAAGGATAGTTAGTATATGCTTCGCCTTGGGCATACAGTACTCTATATGCCTAAGGTCGAGATCTACTATGTATACTTTCTATGTAGGTAGGTCTATTTTTATTTGACAAACGTTAATTTTCATCGCACTTAACCACAAGCTCCAACTGATGGAAAGTGGTGATAATGGTCTTAGTACGGTAAAACATTTTCTTATAAACTGCAACGGTGCAAAAACGAACTGCTTCACAGCTTACTTTAATTTAAAGATTTTAGGCTTCCAGCTCTCTTGTTATCAATATACTGCAAAAGATACCTTCTGCAGTATACTGGTAACATTGGTAACTAGTACACTGAAATGAATAAAACCAACATCCAATACTACTAGATCCCAATTTTGTCGCAAACAGCTGATAATGTTTTGACAAGCAAGATATCGAAGCTGTACAATTATTTATGATTCCTTACCTACTCATTAAGTCCAACACGGGCTGACCAAAAATAAATCAACCATTGTAACGAGGTATTTCGACTCGTTACATATTTTTCGTTTGGAAGCCCATTTCAGCTTCTAAGACTGACAAAATTACCTTTTGGTTTTAAATAATTTAGAACATTTTCGTATTTAGCCATTTTTAGTCGATTTTAAATAATCGAGTTATTACTTGGTCTGTGGATCATTCAATATCCTATAGACAATCTTTCAAAAAAAAAATGACTTTGACATCTGTCAATTCTCGATCGGAGACGTCACTTTTTCTTGTCCCTGGGGCCTACAAAGAGCTAAACTTTTTGTATTTTTTCTTAATCAGATTTTACAAGATTAATCCATCTTGTTAATTAAATTTGCGATGATACTCGGCGTGCTTATGGCGTAGTGCCATATGATAACGTCGTGATTTTGCGGTGAGTCAATTTTTGATAACCTAAAATGTTTCGCGTCATCCTTCATGGCGACAAATATATTTACAATCGGATTTTTGGTTACAGCCTTTGGCGCTGTTTGTTTGGACGACTGTCGTCTACTGTTTGGACGACTATGGGTGTCGCCAACTGTTGGTTCGACGCTGGAAGACGTCGTTAGTTTGAGGTGTTCGTGCGACGCACACCGTTTCGATGTCGTCGTAGTTTTGAGCTGTTGGTGCGACGATGAATGACGTCTGTTTAGAGTGGTGTGCTCAGACGCCCCCTGACGCTGCAGCTAAGCCAATTTCATTATAACTCTTTTTATTACCCTTAAAACTTTAATTTCATATTAGCAAGATGCAAGAAAGACAATAACCAAATTTCAGTAGTAAAATGTAAAATAATTTAACCTAAAAAGTAACGAAAACCGAATGGTATTTATAGTCAAATGTTTAGACATAGTATTCCGGCTTTAACTAAGTATATGTATCTCATTCTGGAGGTAAGGGACGTTTTGAAGTATTAAAATTTGTCATACATTCCCAAAACCGTGTTATCATTTCCCTGTCCCCCGGTCCGAGATTAAAAGTCTCAATGACACCGCTGATTTATCCTGGTAAGTTTTAGATCTTGGTAGAACAAGGGCGCTCGATATTCATAAATACTGTCTACCTAACATTAATTTTTAGCTTTTTATACTCTATAACCTTCATGTTACAACCAGTAACGTTTATATTTTTTATATAAACAAAATTTTTTTATTACAATTAGCGCGAGAACAGGGACCGGAGTTACCTCCACATATATAATCTTTCTTGCATCTTATTTTTGTTTTTCTTGTCACAATTTAGTGCAATTTTTGTGTTATTTTTTTAGCATTTTTACAGTTTTTGTACTTTGAAAACAGAATTGTAACTTTGTGTACAACTTTTTTGTATTTTAACAAAACTAATTAACATACAATGTTCTTTATATGTCTTATATACTGGATAGACTAATCTAAGTGTGTACTTACTATATAATAACATTTGAGATATGCGTTGTTTACATTTTGTAAGGAACTGACCTTGACCACATTGAAAGTGCTAAGTTTTTGTTTGAATTGATATAACTTTGTCTTATATAAAGTTATAACGTTTGTTTACTGTTGAGAAGCATTAAGCTACATTCATATTAGAAAATACTAGCTTATTAACATAATTATTAACTAGTTTATTGATTTTACTTTTCACAAATAGATATAACCTTAGCCGTTGTTAATAATATTGAAAATTAAGATAAATTGTGAATCTTTTTTGCATCTTACATACTTCACAATTTGAATGTTTCTTTGTACATTCAAATTTCTTAACATACTTTTGAACATTAAATATTAACATAAACTTTAAAACATAATAACTTAAACCGGTTTTAACAAAAAATCTTATAAACTTTGATGAGTTTTAACTATTCTTTGAATTTTTAGTTGGTTGTTTGTCTTTGTTTCTTTAATATTTTTGATTATTCATCATGACTGACAAACAGGTTCAATTTCCACCCTTGTTGGAAGAGAACTTACCTGGTACTTCTAGGGATGTTATTTCTAATCCGGCGTTGGATAATTTAGAGGCTGTTGACCCTTTCTTACCTAACCTTGGTCATAATAGCTTGCATAATTTTACACCTTTACCTTCGTTTAACTCTATGAATGTTCAACTCAATGAACAATTGAAAAAGCATTTGCCTTCAACAAATAAACTTCCTGATTTGAAGCGAAGTAGGATATCTTTTGATGGGAAAACTTGTGTTAGAGACTTTATCACTTCGGTTGAGGAGTATTTTTTTGTATAAAAACTTTGATGAAAACTTTTTAGTCGGTTCTTTTTCTGATCTGCTCACTGGAACAGCAACGAAATGGTTCCGTAGTATTCGAATTAGGGTTTCTTCGTGGACAACACTTAAAACGGAATTGTTGAACAGATTCGACAAACCTGAATTTGATTATCATTTGGAGTATGAAATGAGAACTCGCAAACAACGGAGTAATGAGTCACTTCCTGATTTCATTACTGAGATTTTAGATATGTCTAGCAGATTAGCTAATCCAACTTTTGAGAATGTTTTGATAACTATAATTAAACACAACATGTTACCTATTTACACACCGTTTTTATTTGGAAAATCAATAGACACTATTGAACAGTTTATCCGAATTAGTAAGGAATTAGAGATTTTAGTTAACCGAAAACCTGTAAAGGAAATTAAACAAAACTTTCATGCGGTTGAAACCAAACTTTCTTGTTTGAAGTGTAAGTCGACTGACCACACTTATAAAGAGTGTACAGAGATTCTTGGACCTGTGTGCTTTAAATGTCATAAACGAGGCGTTTTGACAAAGAACTGTGATACTTGTCATTCTGACAATATTTAAAATAATAATAATTCAAAAAACTTGTAAGGCATCGGGCCCAAGTTTTTGAAGAAACTTCAGGTGCTCCGATATCCAATTATAAACCTAATGATGATACGTGTAAAAGATAATTTTCAGAATGGCTTGACTATTTAAAAACATTTTTTTCTGTTCATAAAGCAGCTCCTATACTTTTTACTAAACAAAATGATACTAGACCATTTTTAAAATTTACCATTTATAATGAAACTTTTTCTGGATTGCTAGATAGTGGTTCAAATAGCTGTGTTTTAGGTAATAACCAACACTTGCATTTTTCTAAACTAGGATTTCAAATTAAACCTATTGATGCCTCCGCTTGTACTGCTGACGGTTCATCAAGAAAAGTTATCGGTTCTATGCAATTACCGGTTACCGTTGACAATGTTTGTAAACTTGTAGAATTTTTAATAATACCCTCTTTTGATCCACCTATTATATTGGGATTTGATTTTTGGTTGAAATTTAACTTAGCTAAAGACTTGTGGAAAAATATTGAATATGTTCACAATAATAAAATTCAAGTGAACGCTGTTACTTCTACAGTTCATTTAACTCCTTCTGAGAAACAACAATTAGATGAAACCATTGCTTTGTTTGAAGATATTTCTTATGAGAAAAAAGGTTTAGGCCTTACCACCCTTGTAGAACATAAAATTAACGTTACTGGCGACCCTTTTAAAAGTAGATATTGGCCGTTGAGTCCTGCTAAACAAAAAGAACTTTATGATGAAGTGGAAGTTTTATTAAAGGAAGGAATTATAGAACCTTCAAAATCTCCTTGGTGTTCCCCTGTATTAGCCGTCGATAAAAAAGATGGTGGAACCAGATTATGTTTAGATTCGAGACGATTAAATTCAATAACTGTTAAAGATTCTTATCCTTTGCCGTACCCTTCTAGGATATTAGACAGCCTTCGTGGGGCTAAATTCATATCTACCATAGATCTTTCTAAAGCATTTCTGCAAATTAAACTTGAAGAGTCCTCTCGTGAAAAGACTGCTTTTGTAGTTCCTGGAAAAAACTTGTACCATTTTGTTCGGATGCCTTTTGGAATCACCAATGCACCGGCAGAGTTACAACGCTTGGTTGATAAACTCTTTGGACCTGAATTTGACAATGTCCTGTTTAAATACTTAGATGATTTAATTTTAGTAAATGATAATTTTCAAAATCATATAGAGTACCTTAAAAAAGTCCATGAAATACTTAAAAACTCAGGCTTAACAGTAAATCTTAAAAAATGTGAATTTTGCAAAGAAAGACTCCGTTATCTTGGTTATATTGTAGACAGTCAAGGCCTACATACTGATCCGTCTAAATTAGAAATTATAGAAAACTTTCCACGACCAGAGTCCGTAAAACAACTTAGAAGCTTTTTAGGATTATGTTCATATTATCGACGTTTCATTTGTAAATTCGCTGATATTGCCTCCCCTTTAACTAAATTAACTTCCGGAAGTAAAAAGATAAAACATACTTTTGTTTGGAATGAAGAAGCTGAAGAAGCCTTCATTAATTTAAAAAAGGCCTTAATAACTACACCTGTTTTACAGTGTCCTGATTTTGAAAAACCTTTCTTTTTACATTGCGATGCTAGTTCTGTAGGAATTGGTAGTGTTCTGAGTCAAGAAGACGAAAATAATGAACAACATCCAATTGCTTATTATTCAAGATCTTTAAATAAATGTGAAAGAAATTATAGTACCACTGAACGTGAACTTTTGGCAGTTTTAGATTCAATTGAACATTTTAGACCTTATGTCGAAGGAATGAAATTCACAGTTGTGACAGATCATGCTAGTCTTAAGTGGCTTTTAAAACTTAATAACCCTAGTGGACGCTTAGCTCGATGGGCTGCACGTATTTCTCAATTTACTTTTGATATTGTTCATAAAAAAAAGGATCTTTACATCAAGTTCCTGACGCTTTATCTAGAATCAATATAACTTCAATATTAGTTTCCGCTATAAATATTGTCTCACCAGATGAAGATATAGAAGACCCTTGGTATAGAAAAGTCTTTATAAATTGTCAAAAATACCCTTCTAGAATGAAAAACCTTCGAGTAGAAGATAATACTTTGTATCGTTACTGTAAAAATAAATTTGACCCTATTAGTCGTTTGAATTGGAAAATTGTTATACCTAAAGAACATGTTTTAGATACTATTCGTTCTAATCATGATGATATTAATTCTGGACACTTTGGAATACATAAAACTCTTAATAAAATAAAACAACATTATTATTGGAAAGGAATGTTCGGAGACGTTCAAAGATATATTTCTTCTTGCGACATTTGTAAAGCTTATAAACATTCAACTTCTGCTCCTGCTGGTAAGATGGTTAACCCTAAGAAAGTTGATCAACCTATGGTAATGTTATCCGTTGATATTATTGGGATTTTACCTAAATCTTATTCTGGACATAGATTCATTCTTTCAATTGTAGATGTTTTTACTAAATATTGTTGGATATTTCCAATGATAAATGCTACTTCTAAAGTAATTTGTAAAATCTTTGAAAAAGAAATATTTCTTAAATTTGGTGTACCTAAAATTTTAGTGGCCGACAACGGACCCCAATTTATATCTAAACATTTTGTAGATTTCTTAAAAAATTTCAACATAACTAAAATATTTTATAATGCACTATACACTCCACAGAATAATCCAGTAGAAAGATATAATAAGACAATAGAAACATGTATTTCTTGTTTTGTTAAAAATGATCATCGAACTTGGTCAAGGTTTTTGCCTCATGTCCAATTAGCTTTAAATAGTAGTGTAAATCTTGCTACAGAGTACACTCCTAACTTTTTGATGTTCGGTAGAGAACTTATTTTTGATGCATCTTTGCACCGTTTTAGTAACTCTTTTGATAACTTAGATCAACTTGAGCTTGGTACTAGAGATACTTATGCTCACTCTTTAAATTCACTTAGTGAAGTTTTTGTTAAAGTTCAAGCTTATCTTTTGAAAGCTTATAAGCGTAATGCTCTTTACTATAATAGGGGAAGAAAAGTCATTTCTTTTGATGTCGGTGATGTAGTTTGGCGTAGAAGTTTTGTACAGTCCAATGCACCTGCATATTTTTCGGCTAAATTAGCACCTAAGTTTATTAAATGTGAAATTGTAGAGAGAATTTCTCCTAACGTTTATGTACTAAAGGAATTTAATAAAACAAGTACTGGACGTTATCATGTTAAAGATATAATTAAATATTAAAATTTTCATTTTTGGATTTAACATTTTATTTAGATTTGTTTTGATACTCTGCTTGGGAGGAACCATGTTTGTGGAAGAATAAGATTTGATGCATGAAAGAGATGGTTCATAGTGAAAGATGATTGCCTGCAAGGAAAACCAACACTTTATTGAAATACAACTTTAAATATACTAAACCTAACTTAGGTCTATTTTTGATACCTTCATCTTATTTTTGATACTTTTATCCTACTTTTGAACTTTTACCCAACTTTAAAAACTACATCTAACGATTATATTTTCTTTTAGAAATTTTCTTGGCATCAAAAGATCTTATGTATATTTTTGTATATTTTATTATTTTGGTTACTTTGAAAAGCTTTTCACTTTTCAAGTACTCAACTTTCTTTTAGATACTTTGAGAAGTTTTCCACTTTTCTAGTATAAATATTGTTTTAGATTGCTATGAAAAGCTTTCCACTTTTCAAATAGCCTGCACATAGTGTAAATACATTTTTAATATAAATGTGTTTCAGTCTTTGTGAAGCATGTTATATATTATTTAGATTATTTAGTTTGTGTTTGTTGTAGACCTAAGCCTCGGATTTGACACTTAGAGCTCTATATAATTTTTACCCGGATTTGCCTCTCGGATTTGACTCTTTTGAGCTTTTGTCTCAGTTAACCTTTTTGGGTAAGTTTTTACTCTTCATTTTTTCCTCGCTTTGACATTTTTGGTTCAAGCGTTGGAAACTTTAGATATTGTGAACGGAAAGTCGGTGGTGTTGAGCCGGTCACAATACAACTTTGTTGTTTTCCCAACAAACTTTTGTTAACTTGTTTTTGTGCACGGAATGTCGGTGGTGTTGAGCCGGTCACAATATACATTTTTTGGTCTTTTTGACAAACCCTTTTATTAATTTGTTAGTGTTCGGAAAGTCGGTAGAGTTGAGCCGGTCACTACTTATTATTTTTGGTTCTCTATTTTTATGAGAATAATTTGAACTTTTGTTGTTCAACTTTTTCATTGAAAACTTGTTCACTGAATCGTTTGCAGTGAATAATTATCTAAAGTCGGCAGCTAATGCTTAACCGTACTACAATATGGATAACCTTTGTTATTACCTTTTAATTTAGTTAGAATCGTTCTGAGATTATAAAAGATAGAGGCGATGGTGCTTATCTACACTTTTGTTAAATATTTCAGAAATATTTATTTGGTTTGTAATACAGATAGGTAGATGGAGGCTATGGTGCTTATCCACTCTTGAGTATAATTAATTTGTGATGGATTTTAGGATTGAGTCATATTGATGGATTAGTTTTGGTAAACCTTTACATTGTTTTTCACTTAGTTAGAAAGTTTTTATAACTTGTTTTTCTAGAGCAACTTAGTCAGTGGCTAGAAGCTTAACTGATTTAACGTTATGCTTTATTAGTGTCTTCTTTTAGTTTGAATAAATTTCATATTTTGGTGGCGGAATATTTTCTGTTTATTAATTTTTTTTGAATAAGTTTTTGTTAGGAATTTTTTAGGGAGTTCTTCTCAAAAATAAAAGAAGTTTCATTCTTTTATTTTTTTTTGGGAAGGTATGTACTGTAACGAGGTATTTCGACTCGTTACATATTTTTCGTTTGGAAGCCCATTTCAGCTTCTAAGACTGACAAAATTACCTTTTGGTTTTAAATAATTTAGAACATTTTCGTATTTAGCCATTTTTAGTCGATTTTAAATAATCGAGTTATTACTTGGTCTGTGGATCATTCAATATCCTATAGACAATCTTTCAAAAAAAAAATGACTTTGACATCTGTCAATTCTCGATCGGAGACGTCACTTTTTCTTGTCCCTGGGGCCTACAAAGAGCTAAACTTTTTGTATTTTTTCTTAATCAGATTTTACAAGATTAATCCATCTTGTTAATTAAATTTGCGATGATACTCGGCGTGCTTATGGCGTAGTGCCATATGATAACGTCGTGATTTTGCGGTGAGTCAATTTTTGATAACCTAAAATGTTTCGCGTCATCCTTCATGGCGACAAATATATTTACAATCGGATTTTTGGTTACAGCCTTTGGCGCTGTTTGTTTGGACGACTGTCGTCTACTGTTTGGACGACTATGGGTGTCGCCAACTGTTGGTTCGACGCTGGAAGACGTCGTTAGTTTGAGGTGTTCGTGCGACGCACACCGTTTCGATGTCGTCGTAGTTTTGAGCTGTTGGTGCGACGATGAATGACGTCTGTTTAGAGTGGTGTGCTCAGACGCCCCCTGACGCTGCAGCTAAGCCAATTTCATTATAACTCTTTTTATTACCCTTAAAACTTTAATTTCATATTAGCAAGATGCAAGAAAGACAATAACCAAATTTCAGTAGTAAAATGTAAAATAATTTAACCTAAAAAGTAACGAAAACCGAATGGTATTTATAGTCAAATGTTTAGACATAGTATTCCGGCTTTAACTAAGTATATGTATCTCATTCTGGAGGTAAGGGACGTTTTGAAGTATTAAAATTTGTCATACATTCCCAAAACCGTGTTATCATTTCCCTGTCCCCCGGTCCGAGATTAAAAGTCTCAATGACACCGCTGATTTATCCTGGTAAGTTTTAGATCTTGGTAGAACAAGGGCGCTCGATATTCATAAATACTGTCTACCTAACATTAATTTTTAGCTTTTTATACTCTATAACCTTCATGTTACAACCAGTAACGTTTATATTTTTTTTATAAACAAATTTTTTTATTACACCATAACAACTCTATCTTTGAAACAACAAAGCATTCGCTACGATTATTATCTCTTGAACAAACTTAATGCATTTAAGGCTGGTAGCGACATGGTTTCAAGACATTTCAACTATTAAAAACAGCTACACATACTCAATTGAACTTTAATCACACAGCATTAAAACCCATTTCCACCTTTCTCAACTGCACTACTCTTAAATCGAACGATACCACATTATATTGCAATTAAATTGCACTGTATTTTCTCAATAACAAAGTTCAAAATTGGGGTTAGAAGCACGAGCCGCAGAGTAAGTAAATACTAGAACGGCCAGTCGTGATCGAGGATCGTGATTGCGACACGGTTCTGCGTGCCCTTTGTTACATGGGTTCCGTAGCCGTGAAAAATCACTGGAACATATGCAAGCCTGCCAACGGCCTGGCGACGCAGCGACGTTCTAATCCTATGTACAGATAGCAACATCACAGAATACTAATTGGTTTGACGCCTGTCGAACGCCTCGCCTTGAACACGACAAAAATACTAAAAAATATATTTAAGTCTTTTGGGAAATGGACCTAGAATTGACTTAGAACAAAAAAAATTGGCGGGCACCAAATTAGTGTGTCTAAGAAACAATAATTTAAATATATTTATTACAAAAGCAGTTCTTGTATGTCACAATGTCAAGCTTTTTTAGTTCCAAATGGTTGGTATTAAAAAAGTTCCAACGCAATACGTTCCAAGAACCGAGCTGTCGACGCTTCGATGAAAACTAAAGCTATGACAGTTAATTACTGCAATGTAACTTTCACGTTCTCAAATTACTTGTAAATCTTTTTCTGTCCGTACGTATGAACAATAACGTGAATAAGTACCTAGGTACCAAATGGTAAAGCACGCGAGGCTGTGTAACTGTGGCACCAATTGTACTGCTTCCTTTCTATTTCAAGGTTTTTTGGTACCACTGATGACTGAACTTTGCATACTTATCATAGCAAAACCCTACTGCTAAGAACTCGTTAAATTAATGGAAAAGAGAACAAACGCATAGGCTTTCACAAAATCGTTCAAATGCTACTTTTCTCAAAGCTTATTATTACGGCTGCCCCGATTTCTATGACCCACCTAAATTATAGTATTTACTCTTATCTAATTTGACTTCTGTCTTTGATTGAAGAAACAATAAACTTATTTGAATGGGTTTTAGTAGACACAACCTCAGACAAAAACAATTTTGAAAGCACATAAAAATAGTGACGTTCAATATGACGCATCGACAAAACATTTCCTATTTCATCGATTAGACCAATCGGTGGCAGATCGTGTTTTGTTTAAAATTCGAACATCGCCGTTGCCTAGTAAGGCGCACAAGGGATCATAAAATATTATGACTCTATTCTATTCGATACGTGATAACTCCTATATCAACTGTGCATAGTAATGTAGGGCTGGCCTGATAGTCCTAATGCGACTTCGACATCGTTACTTCCGGGAAGTCGGTTGGCGATTCCCAGGTTTGATCCTATTGTCGATCGATACGAGTTGGGAATTGATTTATATCGATATAGCTTACATTCTATAAAGTGACACGTACGGCTTACGCTTTCGCGGTCTTATTTGACTAACATCCGTTCGACTATCGTTAAAGATTAGGAAGTAGTTCAAATTTGCAGAGTTAACAAAATAATTGTCAGGTATGTTAAAGAGTAAATATCAAAAATATAGTAGTGATACGTCCGTTTTCGTTAAGCCATTATAGTGCTAACTCTACATACATTAAAAATAATAAACATGAACACGTGCTACTTTTATAGCTTTAATAAAATACAATGTTGAATGAAAATTTTGTAATAAATATACATTGGTAGGCAATAAGTTAATATTTCCGGTTTTACGACTTCAATTTTATAGGTTCGATGTATTGACGTTTCTGTGAGGTTCTTCCTATTATCCGGTATTTTCCTGGGTCATTGTTAAAGAAAAAGTCGGTATTTTACTTATTGACTTACAGTTACCAAAATAATATAGAATGTAGGCACAAAAAAATCTAGGTAATATTGTAATTACTTACATTAATTTATTTTGTATAGTGTTATCATAATTGTTTATAATTACAATAGAAAAATGACTCCTATTAGACATTTCATAAATATTACGTAATCCATCCTTCATTCATCAACTTCATTTAGGATTCAGAAAATAGCCAATATGTTGTAAATAATAATAAATGATTATGTCTATTAAAGCTCTATCAATAAAAACGTAATAATTAAATTTATTAATTACTCGTACCTTAAATCGATTATTAAAAATGCCTACAGCATCGATTTATAATTACAATCGCAACACTATAAATCTATGTAATTGATAGTTCGCGCTTTCAGCGCAAGGCGGGGACACAAATCATCACAGAGCGCGAATGAGATTCTGTTTGGACGAATTGCAAATGGCGCTGATTCATCTGAATAAGTATTTGGATATTGACGTCACTAGGCCCCCGTGATTAATGGGTCTTCTTAGATGAAACACGCGGGTAGACGGACCAGACGATTTAAAAATAGTTGTGGAGGTGAATGAAGAACGTAGAATTTCTACTTCCTGTTAGTACATATTGAGATTTAAGGAACTAATTAATGTGTATACGGTTCAGTAATTTATGAATGTTATAAATTTTGTTTTATTGCAATGTACACTTGATCTTTGTATTAAAAAATAATTTATAATCAGTATTTTTTTCAAATTTCTTATTTACATACATACAATCTCGCCTTTTTCCCGTTGGGGTAGGCAGAGACTACTTCTTTCCACATGCTACGATCCTCACATACCTCCTTCGCTTCTTCCACTTTCATGAGCGCCTTCATACATGCTCGCCGGTTATAGGTATACATATATATGTATTACTTATTTGAGTTGACTAAAATACTATTTTTGTTATATTAAATTGCTAGCAAACAATTTAGCCTTAGCAAAATTCAAATAGTTTCAATCATGGTGGTAGCGTGATAATGGGGCTTAAAACTTGGTTCTCATACATATTTTCTGTCTTTTTTCTGTCTTGAGAGAGAGCTAAGGCACTAAAGAAGGAAGTCGGTCAATTGGACGGTCAAAAGGAGTGAAATAATGATATATTGCGCCCCCGTGATACAATCTATGTACATTTATTTAAATTAATTATACGTAAGTAAAGGTACCTAGACATAAGTAAGATTCTTCGTACACGTGTTTTAACTGTGTTACTCTAGCATGGAAAATTTCAGCCAAATCTGTCCCCTATACAAAGTCCAATTTCTGTTACGTACACGCAAACGCAACTTCAAAAATGTATGGGAATGACATTGACAAAGACTTAGTTGCGGAAAAAATAAAAATAATTATATTACTTATTAAAAATACCTACTTATATCTTTAGTGTCTACTTACTGATTATCACTGTAGGTTAGCTAGGTAAGTAAATTTCCGAAAGCTCCTCTTCCAATTCCCACAGGACATATAACACACATCACAAAATCTAAATGTGCCCGAGCTATGAATAGTTTATCATTCGTTACCATTGCAATCTGCATACGTAACATCCGCGATGTCCGAATGCAATTAATAATTTCGACACTGTGTGATTAACATTTAAATCAGTGTCGGGATTGGTCGCATCGGTCGGTGTTGCGTCGGGATTGGTCGGAGTCGGATCGGCTCGAGTGGGTGATGGATTGATTTATTTGTTTGCTGAATTGTTGGGTATTTATTGTGAGGACAGCAGGTTTTTTTTTAAATTAGGACATGGTCCTTTGTGTGAGCTCAGTGTTTAAAGGTAAAGCGACGTTATTATATTCACTCACTCACGTCTTAAAGACACCTAGATAAAATAAACAGTTTCTTTATAACTAGGCCAGGCCTAATTTGGCAAAAATGACTATCTCAGAATTTACTTTCTGTACTACCGCAGGGTATATATTTTTCAACCGACTCCCAAAAAGGAGGAGGTTCTCAATTCGTCTGTTATGTTTTTTTTTTATGTTTGTACCACGATTTCTCTGCCAATTCTATACCGACTTGAATAATTCTTAGCCAAGGATTGGGTTCATCTCCAAGGTATCATCTCATCTCATTAACATTTTATCAAGATCTAGACCTATCTCCAGAGATATGGCGATACTAAACATCTCAAACTTGTCATTGAAACTGACTCGTGCAGCATGTGAAGTTATTTAGTTTTTAAACTATCTTAATGATTACCATAAAATACCGTCGAATTCAATTTACTTGAATATTAACTAAAGCACCTCATTCATGGCAACATGCTCTGCAAAGATCTAATCTAATAAACATACAATTAGCGCGATACCTGGGTGATAGATAAATAGTCTGACAGTCGGGCGCCTGCTTCATACTGATAAATCGTGACAAATTGGTTGGCACGACAGTCTGAACAACATTGAGTTTCATTGAAGATAGGCTTTAGTTTAAAATAGTAGACTTAAGGCGGTTACCTCGAAAAAATCGATATTTCCGGGATCTTTACGATCCTACTCCTATGTATATTTAAAAATGATAGCTAGGGTTCTAATACCTACTCGTATAAAAGAATTGTACATTTAATTCTGTACAAAAATGTCATGATAGATTTTGGATTAGTTACATACTATGTTTGATGATAAAATTATCTAAAATATCATAATTGTGATTTGACACGTATTTGCCCTCTCTTCTCTGAACCAATATAATTTATTACACTGATACTAACACTGAAAAATAGAAAAAAAAAACAGGGCCAAACCGTCTAACAGTCTGGCAAAAAAATAAAATGAATTACTTGAACAGTAACTCTATAAATTAATTAGAATATTGGCGATTGGCGTGCTTGCGCAAGGAGAGGTAGCTTGCATAGTTTGTACTTGTTGTTGAAGGTCATTAGAGTGATCCTAAGCCTTAAGTTGTATTACAACTAGTTGCCTTTTTTTTGTTCGCATTATTAAGGATCCTATGTCCTGTTCCACCATATCTACTGATCTCACAATTTAGTTGAAATTGTCAAACATTGACCCGTTTGACTGTTAGAGGGTACAAAAAACTGACTTTCGCATTTTTTTAATAGCACGAAGTTCACATAATGGAAAAGTTATGACGTCTGTCTATTTACAGAAACTGTAGCATCCAAAATCGTGGGTTGCCTGAACTTTGCGCGTTATTGCTTTACGTTACCTTGAGACATCAGTCTCGCCCGTCATAACTATGATGTTATTCTGCATTGTAATTTTTAACTACATGATTCTGCCTTCTTCTTATAAATTTGGTTATGCCTATATTCCCACTGTAAGCTTTACTCTTTGTTTTTAACCATTATCAGCCTGCCAGTTTGCCTATTTTGTGTCTATTTGTGTACAAGTAGGTAGTCACCTAGGCACTGTTTACATACACTACTCCTGATCTAGTATGCTGAGCTGTAGTCTTAATTAAATTAAATCGAGTAATTCGGAGTATCTATATGTATATACTTCAATAGTTATCGATTCTACGTGAAAAGTGACCGATATTACTTTAGTTTACAAAAATGTTATAAAGTAAAATCCTGGTTAAATTGAATGCATTAGGCGAAAGTTATACTTATACATGCCTACCTTCTTCATCGCGGTCTGGGAAAACCCTTCACTGAACCTACTTTAGCGGTTCAGTATCCGATACAACCTGATTAGAATTTTCGCCTCTTTTGACATATATGAATAACAATTGACAATTAACACCCAGTCAAAATACGACTCGAATAGCTAATGATTTGTAGATATCCGCAGGGAAATACGCTACTCAACTTTTGGTTGCGCCAAAGAAATTCTAGGCGATATATTCGGTGCGCATTTTAATAATTTTCCTTGTGAAGAAACACTATTTACTTTTACATTTTCCTTGCGAAAACCTTGACGCTTAGATAAAGAGAGAATGATAAACTAGCAGTAGCATGTATAAGATTGTATATTTGATAGCATACATGGAAACTAACGAGTATACTAATTTAGTAGGCGATCAAAACGAATAGTTTCTCTTGATACTAAGCAAAATTAACTTAAAATGTTTGCCTAATTTAATTAATAACACATTGATTTAAATAGGAAATAATAACATCAAATAATTAACTCTATGTCCGTTATAGTATATACCTAGAACAGTAAGCACTGTTCTACTTAGAACCGCAAACCGCAACTAAAGTAAGCATAAGTTATTTTTCAAAAAAAATAAAACCGACTTCATAATCACAAACAGGCACTCAAAAGCGAAAAATAAATTACTTAAAATTATTATAAGCGCTACCCACTTATCTATTTGAAGTCGATGCCAGCCAAGTCTAATAGGTAGTAGATAGATAATACCTACATGTACCTACATACTTACTAACCTACATGTACCTACTTACTACTACTACATACATAGTATCTATCTACTATCCAATAGACTTGGCTGGCACCGACTTCAAATAGATAAGTGGGTAGCGCTTATAATAATTTTAAGTAATTTATTTTTCGCTTTTGAGTGCCTGTTTGTGATTATGAAGTCGGTTTTATTTTTTTTGAAAAATAACTTATTTTACCCTTTTTAGTGCATAACAAGTTTTAATTAAATTACATGCATCTATTACATTTGGTGTCTGGGCCGTTATACACTGACGGATATATACTTTTTGAAAATTTCAAGTATGTACCTATAACGGTTAAGAAGATACAGATCTGTAAAGTGCGCACATATGTATAGACACACGGACGGACGGACGGACGGACGAATGGACAACAAAGTCTAAGAAAGTATTCATTTGGTACCCTTTGGGTTCGGAACCCTAAAAAAATTGACTTTAGATGCCTTGCTAAAGTGATAATATTCACAAGTAATAATTATGTCATCAAGGTATCAAAGGACAATGTCCAGCATCTGACACACACGATAATTAATTGTCTATTTTATTACAATAATTCCAAATACTTTTATAACACGGACTAGTTGTATTCCAAAATGAATATAAAAAAGTATTATTTGCGATTATTAACATTACTTGCCGCCATATGGCCAACAGAGTACTGAATCACTCTACTACGTTATAAGAGGCACTTCCCTATATTGTTGAAACCCGAATTATGAAAGCACTGTGTAGCCAACCTAACAACGGAAAGTATTATTTACGTAGTAACTATTATATAATCTGTGGTATTATGCTTATAAATTTTTTTTGCAGTGTTGGTTAGTACAAAGTACGTTCATAATTCTGAGTTATTTAAGAATGTATGTAGTCTCGCGGGACTGAAATGGCCGCCATCTTCGGCAAACGTCATGTCATGTCAAAAAATCTTAGGTTTGTTTAAAAAGGTTTGCATCCTAACAAGACTTTGCCCGGTAGAACATTCCTGTGAAGACAAATTATTTATATTTATATATAATTATTTATTATAATTATTAATATATAATTATTTATTGAGGGCCCGGTGGCGTAATTGGGAGAACAGTCGGCTTTGATGCCGTGGTACCGAGTTCAAACCGCCGTGCACCAATGAATTTTTCGATCGAAAAATATATGTGCGCTTCTCACAGTTGCACTCCGGTAAAGGAAAACATCGTTAAGAAACCAACAAGCCCCGCATGGTGGTAGGACATATCTAGTGTCCGCCTGGCCAGCTACCACCCTCAAGTTAGAAAATCTGTCGCCAAACATCTTATGTGTTCAGGCAGCTATCCTTGAGAGCCAGTTCCCATTCTAGTCCACTTCTCTGTCTTCGACCGCATCATCACTTAGCAACAGGTGAGATAGTGGTCAAACGCTAGCCTATAAGATATTAAAAAAAAATATATTATTATCCCCACCTTTATTTCTATCTCGCTCACAGTTACCGTAAGAATATCTGTCAAAAACCAAAATCAACGAGAAGAAAGATGTAAAAACATTATTCAAGGTCATATTTTTTAGTCTTCAAAAGTATATCCAATAGCAACCTCCATTGTGTATAATCTTCTTGGGACTCTTCTACTAAAACCAGTACATTCTCCTATGTTTAAGGTATTTATCTCCATATCTCTGGAGATACTTATCAGATCTCGATAAAATTAAAATGGGACCACCTCGGAAACGTATCCTACCTATTAAAAAAAGAATCATTGGGATCCGTTCACTATTGACGGAGAAATCGTGTAACATACACACAAAAAAAAAAAAAACATACAGACGAATTGAGAACCTCCTCCTTTTTTGTGAAGTCGGTTAAAAATACTCACATCTCACTGCCGTATATATATATAGCTGTATAATCCATCTACTAGACTATGACGTATGGCTATGACGTATGGCTCTAATGACAATAACAAACCAAACCAGAGCAATTATTTCGAAATTCCCCTGTGGCACACCCACATAATCTGTCGCACACGCGCGCGCCTTTTTTCATCAAACCGTCAAACGCATTGATATGCGAAATGTCGACGCGATTCGCACACCGCATACATACGATTAAAAAATCACCGCGGTAGGTGACCGTTGCGTATCCAGCTTTAATTTTATAGATTTAGCGTCACCCACCGACTCCTAATTGTCTAATTTAAAGCGAAAACAACTATGAATATATTGCTAGGGATCTAGAAGGACTTTCTTTTGGTGCGATATAAACAATGAACTTTGAATAGCAAGTAGGAGTGATGTAGGCTGCCGAGCCGATGTACCTGTGAAATACGATAAATGAGTTAGTGAACTTTGCGATTCGGGCTCGGTGACATTTAAAGGCAAATGAAATATCTGCACGTAGCGTGACGCTTCTACTCCATGTGTAACCTAGATAATAGTACGTCGAGTCTTTGATCTTGTTTTACTAATCGAGCTGTTTTACTGTTACTATGTGTTTAGAATTTATTTAATTCTAGGCCATTTGCAAATACGACAGAATTCGCGTATTTTTTACCAGCTCGATCCATGGCTCTTCTTTGACAGCTGCTACTAAATTTCAATATATTATGTTTCACTAACCAGAAAATTTTACTTCTACTTTGTGCTTCGAATTCATTTAATTCTAGGCCATTTGTAATACCAACTGATTACCTATCGTTTTGTTCACTACTGGATGTAGATCTGTCCATAACACGATGTCGAGCTCGATCTTCGGCTCTTTTATGATGGTTATTTATTTTACAAATACGGTACCTAAATTTGCCCCAATTAACAAGTACATAGACATAGAAATTCACGCCAGTTTAACTCGTAGTATAACTTTCCATAACAATGTTCACCAGGTGTATAGTATGCGTTAACGTTATAACTAAGGTGTGCTATAAAATATGGATATATGCAAATAAACGGCTAGTGGCTTCATTCATAAACGATAATTTTTAATAAGAATATTCAATTTCTGTTTTCTTAATGATTCGTTGATAAGGTACGGCACTACTTGACATGTAAGCTCAATTTGATATCTTATCAAATGTTTTAATTTTAATTTCATTAATTCCATCAATGGCACTTTATTTCTTGAAAGACATGGTTTATTGATAGGTAAATTAGACTTATAAATAATTTGTCCGGACCCCCGTTTCACTTCTGTTTTCCAATTCTAGACAAGCACAATTGTTTCCTAGTCCGCGTTGTCTCTTATCTATCAGGCGAACACTTAATCACTATGTCAAGCGTTTGTTTGTCAGACATTAATAAAAATATGTAGGTGACAAAAACACAGCCTTCACATCACTTGCAGTTTCAACCAAGTAGACATCCATCCACGGATTAACCGCTAAGGGCAAAAAGCAATCAAGCCTAGCTATTGTCTCTTGGCCTTGGCGCATAGGTGCAACATTATTATTCCTCTACAGATCGCCATATAAACCTGCAGGTATGTAGGCAAGTGGTGGGTGGCCAAGTTAACTACCAATACTTTGGTTTGGTGGCCTACGAAGATAGCATTCGTAAGCTGGACCTAACACGAGCTGGCTTGGAGGTCTACCTACCTTACAGACTTCATAGGTACAATCAGTATTCAAGCTGAATCTAGACTTCTCTCTTCCTAAGTATTAAATTTATCAATGCGAGCATGGAGGTCCTAACAGAGTGAGATTTTATAGGTTTTCGAACACTTAAGTGTTTCTTAGTCATCGATTAGAATTCATAAAGCGTTTGCAGAATGAGTTTGCGTATATTTTGCAAGGAACCCAACTATATTGACATTTAGTGCAATGGTTAAAATGAAACTGACACTGCCGTGCTACGTTTTACTTTTAAGCTAACTTTTTTTTCAATTATTTATTTTATTCAATTCTTGTAAGGAAGTACCATTTCCCCATAGTCATATGAATCACAAACAGGTGCTTGTTTCGGTGTTCCTTGAATGTTTATCATATCTGTATAAATCATACCGTCAACACAATGCAATGATTTCCTAATAATACTAATGTGAGTTTGTGACACGTTCAACGTCTACAGTTCTACGTCCATTATTCAAACGGATGCTCATAAATACAATTTTTTATTGTAGGCAGGTATTGTAAACATGCCAAACAGCACCTGCATAAAATATATAATTATACAATGTTCAAGTAACACTTACTTAATTAACCTCATTATAGTGAAATTGGTCGAGATAAGCCTATCTTAGTCAGTATCGTTTGCATCGTTAACACTTTGATTTATTATTTCATTATTTAAATAACAATTATTATACGTAGTTTTGTTATCGTTGTAATAAAAAAATATTCAAAAGAGTTCATTGCCATTCATTGTTATATTACCGTTACATGAAAAATTGTGCAGACCATTCTTAAGTCATCATAAAATATAGAAAGCTCTGACAAATAAAATTTTACAATAACTAGAGAGCAGAGGATAAAAACATTGCGTGACGCAATAACGCAGTTAAAAAAAACAAAGAATAACTCACAACAATAGCAATTCAAATATTCCCAAAAACTAGCAAACGAAACAAAACAGAAACATGTTCGCTGCACTAAAATAAAGACAAAAGACGACGCCAATAAATTGCCGCTGAAAAGTAACCAAAGCATTATACAGTTGCATAACAGTACATAAAAAGACGCAAAAGGAGCAAAGCTGTGCACGAAACTGTGCGCTTTTAAATACGGACGACGTTCAGCGGGCAAGGCAAAGACATTTATGTTCACTAAACAAGTAGTAAAAGTCACTACTTGAGCGTTTTTATGGCACTCATAAATGTCAGATTGCGCGCCCGGGGTTTAGCCGTCCCGCGCTGAACCGAGCTCGCTCCTGAATAAAGACGTCCTCTTGCACCGATCCTTAATTGATTCCACTCATTTCTCAATTTGTGTATCTTTTTATGTTTATGAGTGCGGTATAATAAAACAATTTCTTTGCTATTTCAGGTAACCATTTCTGCTGTTTAACAGTCCATAAACAATAAGGCGTCATTAAATGGTAAGTTGACAGTCTGAATGTTTAGTCGGTGAGTAATGGCGGAGGGATGGAAACCAAACTTGATATTTTGCAAAAAGTCAACAGAAAAGAATATTACGCAATCCCCAGAGAGCAATTTTTTCTGAATTTAATTTAAAATTATACTTCCGTTAAGTTCGACATTTTAAATTTACAGATAGCAAAAATATGGTATAATTTCTACAAGAACATGGAATCATAGAAAGCCTTTAAAGTGCTTGAATACCTTGCAGCATAATCAGAATAATCTGGCAACACTAGAAACTCGTTACAAGACTACCCACAAACGGTTACAAGACAGACATGAGAATAGCACAACGGGTGCGTATGCAAATCATTGCATCATTAAACACTTGCTGCGTTTCGTGTTAGATTGACGTTAGCCAGAAGTGTAGCCGGAAGCAGTTGATTGGCGTCTGTTCAATTATCAGCTCTCGTTTTGTTAAGAGAAACTGTTTCCTTGGTCACGTCACAATGACACTTTTGTAGATATCTATGCCCTTTAGTGAATTGCAAATAAAGAAAATCTAAAGAAGGAGAAGAATAGAGCTAGAAATCATTAGGAGAGTCGCTTTATTAGTAATTTTCATGGTAAACATACACATTACATACAGATAAGTTATAAATAACGGTAAATTATGCTTTAAGGGAAAAATAAAAGTAAGTCACTTTAAAGTCCGTTTCCAATCGATTTCCAAAAGAAGGTTCTCAATTCATCTGTATGTTTTAGTTTATCATTATTTTTTTATCTATGTTACACGATTACTCCGCTAAATTCCTTTTTTCATGGATACTGTAGCCTACCCATGAAAAAAAAACAATTAATACTCTCCACGGTGGTCCCATTGAGATATAATGAGTATTTTCAGAGACCTATGTATTTGAACATACACAGTGAAAATACACAGTGACATATTTGAAGTTTATTTATCTCTATAGATAAAAACCTCAAATGGAATGAACCGATGTTGTGTCACTGGAAATGAACCGATTATAGCAGGTGTGTTCCTTTAGTAAATGTACAAGATCTGATGAGTATCTCTAGAGATATGGCGATAAAAATTTCAAACTTGCTACTGTAACTGACTCACGCAGCATGTGAAGTCAGTTGAACAACTTGCCTCCTATCATAGGAGTTCACACAACGTACACATAGTAATTTGAGAATTTAAAATATAGATGGGAAGCATTTAATGTTCAGATGCAAAGCTTTAAAAATAATAATTACATGTGAATCAAATATAAAAACTGATATTAATAGAGTCTATATTTTGTGGATATAACAATTATGAGAATAATACTGAAACTTCCTACAGTTCCTACTACTGAATTAACTGAAACTACTTGTGAATAAACATTGTTAGAATATACTTTATCGCTCATTATGAAAACCTCCCCTGTAAAAGGTGGTGTATGTCAGTGATATATAGTTAAGATAGTTTAAAATCTAAAAAAAACCCGACTTTACCTGCCGCGCGAACCAGTTTCAGTAGCAAGTTTGAGACGTTTATTATCATTATTAATATTGTTATACCGGTTGTAATTCAATATAATATGAAAAATGAGAATAAAGGCTATAATTCCTTTAGTCGAATTTTCTCGACCTAGGTTTCTAGCGAATTCGTCGCTCTTCCTTGGGAGTGAGGTCACGCGGTGAGATCGCGATGTTTTTTCGTTTATTTTCATATCTCTAGAGAAGGGTATTTATTAGGTCTTGATTAAATTTAAATGGAAACACCTTGGAGATTAACACTACTGATGAAAACAAGAACTATTCAAATAACAAACGAAACAAAATTGCATAAAAAACATACAAAACAGACAAACATACAGACGAATTGAGAACCTTTTTGAAGCTTACAACTTTTTGGTATTTGAATGAATTTACCATAACAGTCATCTCGATTATAAAGTCATACCAATCTTGTTTTGTCAAAACTTAGTCACGAATGACTAAGCAGTCGTAAATTGAACTCTTTATTACACCAACACTATAGCTGCTACGCAAATAGATATGTACCTAATACGTTGTTAAGTGGAATCAGGTGGACAAATCTTTTGCGCAGATAAATCAAACTCTTTGTTTTCGTTTGTATTTTTTTTATTAAAGCTCTATCTATCTCCACTTGTCTGGCATTTTATCTAACAGCAGTTCTTAGTGTAGCTTCATATGTTTTAAAAATCAGACTAATATTGTGATGTATCTTTTGTGTGGCTCTGCATTATATTTTAACGACTTTATATTAACAACTAACTGTGCCCCGCAGTTTCACCCGCATTGACTTCGTTTGGGTGGAAATATCAGGATAAAAAGTATCCTACGTGTTATTCCAGGGTCTAGGCTATTTACATTTTTTTACATCATATAGGCTAGCATTTGACCGCTATCTCACCTGTTGGTAAGTAATAACGCGGTTGAGGATCGTAGCACGCTAGGCCTGAACTGGCTCTCGAGGATAGCTGTCGGAAAACATTAGATAATTGGTGACAGATTTTGCCAAGTTGGGGGTGGTACATACCAATTATCAGCTCGGTTCAGTTGTTTTAGCGTGATAAAGTAACAAACATACTAACAAACGTTTGCCTTTATAATATTATAGTAGGATAATAGCAATCTATGGTTATTTTTGTTACATGATCTTTAAAATTATCTTAATTTTAGATTTTTTGAAAATCAGCGCTGCGTAGTCCCCCAGTCTACGCAGTACAGTGCTGACTCCACCCCAATTGCCAAAATATTACTTATTGTGTAATATTTTTCTTTCGCATTTTATGTTGTAATTTTTGGCAATCAATTATTTTTTCTATTTTATCAGTCTTTACAAATATTGCCTATTGAAATTATCAATACCAGTCTTAGATTTTGTTGACTGGACAAGTATTTTACCACTATTGCTATCAAGTGATAGTTATGATAGATATGAAGATATTAGCCTTTATATTTGAAAGAATTAAATGGCAGTTTATTCAAAAGACGACTAAAGGCCTGGTTAATTGAAAAAGTGTTTTATACTGTAAATGAATACCTAGATTTTAAATGAAATATTAATAATGCATGCAAAAATTGTTGTTGATATGTACCAATTTTGAAATGAATTATCAATTATACATTTATAGCAGATAAAACATCTTTATAATTAATTTTGTAATTCAATGTTTATTCCATCATGTTACATTATTCACACCTGATATGGTAAACTGTTATGTTCTTTTTTAACACCGTTGCTCGTAAAGCTGATGTAATTCCACCGGTTTTAAATATGTAAAGCAGGTCATAAAAAACGCGTGTGTTACCAAAGCAAATAGTTAAGTTATAGTCCATACAAATTCCATAACAGTATTATTTGCCATTTCGCGCGCTGTTGCTATTCAAATTTCGAACTAATCGCCGCGCGGCGCCAGTCAGTAGGCAGCGCTAGCGCGCTGTTAAAATGGCGGGAAAGCAACAGTGTGCATTCACAGATTCAGTTTATTTAAAATAAAAAAAACAGTTTATTCGGTAATTTAAAAACTTGGCTGCATGCTCTAACGTCTTTGCCAACATTTTCACGCAGCTACGGCAGAAAATAATCCTCGCGCCATTTTTCTCAAATTTTCTTTTCTTTGTACTTGTATTGTGAAAATTTAAATATGACAATTTTCAATAATGAAGAAAAGCCATATATTACTTCAACTCCACCGGATATACTAACAGAAGCGCGAACCGCATGCGACAGCTTGCTGCCGTCAATATCCAAAGACAGATACATAACCACGTATGAAAACATAATTAAAAAACCAACTACAACTACGTATCATTTTAATAATTGTAATTTCAATAATTAGAAATGAACAAAATATAAAATGTTTTTTTTTCTGTTACCTCGCAAATGTGTTAAAAAACGTCGTACGATATACGTGCGTATTGGTTATAACGCACTAATATCGTAATGTACTATTACGATTTACTATAATGTCACCTATAGCTATGTACTAACAGTTAAGCAATAAATATTTACTTTACTTTACTTATGAAACTGCTAGACAGTTACGAATATCGCATACTTACTCAATGAAAACCTTTACAAGTGTTACGAGACGACCACGAATAATCTCAGCGTCGTTCCCAGCCCAGCTACTTGTATATTCGTGTAGAATTAATTCCCACCAGATAGCCAGCTTCAGTACTCCGGTATGAAAATGTTGACGGGATCCGTCTACAGCGGTATTTGCATAGTGCGTGCAACCATCAGATAGGGCTACCACGATGGGAAGAACAATCATTAAATAAGAAATGTGTAATAAATAGATCTACACATACACCTACCATCTCGAATTTATTGGCATGATCTTTATAGTTCTGCCAAATACCAACTAGAGACACTAGAAGCTATTGAGAGAAGAGCGAAGAAACTCATTAATGACTACCAGCTTTTAAGCAAGAGATTCCAAAGCTTAGGGCGCAAAGTCGCCAGTCTATTGGTGTTTATCGGATACACTTAAGAGATTGTACCACGAAACTACAAGATCTAGTTCCATCCCCATTTTACAATCGGACAACCAGGGATACCAAGAGGCGTTATTATTTTATGGGGGATATTACTTTTACCCATACGAAGCGATTTGTTTCTTCTTTTATCATACGTACTACCAAAGAATATACATTCCTGTCTGAGTCTCTGTTTCCGGTTAACTACAATTAGAGGGTCTTCAATTCGCAATTGAAAAGGTATCTCCTAGGTAAGCGCGCTACATTTTGATCACGTCGTCACTTAACATTAGGTCGGGTAGTGCTCAAGCGCTAAACCATCTATCAATAAAAAAAATTGCTAATATTTTGTAATATAATGAACCGGCCTTTTTTTTTGTTAGCCAGGAAAATCCTTTATGGATACCACTCGCCCGGGGGAGCGAGATGGTTATGTGGGAGTCACTGCCTGAAGGGCAGTATACCCACTAAAAACCTGGGGTGAGCAGACCTCCGCCGAGATGGGGCAAGATAGGGTCGCGCTCGCAATTACTATCTTGAGTAATGAACCGGCCTGCATCAGCTAGCTCTTACTTAAAGAGTAATCCCTCTCTCCCTCCATAACATTCACACTCCCCCCCCCACTCCACTCATTACATTCAAATTTACTCATTCACTTATTAAGCAAAAGTGTATGGGGCTCACGAAAATAAAAGATCTAATAATTCAAATCGAAAAAGAAAATTGGCCTTATGACCCTAAAGCTTATTTTTAACCGTCTTCACAAAAAAGGAGGAGGTTCTCAATTCGTCTGTATGTTTTTTTTTTTTTTTTTTTTTTTTGTGTATGTTACGCGATTTCTCCATCAATTGTGAACGGATTCAAATGATTCTTTTTTTAATTGGTAGGATACGTTTCCGAGGTGGTCCCATTTTAATTTTATCGAGATCTGATTAGTATCACCAGAGATATGGAGATAAATACCCCAAACATAGGAGATTGTACTAGTTTTAGTAGAAGAGTCCCAAGAAGATTATACACAATGGAGGTTGCTATTGCATATAAGATATTCTTACGGTAACTGTGAGCGAGATAGAAATAAAGGTGGGGAATTTTTTTTTGTAATATCTTATAGGCAAGCGGTTGACCACTATCTCACCTGTTGCTAAGTGATGATGCGGTCGAAGATAGAGAAGTGGACTAGAATGGGAACTGGCTCTCAAGGATAGCTGCCGGAACACATTAGATGTTTGGCGACAGATTTTCTGACTTGAGGGTGGTAGCTGGCCAGGCGGACACTAGATATGTTCTACCACCATGCGGGGGTTATTGGTTTCTTAACGATGTTTTCCTTCACCGGAGGGCCACTGTGAGAAGCGCACATATATTTTTCGATAGAAAAATTCATTGGTGCACGGCGGTTTGAACCACGGCATCAAAGCCGACTGTTCTCCCAATTACGCCACCGGGCCCTCAATAAATAATTATATATTAATAATTATAATAAATAATTATGTATAAATATAAATAATTTGTCTTCACAGGAATGTTCTACCGGGCAAAGTCTTGTTAGAGTGCAAACTTTTTTAAACATACCTAATATTTTTTGACATGACATGACATTTGGAGAAGATGGCGGCCATTTCAGTCCCGCGACACTGCATACATAATTAAATAACTCAGAATCATGAACGTACTTTGTACCAATCAACACAGCAAAAAAAAATTATAAGCATAAAACCACATATTATATAATAGTTACTACGTAAATAATACTTTCCGTTGTTAGGTTGGCTACACAGTGCTTACATAATTCGGGTATCCACAATATAGGGAAGTGCCTCAGAGTGATTCAGTACCCTGTTGGCCATATGGCGGCAATTAATGTTAATAATCGCAAATAATACTTTTTAATATTCATTTTGGAATACAACTTGTCCGTGTTATAAAAGTATTTGGAATTATTGTAATAAAATAGACAATTAATTATCGTGTGTGTCAGATGCTTTAATTGCACAGGGCCATTTTGGGCATTGTCCTTTAATACCTTGATGACATCATTATTACTATTGAATATTTTCACTTTAGCGCGGCATTTAAAGTCAATTTTTTTAGGGTTCCGAACCCAAAGGCTACCCAATGAACACTTTCTGAGACTTTGTTGTCTGTTCGTCCGTCCGTCCGTCCGTCCGTCCGTGTGTCTATATGTGCGCACTTTACAGATCTGTATCTTCTTAACCGTTATAGGTACACACTTGAAATTTTCAAAAAGTATATATCCGTCAGTGTATAACGGCCCAGACACGAAATTTAATAGATGCATGTAATTTCATTAAAACTTTTTTTGCACTAAAAAGGGTAAAATAAGTTATTTTTCAAAAAAAATAAAACCGACTTCATAACCACAAAAAGGCACTCAAAAGCGAAAAATAATTTACTTAAAATTATTATAAGCGTTACCCACGTCTCTATTTGAAGTCGGTGCCAGCCAAGTCTATTGGATATTAGATAGATGCTATGTATGTAGTAGTAGTAAGTAGGTACATGTAGGTTAGTAAGTAGGTAGATACATGTACTCGTAGGTATTATCTATCTACTACCTATTAGACTTGGCTGGCACCGAATTCAAATAGAGACGTGGGTAACGCTTATAATAATTTTAAGTAAATTATTTTTCGCTTTTGAGTGCCTTTTTGTGGTTATGAAGTCGGTTTTTTTTTTTTTTAAATAACTTATTATTAGTATGTCGGCCAACTGCGCCATTTAATAAAAATCCATAAATATAAAATATGTATACGCACAATTCGTATTATTCAAGATGTTTCTTAAAAAGCTTGAGTAATGCTGCCTTATCGATTCGACTACATTAATTCCTAGTATTCTTGTGAAAGAAAAGGTTACAACGAAACTTCTCAATGAAATGTATCACTGCATAAAATATACAAATATGATCAATTCGAAGTGCCCCGCGGCTTCGCCCGCGTTAAAAACTCCTTTTATTTACTTAAAACTTTTCTTTTGTAATAACCTTTCTATCATAAAAGACATCCTATAAGAATTAGCCAAATCGGTTCATCCGTTTTCATGTTATTGCGTGACTAAGGAAAATCGGAATTCATATTTATAAAACCCAAAAAAAACAAATTTTCAGACTTTGTTACCTACCCCATTTCGAAAAATCCTGCAACACGTTCACAGAAGTACCTATGTAATGTTTAGAATAAAACAGACTCAGATCTCATTTTGTTTCGCCATACAAACTTTAAATCCCCGTTCCGTATCCGGGGGGAAATTTAAAGAAAATCATTTCTAAAGCGATACCTTCGTCCTAATAACTATTTGCATTCTAAATTTCAGCGCAATCCGAAACAATATTGATTATCAGACTTTGTTACCCCACTTCATCACTTTCTTAGGGTGGCATTTTGAAAAAGCCTGAATTTCGTATTTACTTATTTATTTACAGAAGTACTGGCGTGAAATTTCGAATAAAATTACTATACAAACTTTGAACCCCAATTCATCCCCTTTAAGAGAGACTTTTCAAAAATCCTTACAGGATACCTACGTCAAAATAACTATCTGCATGCAAAGTTTCAGCGCAATCCGAAACAATATTGATTTCAGACTTTGTTACCCCCTTCACCCTTTTAGGGGTTAGGGTTAGGGTTGAATTTCATAAAAGCTTGAAACACGGATTTACTCATTTATTTACTGAATTACTTGTCTGAAGTTTGGGATAGAAAAGACTATCTAGTCTTGTTTCTCCATACAAACTTTGAACCCCCGTTTCATCCCCTTCGGGGGTGAATTTTGTAAAATCCTTTCTTTACAGATACTAACGTCATAATAACTATTTGTATGCCAAATATCAGCGCAATGCAAAACAATATTGATTTTCACACTTTGTTACCCCATTTCACCCTCTCAGGGGTTGAATTTCAAAAAGCCTGAAACACATATTTACTTATGTATTTACTGAAGCACTTGTGAGAAGTTTCGAATAAAAAAGACCATCTAATATTGTTTCTCCATACACATTTTGAACCCCCATTTTACTTATTTAAGGGGTGAATTTTAGAAAATCATTTCTCTGACTAACGTCGTAATAACTATCTGCATGCTAAATTTCAGCACAATCTGAAACAATATTGATTTTCAGACTTTGTTACCCTATGTACCCCTTTTAGGGGTGGAATTTCAAAAAATCCTGAAACACGTATTGACTTACTTTTTAGGGTTCCGTAGCCGAATGACAAAAAACGGAACCCTTATAGATTCGCCATGTCTGTCTGTCTGTCTGTCTGTCTGTCCGTATGTCCGTATGTCACAGCCATTTTATTCCGAAACTATTAAGACTACAGAATTGAAACTTGGTAGGTAGATGTATTCTGTAAACCGCTTTCCGATTTTTATACAAAAATAAATATATAAAAGTTTAAGGGGGGTTTAAAAGTTTCCCATACATGGAACTGGAACAAAAATTTTTTTTTTCTGCAAACCTATACGTGTGGGGTGTTTATGAATAGGTCTTTAAAAATGACATTGAGCTTACTAAAATCATTTTTTCTCAAAGTCAATCATTTAAAAGATAGGCGCATCTAAAGTGGTAAAATGTGTGTCCCCCCCCCCCCCCCCTCTAACTTCTAAAGTAAGAGAGTGAAAAATCTAAAAAAAATATGTTCTGTAGATCTCAATAAAAACTTTCAACGAAAATTGGTTTGAACGAGATACAGTCAGCAGTTGTTGAGATATAGCGACCGCAAGTATAACTTTGTTTTTCATACAAACACTATGAAAAACAAAATTATTTTTGTAGTTGCGAAAATCATAGTTATAGAATACTCTACTGTGTTACGGAACCCTACGAGTGCGAGTCCGACTTGCACTTGGCCAGTTTATTTGCTGAAGCACTTGTGAGAAGTTTTGATTAGAAAAGACCATCTAATCTTGTTTCTCCATGAAACTTTGAACCCCCATTTCACCCTCTTAAGGGGTGAATTTTGGAAAATCCTTTCTTAGTACACCTTAACGTACCAAGACAAATATACCCTCCAAATTTCAAGTCTCTACAATCAGCGGTTTAGGCTGTGCGTTGTCTGTCAGTCAGTATGTCAGGACAAAGATTCTTATAGTATTAGATATCAGAAGGCTTAGAGTGTAGAGTGTAATATTAGTGCTATAGTCTAGAGTGAGATAGAATGGAGAGATACCATTCTAAGCCTAGGGTGTGCACCATGATCGACCACATCATCGCTTACCACCAAGCCAGATAGTGGTCAAACGCTAGCTTATAAGGTATAGAAAACTTAAAAGATGATTGAATGCGTTTAAAATTAATGTATATTAGAATGAAAAAAAAATCTTGTTTGGAAATTATCTTAGTTATAACCGTCGGCCACCTGTAGAATAATGGCTCGAATACCATATGCGTAAATTTATATTAGTACACTAGAAGTGCCCCGCGGCTTCGCTTGCGTTCAAATACTCCTTTTATTTACTTAAAACTTTTCTTTTAGAAAAACGATTCTATCATTAAAGACATCAAATATGAATTAGCCAAATCGGTTCACCCGTTTTCATGTTATTGCGTGACTAAGGCAAATTGGGATTCATATTTATAAAACCCGAAAAACCCAAATTTTCATACTATGTTACCTACCCCATTTCATAAAATCCTACAACACGTACTTAATTATTTATTTACAGAAGTACTTATGTGTAAAGTTTCGAATAAAACAGACATATAATCTTTTTCGCCATACAAACTTTGAATCCCCGTTCCGTATCCGGGAGGAATATTTTGAAAATCCTTTCTGAGCGGATACCTACGTCATGATAACATTTTTCATTTTAAATTTCAGCGCAATCCGAAACAATATTGATTTTAAGACTTTGTTACCACAAATATAACGTAATGTACATTATGTTTCTTTGAAGTGTTTCACACTTTATATTTTTGTAAATTGTTAAACACAACGTCGTAACGATACTTCGCACCGTGGCTTAATTGGCAAAGCACCGGAACATGTTATTCCGGAGGTTGCGGGTTCAAGTCCCGTCAGTGCGATGAAATTTTGGATTGTGTTTAACAATTTGTTACCACAGTTCACCCTCTTAGGGTGGCATTTTGAATATGTCTGAAACTCGTATACACTTATTTATATACAGAAGTACTTGTGTGAAATGTCGAATAAAATTACTATATAAACTTTGAACCCCCGCTTCATCCCTTTAAAAAGTGAATTTTGAAAAATCCTTCCTTAGCGGATTCCTACGTCAAAATAATTATCTGCATGCCAAATTTCAGCGCAATCCGAAACAATATTGATTTCAGACTTTGTTACCCCACTTCACCCTCTTTGGGGTGGAATTTCGAAAAAACCTGAAATATGTATTTTATTATTTATTTACTTAAGTACTTGTGTGAAGTTTCGAATAGAAAATACTATCTTATCTTGTTTCTCCATACAAACTTTGAACCCCCGTTTCATACCTTTAAGGGCTGGATTTTGTAAAACCTTTCTCAGAAGGAACTAACGTTGTAGTAATTATCTGCATGCCAAATTTCAGCGCAATCCGAAACAATATTGATTGAAGCACTTGTGTGAGATTTCGAATAGAAAAGACTATCTTATCTTTTTTTTCAATACAAACTTTGAACCCTCATTTCATCCCCTTAAGAGGTGAATTTTGGAAAATCCTTTCTTAGAAAACCCTTACGTGGTAAGACAAATAAACCGTCCAAATTTCAAGTCTCTACGACCAGCGGTTTAGGCCGTGCGTTGTCTGTCAGTCAGTATGTCAGGACAAAGATTCTCATAGTATTAGATTAATTAACTTCATTTGTTCCAAATTGGCGTTTGGGGGAAAACATTCTCCCCTAAATAATTCTAATATTTTGAAGCGTTCTAGCAACGGCAACCCTATTCCTAGTTTCTAAGCTGTACACCTGCTGGCCACATCGGACATGTGTATAGTGGGGCCACGACTTTTATTGACAGACCCGCGTTTATTAGCTTCTCGGTCTTACCTTCTTCGGGTTAGACTGTGACAGTTTCACCTTGCCATGGTGCTTTTCGGTGCAAAGGCGAAGAGAGGATGGTAAAAATTACATAGAATTTACTTGAACCTTCCAGAGGTTCAAGTAAATTCGATCAACACTGAATTATGTAATTAAAATGCGGAAGTCAGTTTGCGTATTTGTTTGTTACTTCTTCACGGTCAAATACGTCGACCAATATTTGTAATAGCCAAAACGGTAGCAGGCTAAAATGCAAGGCGCAACAAGTATAATATAATAACCAGTGAAATAACGGGTAATGTGAGGCTAGATGTCTATTCCAGTCGGACACCTAACTTATTATCAAATATGTCAACATTTTTTAGACAAATATTGAGAATAAAAAATTGCTTTTTATTAACTATAGATTGTCGACAAATATATGAGTTCAAACAAATCGATTGTTATGTTTGACAAATTCATTGAGGTAGTTATTCCTACTTACATGTTTTTTTGTGTATTCGCAGCTTCTACTCGTATGTATTGTTTAAATTTGCTTTATTGTCGAGATGTGTTGCAAAATTGAATTATTTATTTGAGGTAACTAAGAGAAAAATATTTATCCGCTGTTGCTTATAGCTTGTGCAGTTGCAAATTTCGTTTATGGCTATTGAATTACGAATGTTAAATAGAAAATGAGCCATGGGAATACGAAAAAGCTGAGCGGCATTTTATGAATTTGATCTGTGCCAATTGAGGAACCTGATCAGAATTGAATAGAATTTGTTATAAACAAATATCCTCAATACGCTGCTTTATATTATAGCTACAATAAAACTGTTGACAGTTTGCTTCTTTAGCTCTACTTTTATGCCGAAATCAATTCTATTTTATAACCCAAATTAGGATGGAAATTGGACTTAACTTTTACATCTTCCTATATTGTGCTGACGGGTAACTGTCTTTTTACTATCACTTTCATATTCCAACATAAAATCTTTACGTCTTATATAAAATTTTAGTACCATTAACTAGTACAACCTTTTGTCTACTCGCTGAATATCAAAGTTCAGCTTTTGTCAAGGGACATAACTTGTCCAATTCTGGCCTCGGTCGTGAAAGGGTTGATGACTTTCACGTTGTTAAATTTATGCTTAAACTGACAGAAAATGATGGTTCAGGTCAAATGATCTTGAATATTTGGACAGACATGAACTGTTTGTGTCTAATATTGGTGAATTTAGTAGGTGTATAGTCCAATGATCTAGATTGTTACTATGATATAAATCGAAATTGAACACACAATTTTAAATATTGTTTGAAAATCGATGGCGCTTATTAATAAAAAAATTAACATGCCACCTACATTCATCCTTTGATGTTTAAAGATGAAAATCGACCAAATGTGTCCAAGTACCAAGCTGATTTAAATAGAGCTATTTGAAAGCAGCTAATCACTCCACCGTAAAGGTGCGTACACGTCGCGAGCGCCAATTGTAATGGCGCGAGAGGGCATGTCTGCGATCTCAGCGCCTCGATAGCATTGTGTTCTGCGCTCGAGTCGATCGTGACGCCGATTGCGAACGCCTGTCGCTTACATGTCGCCTCCCGCTCCTATCTCGTACCGCATCGCACGCAAATTATAATCGATACCATTATTGTAATATCGAGTGTAACATTCGCACTATTGTTCCTTTTCTCCGACGATAGCTACCTCATTGTTAACGTAACAAAAACCCGCGGTATTATAGCATGTTACTTTCAACGCTTAATTATGACAGATTTAGTAATTGTCACGTTTTTAGGTGCGGTAAAGTAATTAAAACTTATTACTGTGAGATAATTCTGGGAAGCGAGAAGTTGTTTGGAGCTGAGCTGGGTTGTCCAATTTAAGTTACGATCGCGTCACCGCGTAGTCCGCAGGTTACATTCACTGTAAAGAGTTAATTCGGTTTGTTTTTGTGGACCTTTTGTGTGTCGCTGTTATTGGAACACGAACGAAACAGAATTTATTTACGGCTGTTACAATTAAAACGATTTTAAATAGTAATGAGCCGTCAACTTTCATAGTCATTACAGTATTGTAATTGAATAATTCGATCGATTTTTATAATTTCAATTAGTGTCGTCTGAACGCAGCTTTATATTCGTATGACAAATTGGTTCTTTTTAAATTCAGTGGCTTATTATCTAGATGTACGATTACATATTTGCTGAGCAATTTTAATGTGGATTCAAAGTTTATCGTTGGTGGTGCGGAATATCTTTATGAGCAAGTACCCATTATATAAGTATTAAAACAGATAATATCTTTGTTTTTCTTTTAGCTCGAACAGGCTCGGGCGTGTTCGAAATGCCACTACGTCCATAAATCACATCAGTTGGAGATTTATCATTTTATATTTTACAAACATGATATTGGTTTATGTCTTATTCGCGGGTGGAATGCCTGATAAGAGATGCATCTCAATCGACGCCTTGTGGGCCTGTTGTGTTTTGATAAATCTTTTTGAATGTTTATTATTGGTTACAATACCAGCATTTTTACAAGTACAGCGTTCAATTTAATAAGTTAGGAGGAGCTGTAACTGCAAAAGGCGTTGCAGTTTGGACCTAGTTTACAAATTATTACCGGTAGCTACCCACGGGCTATGGTCGAAGTCAAGTGCACACGTTGATGAAGGAGTGCGGATCATTCCGAAAACGGTCCCGCGTCACTATCGATTTCGACCTTATTACGTGAGTAGTTTAGATTATACAATAAATACAATACAAAATTCTTTATTGTGACACCTCTCATTCTAAAACTACATAAATTACACCTACAATAACCTACAATAGATAAAATAGTTACCTAATAATGAAATACATCAATCAATCAATCAAATAATTTATTTGCTTTGGAACAAGGTAATACAAGGTACTTATCTAATTACATAGTTTCACTTATTCTACCCTTTCGGGTGTGCAAATCTTTCTGTTCTTTTGTAGTTATTTTATGTACTTACTCAAAACAATCACTCAATATTATTAGCCTAACAAAATTAATTTTACTACAGTAATTAAATTACAAAATGAAATAATATATAAAAAACTCTAAAATATACATATACTCACAATACGTTTCATGAAGTTTTTTTTCCTATGCTACTCTAAGTGTATTATACTAGCTATGCCCGCGGCTTCATCCGCGTTACAAAGTACTTTTATTAATTTAATTTTTCTTTTTATACAAACTTTTTTTGATAAAACACAGAGATTAGCCAAATCGGTCCTCCCGTTCTGAAGTTATAGCGTGACCAAGGGCAATAATAGGGATTAATTTATAAAAAACCCGAAAATCTTTGGACCCCGTTTCATCCTCTTAGGGGGTGAATTACGGACAATCCTTTCTTAGCGGATACCTACGTCATAATACTATTTGCGTGCTGAATTTCACCGCTTCCGTTCAATGGTTTGAGCTGTGTGTTGATAGATAATTCAGTCAGTCATTATTGCTTTTTATATTTACTGAATAGAAGTGAGGATTTACAAGCAAGTTGATATTATAGCATACCTAAACCTATTAACACTTAATAATACTGCAAAATGAAATGCAAGTTAACGGTAGAACCCCAACTTGAACGGCCAAGAAATCTTTCCAGAGAAATGCAACTGGTCGATTACGACCTGACCTCAACCAAAGCTAATGAACTCATTTACTAGTTGGTTAACTTTCTAGTCGAGGTCACAGTTTACCTCATAGTTCATAAAGTGCCGGGTGAAAGTCCTATGCAAAACATTACAGGGCATGAAGATAGAACAGCTGTTGTTACGTAAAGCATAGTAACGGCTTTGCTATAAATTGACGCAATATAAGGTCAGGGTCCCCATAAACGTTCAGTTCGATGTGGATGCACCGCGCCGCAAAGTGGTCATTCGTTTCAAATAAATTACCGTGTAATGGTGCGTTAATTTGCATACTCTAGAAGACTGTAGTCAACACACTGCTTAAAATCAAACCTTATCGTTTACATCATAAAATGCACTCTCCAAAAACTATTCTATTTCATTCAAAAGCTTTAGCGTCGGTGCCGCCCTAACGGGAATACCCGGAACTACGAGCTTTCAAGAAGTTCAACCAACATCCCAGAGATGGCGCTAAAAGCGCAGGGTGCGAAAGCTTTTGAGGGTGAGCCCCAATTTGATTTCGAGGGTTGAAATGGTTCACATTTTTGCCACAAGGGTTGCTCAGTAGGGTATGAAACGTTTTTGGTGAACTCAAAGAGATGGCGCTGCGTGAAAGCTTATATAGATGGAGCTTTATCCACGTAGCCACAAACAACACTAGGAGCACATGAGTAGTGAAACGACTATGAATTCTCACATTGCTCACGATCCAGGCCAAACAGTCATTATTGACATTACTTGTAATCCACAGCTATGCTTTCGTCAAAATTTTCATAAATACGGCCGTTAGAGCTCTTCAGAATAGGGAATATGCATGATTTTTTAAAATATTTTTAATTCACTGATTACATCCATTTAACACAGTAAAAAAATGAAATAATACTGACAGTGTTCAAATTAAGCTAAAAAAAAAATAGTTTTAACATTGAAAAATATGAAGTATCTAAAACGCTGCCAAATTTTCGCGCGCGTTTGTGGCGTCACAGTGCACCGCACGGTCTCCACAGATTAAATATTTTTATTAGAAATAGTAAGTATTCGTACAACAGTGCATAGTATTTCTATAAAAAATATTTATTCTGTGGAGACCGTGTGGTGGGTGCCCTGTGACGTCACTTTCTAATTGATAAGTGGTGATGTGTTTTGCAAATTAAAATTTCCCACGCTTTTTTTGCATTTTCATATAATATTTTAACACATTTAAGAGTATTTTATTTATAAAAAAATGTTTAACAAACAACACCAGAACAATAATGATTCGAAAATAAATGATTTCAAGTAAATGTATACTACATGCATATTCCCTATTCTAACAAATGCTACTAACAGCCGACACTTTTGGTAATTTAAATAAAGGACGTAATAATATAATAAAGGTAGGACGTAGAGTAGAACTAGAGTAGTCGAGGTAGTTTTTTGCCATCCCTTCGCAATTTCATCCATATTTTCAATAAATGTACGCTGAAGGAATGCTCTGCAGCGCCGCTCCGGTTACCTGCTATAGATAAATGTTTGGAAATCGTGGCCTACGGCTCACAAAGCAGTTTCAAATTCACGACTGCCCTGAGGTCACCGATGTGCTACGCGGCACTTTGATCCAGTAGAAGTGAGGTTACCGCTGACCTACGCGACAGACCAGTACCTACCTACAGTGACGCTTAAAGTTCTGCCAAAAGATAAGAGTTTTTCATTCTGCAGTATGTGTTAAAGGTAAACGTCATCATTAACCATCACGCCAGTGTCTAGCTTGTTCTGTTACCTAGTGTCATAAAATCTCACTAACCACAGGTGGTAGGAGCATTAAATCGATATTCCGCCTGACGTGCTATCAAAAAGTAGCTTACCACTATCAAGCAGAAAATCTGCCGCCATAACCTTATAATGTTTTGGCAGCACACATCCCTTGAGAGTCAGACAATTCTAGGCCTAGAGTGTTTTTACCATCTTCGACCACTTCATTGCATATTATCAGGCGAGATAGTGATCAAACGCTAGCCTATCAAATATAAAAATAATACTTAATTGTTTCACACGGTGATTAAAATTTGCAAGTAGGTAATGAAAAAAAAGTTTTCGCTCCCCAACATTATTTCAGTTAACGTTTTTTATACTCCTTTAAAATGTTCTGAAAAAAGCTACTGGTTAATTTTTACAAATGGTGCTATGACAACGCAGCGAAAATAATCTTGTAAAGGCTTTGCAAATTGCGCAACAGCTACCTGTAAAGCACAATGACATTGCTACGCTAAGAAGTGAATTACTAAAAGGATCCGTTTACAAACATCCGCATTATTCTAATCGCAACAAAGAAAGTTAAAGTGAGCATGCAAATTGTGTTAAAATTTTCTGTGCAAACTGGAACCGTCCTCAGAAAATACGTAAATGAACCCAGTCAGCTTTTTGTATGACTTATTGTACGGCTTGGATTCTAGAGGTTTAGGAAATGATGGCATACTGAACGGATTTTCATAAAATAAACCTAAGAATACTCTCAATTAAGACGCCTATCAAACAAAGTATATTAAATCAAAATCGGTTCATCCGTTTGGACGCTACAATGCCACAGACAGACACACACATACAGAGATACTTACATACATTCTGATACACAGATACACACGTCAAACTTTTAACAACCCTTCTTTTTGCGCCGGGGGTTAAAAAAGTAAGCCCGCCCGCGTTGACACTTCGGTATAATGTTAGTCCAGGTCCAGTATCCAGTATCGGCTTACCTATCTTCATGTAGGTGACCCAAGACAGGCTTTGTGTTATCTTAGAATAGCAGAAACCTTCGATACACCTAATAATATAGTAATACTTGGCAACACAATAGCCACTTTATGTTCTTGTATGACATTTGCAAGGTTCCGCTTGGAATTCTTATAGCTTTGCCAAACTGTTGAGAAGTAGGTATAGTTTTAATAATAGTGGGAAGAGCAGTTGTTGCCAGAAACCAATGAATTAGGTAATAACAAGTTGCTGCCCGGAATAAAGTGTAGCATATGTAAATTCATCTTCATTTCAATTTTTATCCAAATTCGTTCAGCTTTAGCGCTACTACGTAAGACTAACTCATACACAGGTAATTGATTATTCACAATTTAAGCATATTGGGCTCTGTGGCGAGTATTAGGATAGGCCTATGTCCAGTAATGGGCTAACAAGGCTGCTACAGCTGATGACGATGATGATGAATGTGCAAGTGTGGTAAAATTGATAGGCTTCAACAGCGGCTGCTACTTTCCACAAAACAAGACATGTTGTTTATTAGTATTCGGGCTTTTGCCATGCTGTTAAGTATAGTCACATATGAAGGTAGAAAAACACTTTTTGTTCAGCTACATTCATATACAAGCGAAACATGTCCCTAGACCGCGTCACTACTTTGCATCAAAGAAAGACTGTTAATCGTTCTCGATTTCCATCACTCTTGCAAAATAGTGGTAGTTGTATGTGCTTGCAATGAAAAAAATCGGTGCGCTGACCATCTTTTACCGTCTCTATAACGGGGAATGCTCTAAAGAGGTTTTTGACCTGATTGCACTATCGCCATTCTTTTATCGTACTGCTAGGCACCGTCAAAAAGCTCACCCTCACATCTTACAGACTTGGACGTCTCACACTACCCGTTTTAACCCGAGGATTTTTATCGATTTGTACCTGTAAGATGTGGAATGATCTGTCTGCTCCAATGTTCCCACCTAGCTATATAGGATGGAATATTTTAAAGAGGGTATCCACAAACTCCTCAAAGGTCGGTAATACAACAACAGCACTCATGGTGTTGCTTGCAGTTGTCCATAGGCGTCGGTAACCGCTTTCAAAACGAACATCATATGAGTAAGTCATCAAATCCTATAACAGAATAAGCACTCTTTTCACGTTGCTTTAAGTTTGAGACTTCTCGCAAATGTACTTACCTGATTTCTGTTCTGTACGTAGCACTATTATTTATTCTGTGTTTCTGTCACTCTATTGTATTTTAAAATTGCCAATAGGGTTGTAAATCTTATCTTACCTCAATGGACTTGACCTTATTTTTATTATACTTTGCGATTTTGTTAAAGCATACCTTGGGATTTGGCTACTGGACACCTGTTTTTGTAAAATTGCGATACTAGTACTAGTATACTATCGGAACGTGTTCAAGGGCAATAATACATGTCTTAGAAGTAAGTGGGCAACTAATATATATTCTAAAAGTAAAAGGTACAAATAAAGCAGTTGTTATATATGTAGGTACTACTTACCTGCCATAGTCTCAGCCGAATTTTTTTTTTTGCGTAGACTACTTATAAATGGATACTCAAGATTTAGCTCCGAGTAAATATTAGATACAGATATTATAGATTAGATATAGACAGTATAAATATACTAGTCTGTGGTAATACTGAAATATACAATAAAGTATTGCTATGGATTCAGACACATGCATACAACGCACACCGAAAGAATTGTCCAAAACAATAAAAAATGTTACCCAGATACAGCAAAATTGTAGTCTCTAGTCTCTACTAAGTTACCGACGCCTTCTACCATCGCAGTTCGCACACGTTTAATAGAGGAAGACGCAGATTGCAGTTAGCAGCTATAATACCTACAGCTGCATTTTGTTCAATATAATACATCAAATATGGCCGTAAAGCCATCTCGCTCAATATAAATATCACGGATACTTATGAGATTATCAAGTCGAGATTCAATAGGTCTTTAAAATCAGTCTTGTGTCAATTTAAAAAAGTACTTATTCAAATCACCCAGGTACTAACATAAATAAGTATAAAAAGCTATTTCCAACTACAGATTTCTGAAAAATCATGCTGCAATTTTAGAAATATCGGGTGCATGCAAGCAAAACTGCGAGCAACATCTATTCATATTATAATTATATCATTGAAGTGTGCTACTTAAGGTCTATTATTTGATACCCAAACGACTCTATAATAATAAAATAAAAAATTGTTTGATAGGCGTTTAGAAGTTATAAGGGAACAGATAAACATACATACATACCGATCAAACATAACCCTCCCGTAGTCGGGTAAAAAGAGTAAACTTTGACGCTTATAAATAAACTTGCAGGCTTCGCAACAGCTATCTACTAAGTTATAATTAACACATTTCATGTCTGAGGTAGATGATCAATAAGATCTAGGTCAAATGCTTAACAGTAAATTATAAAGTAATAAGTTCTGGTTATTACGAAACACATTTCGACATACAAATCTACACCTACTCACGTAGGTATCATTTAAAACTCAAGGAATTGGTCTGTCTGAACTTTTGTAAGCTCGATTGTTAAGACCTTGGTATTATAGTTATTGCATGCTCTATCTAGCGTAGGAAGGTAATTTTGATCCAAAGCTATGTTTAAGGAGAAATATTGATACGCGTGTGATTTTTTTTGTAACGGACTTGCATGTTTCATTTACACCAGTCCTTGCAGATTTCCTTTCATAAAAGTATAGGAACATAGTAGGTAAGGATAAGGTATACAAGGATAGGTAAGTAGAAGATGTTTTATATTGTATATAATTCGTCAACAAGTTAGACTACTATAATCATATAACTAACTTCTACATACATATAACAATATCAGCACAGACAATTAAAATTTTGTATCTTACTTTTTTCATTATCTGATGGGCTGGCGTTTGACCACTATCTTGCCTGGTGGTAAGGGATGATGTGGCCTAAGAAGGTGAACACGCTAGGTCTACAATGTTCTGACTCTCAAGGGCTGTAGGTATACTGCCGGAATATCGCAAGGTTATGGCAGAAGATTTCCTTCTTGATGGTGGTAAGCTACTTTTTTGGTAGCAAATCAGGCGGACGCTAATGGAATGGAAGCTGACTATATCTATTTTCATTTTATAGACATTGTCACTATTTCGTCAGAATCTGTGATCAAATTTGCGTAAAAATATTTTAATCAAAAGCATACAGTCTACAGACATATCGTATAGAGAATACACTTTAGGATGTATAGACTTTAGGGTGATCTGCCCCTGAATCCCAATAATTTGAAAATCTGTATGGATTCAGAAGTTTCATATTTAACTTTGAAGATTGATAAATCCGTGAGCTATTTTGTGGTGGAACCCTTGCCAATAAGAATCACAGATTTTTTCAATTTTAGTATTTAAGTGGTTTATTTATTTAAATTTAAATTAATTCTATCAGAATATTGAAGATGTTTACACCCACAGGTGTTTACCATCTTCAATTATAAATCTATATGAATTTTAATTTTCATTATAGCCAAGCAGATCCACATACAAAACCGAGTTTCGTACATAATTGCGTGCTCACGATTCGTGCAAGCCGACCGTCCGTGAAGATAGTAAGTACGTCTGCGTGCGCCTTTATCTATCAGAAGGCTTGGCCGGTGCGGTCAAAGCATTCAGTTAGGGATATGCTAGAAATAGCTGGCAACTTTGTAGATAGGGGCTAGTCGGGCATGTAGGTTTGGTCACAGAATAAATAATAATACATTGGTTTGAGCTTTAGAAATATGTTACGTTTGGTTAGTATATTTAGGACAATGGCTGTACTTTCGAGGGTAAATGACTAAGTTCTGTGTCATTATACACAAAACTTAGTCATTTACCCTGGTCTTTATTGCAGTATAATTAAGATAGTTTAAAAACTAAAACAACCGACTTCAATGCCCCGTGAGTCAATTTCAGTAGCAAGTTTGAGACGTTTATCGTCATATCTCTAGAGATACTTATCAGATCTAGATGAAATTACAATGGGACTACCCCGGAAACGTACCCTACCGATAACAAAAATAATCATTCGAATCGGTTCAGAATTGACGGAGAAATTGCGTAACGGGGAGTGTGCATCGGAACTTCATAACTTGATTCCGCCATCCCCTTTTTATATTCGGACGAGCAGGGATACTAAGAGGCGCCACTGCTTCATGGTGGATATAACATTTACGCGTACAAAGCGATTCGCTTTTTCTTTCATCATACGTACTGCCAAGGAATGGAATTCCCTGCCCGAGTCTGTGTTACCGATTAGATACAACATAAGGGGCTTCAAGTCGCGAGTGAATAGGTATCATTTGGGTAAGCGCGCTACATCATCGACCGCATCGTCACTTAACATCAGGTGAGATAGTGGTCAAGCGGTACCCATTTTCACATTAAAAAAAAAAACATACAGACTAATTGAACTCCTTTGTTTTTGGAAGTCAGTTGAACGGTGAGCAGACTCGAATTAGCTAGACACTTTGTATAATAAAGGCCAGTTGTCTATGTCTACCTACATGGCCAAAGCCTATTAATACGAACGATAGGTTGGTCAGTCTTTAAATGTGTTATGTTTGGTTAGTATATATAGGATAATTGATGTATGTACTAGGTACTAGGTACCTACATGTGAGCGTAGATAAAAACGTTGGTGAATAATGGGATATATGTTGCAGCAAAAGTGAGCAGGTTGGAATTTGTTTATTTGGGCTATATAGCCAACTAGCCCCCAACGACAGGTTGGTCAGTAATTGAAGATGTTTCGGTAAAAGCATTATTAGGAGGATGAATGTACTTTTAAAGGTATTGTATAAAATTTTGTGATAAATGTTGTAGATATATGTTTCAGTGACAATTAGCAGTGTAGATAAATTTAAGAACTCTATGCTACTCAATCTCTGAATCTGAAGTTTGAAGTATCTTTTTTGAAACGAAAATAAACTTCGCTCTTATTACCTAAAGTCTCCGTCACGAGAAGCTATAAATTATGTAAACAAACATCTTTTACTAAGTAAACATTTTATACTGCGAGATAATAATAAATTGACCATATTCAATCGACATGAAATATAGACGGGTTATATGAAAGTAACAACCTATTTAATTAGTCGGATCATATTTTAACGACGCAAAGCGCTATCGTTTGTGTTTCTTGGTACCGGACGCAGGGATTGTAAACTATCGGGACGCCATTTTGAAATAAACGCGTCATTCGAGTTTCGAATGCGTACGAGTACGAAATTAATTTTTTTTGTTGGTCCAAATGTTGTGAACTCCTGAACACTTGTTTACATAATTTATAGCTTCTCGTGACGGGGACTTTACCTACGTATTTTTAGGGTTCCGTAGTCCTGACAAGGAACCCTTATAGTTTCGTCATGTCCGTCTGTCTGTCTGTCTGTCTGTCTGTCTGTCCGAGGTTTTGCTAAGAGACCGTTAATACTAGAAGGCTGTAATTTTGTGGGGATATGTAAATAAATTACGCCGCCAAAGTGCTGAAATAAAATTTTGAAAAATATTATTTTTTAGGGTAGCTCCCCTATATGAGAAGTGGGGATGAATTTTTTTTATCGTCTACCCCATCGTGTGGGGTATCCTTGAATAGGTCTTATAAAATGAATTAAGGGTTGCTAATACCATTTCGATTGAATGCTCCATTTACGAAATATTAAACTTTAAAGTTCAAATTTTTGTTCCAGTAGGGCGTCCCCGCCCTCTAAAAGCTAAACTGCTGGCTTGAAAAATCTGAAAAAAATTGTGATAATAGCGCATTTCATGAACTTTAAAGGAAAATTATAAGATAACTTTAATAGTTTAGCAGTAATAGTCGTTGAACTTGGGTGTTGGATAATTTTGTACCAAATACAAAATCCTTAGAATTAATCCTTTAAAGTGACAAAGACGGAGTACCTAGTTGCTTGTTTATAACGGGTAAAGACTTGCATTGAATAACAGGCTACTACGGAACCCTACACTGCGCGTGGCCCGACACGCACTTGGCCGGTTTTATTTCATCTTTAGTTATACTCATTTGAATTTGATCTACGAATCTGAATCGAACATGTCAACAGTACTATATAGCAAAGCGCTTGATTGTTGCTACATGCACAATCTATCACACAAAGCTTTAGAACTGAAATCTGAATATTAAATTCATACACCCAACGTCACCGCAAAAAGATCCAAAATGACTATTCCTGCCATAAATTCACATCGACGAAAGCGAAGATTAGGTAGCAAGTGAAGCCAAAACTCGATATTGGGTGAATAATCGTCGCCACTACCGGCGCGGTGGCTGGCCGGATGTGCCAGATTTATACCCGACTGTACCCGGCAGGCCGTACCTCGGGGTACCCGGGTATGACCAATGGGTCTCGTACACTTTTTGACCAGTTTAATGCTGGTCGAGTCGAAATATTGATTCAATATCGAATTTTTCTGTTCAATTATGATCAGTATATTCCTAGTCAAACATGTCATAATTGGTTGTAAATAAGTATTGATGATTTTCTATTTTATAATTATTTACCGACTTCACAAAAAAGGAGGAGGTTCTCAATTCGTCGGAACTTTTATTGAATTTTTAAAAAATTTTTTGAAGTTATACTTCTTTTGGCGCGATAGAGAAAAATGATGAGAGTGAATTGTTACAATGCGCGCGCACACCGACACCTAAATTTAACATCGTGAAGTTAGTTCTAGGTGGTACGATGCGCGCGCACACCGTTACCTAAATTCTATACCGTAAAATTAGTTCTAGGTGTCATGACTATGTTCAAGTTGTATATGTCATTTCGTAAGAACGTCATATTTAACGTCATATTTTTACGTTAATAAAACCTTTTTTATTTAAATAAAATCTTTTTGATTAATTTTAATATTTATCGTTAATCACTACTGCATTTTAGTTTTTTTTTCTACACGCCACAGAAGTATAACATCTAACGCGTGTACATAAGTACGCACACGTTTTTTTTTATGTATGTTCACCCATTACTCGAAGATGCCTGAACCGATTTAGAAAATTCTTTTTTTGTTTCAAAAGGTACCCAGGTGGTCCCATTTAAATTTTAACGGAATCAGACGAGCCTTTTTTAATATATCAACATTTGTATAACGACGCATTTACTTATCTCGACGACTTACTACTTGCTGGCACTTTACTTAGGTACTGGCACAGATTATGTCATAGTTACTTCGTCTACAAGCAACTTTGCTAGCGCGATGTTTGAAGTTGGTTCTCTTAGTTTTATAAACGATCTTAAATTATTTTTATCTGCACTCATACCGTCATGTTCTGATTAGGTATGTATAATTAAAGAATAGTACCATAATGATAGACTCGATGCATGTACAACTTTAAATCCAATTAAAAGGTTTAATCGATCGATTTTTTTTAACAAAATAATGCTTTTTTTATTAACTAAATAAAGCCTTTTTTTATTATAGTATCATAATTTATGGGACCGCGTTAAAGCGCATGCGCGGTTGACTAATTGTTAGGGAGTTATTATGCAACAGTTTCATAAACTACTACATATTACAGTTTATTTTACGGTGGTTCTCGTGCACTCATTGTCCAGTTTAATGTTGATCGGAAATAACATATAACTAAATCAATCAGGGTAAAAATATTGAAATGAATTTTTAGAATTGAATTTGCCTGTTTATTTCATCTTATTGTACCCGGAAAACCGTTCCACTGGATACCTATGATCAGTATAGATCCCAATTGGTTACACTAGCTGAATGTACAATTAACATTCTTTTGTGTGTACTCCACACGGCTTACCTTTAACACAGAGAAAAAAACAAGATTTGTCATCTAAACGTAAATATTGATTCAATGTGATTATCAGTCAAAACAGCAGCCTAGCCTTTTTAGTAGCTACTTCCTGTGAGGCGTTGTTGTTTGATGGATATAGCATAAAGTTCTTCAAGAAGTCTTATTACTATATTATATTCTTGTCAGACCACTGGTTGCACTAGCGACCCTACATAGTGCACGTCGACCTCATCAGCACACCGCTTCCGTACTGTCGTCGATCTCTTCATAAAGCACAGAGTTGCCTTGAGGGGCGCAATTTATGGCGTGGAAACGTCATAGGGTCCTGTGTTTGAGCGTATATCATGTATGTTAGCTCTGCATGATACGTCTTCCTTGGTTGGTTACCCGTCTTTATCGAGATTGTGCAATCGATGCGCGATGTGCAGAACTTCACGCCTCTTGGTATGAGATACAATGTACGTTTAATTTGATAGCGTTGTTTTGTTTGTTAAATGGTTTTGATTTGATCTATATGTATTGTGTGGTTTGTGGTTTTTCTTGTCGATTTGTCTTTATTAGAATCGGATTTTGGTCACGATCATATCTCATGGTCAGTGACGATGCGGTCTACGGCAGAATCTTGCTTTGCACGGATTGTTTGAGAGCCCAGAATGCAGTGGGAGAATGGTTGGTTTTGACGCCAGAAATTGTGAGTTCAAATCGCCGCCGTGGACCAATGAATTTTTATATCGAAACATTTATGTGCGCATTTTACAGTGGCCCTCTCGGTGAAAGAAACGCTCTACCTCCGCCATGGTGGTAAGACTCTGTCTAGTATCTGCCTGGCCAGCTACAACCCCTTTAAGTCGGAAAATCTGTCGCCTAACATCTAATATGTTCCGGCAGCTGTCCATGAGAGCCAGTTTCCCATTTTAGGCTTAGCGTGCTACCATCGCATCGCATCATTACTAACCAATAGGAAGATGTGACGCTAGCCATTACGATATTTAAAAAAATAAGTCGAATCCATATCAACTAAGATAGACTATTATAATAAGATTAACTTGTCTAACTTATGATACCAGTTTATTCCATTTCGAGGTAAAAAAAAATGTCGTGAATGCATACCTATAAACGCTCTACCTCCGCCATGGTGGTAAGACTCTGTCTAGTATCTGCCTGGCCAGCTACAACCCCTTTAAGTCGGAAAATCTGTCGCCTAACATCTAATATGTTCCGGCAGCTGTCCATGAGAGCCAGTTTCCCATTTTAGGCTTAGCGTGCTACCATCGCATCGCATCATTACTAACCAATAGGAAGATGTGACGCTAGCCATTACGATATTTAAAAAAATAAGTCGAATCCATATCAACTAAGATAGACTATTATAATAAGATTAACTTGTCTAACTTATGATACTAGTTTATTCCATTTCGAGGTAAAAAAAAATGTCGTGAATGCATACCTATAGGTATTATTAAAATTCAACCTTACATTTCTCACTAAATGAAATTCTTAGACTCCGATTCTACCATAAGTACCCCTATAAACACTAATTACTAACAAAATAGCTCAGCTTAAGTGCTGAAACTCCGGTAGAAAATTTTCTCGCAACACGCCACTTTCAATTCGGCCGAGAGTCGAACCGAATTATGACATAATTACTAAAAGCTTTCCGACGAATAAGAATAAGTCCTAAATCAATGTCTGTTCTCATTAGGCCGTGTGCGGAGTCCCGGGGGTAAACAACGTACCCTTCGACTGCCGTCGGTCTAGACGCGACCTTAATCACGCTGCGACAGTGTCTTTTTGGCTTAAGTTCTAGAATTCAAGGTGACATGGATTTTTCTGGCATGTAAAATAATGTTATGGCAATGCAAGTGTAATTTAAAAAGCTACCCACAACGCTTGACATGTTTAATAATCTTCGAAATGCCAGAGATAAAACGTAATTAATATCAAATTATACTAAACGTATTTAGAAATAACTGGGGAGAACTATTATTACTTTTTCGATTCAAAAACTACATACCTATCAAAATCAGCGACTTGTATCAGATCGGTTTAAATTTATCATCGTAAATATTTGATGAGCTTTCAGCAGAGTGTAAGCAAAGCATTCATTTTATCTCTAATTGTGTCAGACTTTTCTGTGCTAATGCAGTAAAGTTGATTTTTTCATTGAGAAATTGTGTAATGATTAAATGGTTACCTCTTATTTTGCTGACAAATGTATCTACTAAACGGACTGTGTATAGATTCGGATGCAGTTTGCTTATACACGTTATCTACCACAAACGAATGTGTGTGTAACATACCTAGCTAGGTTGCAGTATCTATATGTATAAATTGTATTCAAAATTGTAACAATAGCACACACCTCAAAGCTATGCCTATACATATGTAGGTACGCGCTATGCACACCCATTTTTCCACAGTCCAAGCCCCAAATCACACACAGCTAATTCACCGGTCTTTGTTATAAATCACCAAAGCATTTTTGTTTTCAACGCACCGATAACTCTTTTGTCATTGTGCGATGGTGGGGGCCGATGGAGTTATTTATATTGTCGTATTTTCCTTTGGAAAGAAAATTTCCTTTCTGCGCTTCATGGGTCAGTGGGTACCGGCGCACCAGGGTGCCTGGAATAGGGCTGGATGTGCGATTTTAATTAGCAGGTTTTACGAACTATATTTGGCATCAAACTTTTATTGTTGCATTTCCTATAGAAATAACTAAAAGTACGTGTAGTAGCATATATTAAAGCATATATTAAGCATATATTAAATAAACTGAAGAAGATGATAAACATTATCTTATGAATAACTCAATTAGATCCTCACCTTTTTAAATGCTTGCAATATCAATGCATTCTATTTGGAATTCCCACTGACCAAAAATATATCTCTGTACTTCAGATAAGTATTTACTGAACTAGATGTGCCCCGCGATATCGCTCGCGTAAAAAAAGTAATCTCATCTAATCCTTTGTACACACTAAACTTATACAAAATTTCAGCTAAATCGGTCCAGCCGTTGGACCGTAAAGAATTCCCAAACAAACAAATAAACAAACTGACTTTCACATTTAGAATGTTAGTTTTGATTGATTATAAAGCATCATACCTGTTTTAGGTGTTCTTCTTCTGTTCTGTGACTAGGTGGAGCGACGACATTTGCAAAGCGGTGGGCAGTGACTGGGAAACAAAGAGCCGAAGATCGGGCTCAGTGGCATGTCTTGGATGTTTTAAATGTGTATTAATATGCAATCCTTATTTTTTTTGGATAACGTAGGATCGCTGACAAGTCGCTATTGAATCTTTAATATCGTTGCAAGTCGGACCTACTGACACATGAGTAAAGAAAAGGAACAGAGACAAAGCTTCATACAACTGCGCTGTGATGATGACGTAGATGCACGTGAGTGCGTGAGCACTAGCGGCCTGTGTGCCGCCTGTCAGTACGGAGTGAAACCGGTTTATAGTGGCTCGGCTGGTGCTTTAACTCAGGGCTGTCGCTCGTGTCGCGTCATGTTATATTATATTATTTTTCATCCCATCTATTCAAAAAGTAATAGTTGGTTCCTCGACAAGTGCGCGCAAAGTAGGTCTTTTGCACCCTAGGGTGGGAAAGTGATTTTTAATTTTTGGCTTATGAATGTTCTTTTATAGTGCCCTGTCTAAGAATGTTCAATGAAACTCCTGACATTTCATAACATCACATGACATTTCGTGACATATCATGGCATTTCGTGACATTTTGTTACATTTCATGACATTTCGTGATATTTCATGACATTGAATTAAATTTCATGACATTTTGTGACATGTCATGCCATTTTGTGACATTTCATGACATTGAACTATATTTCATTGCATCGAATTATATTTAATTATATTTCGTGACATTGAATAATATTTAATGAAATTTCGTGGCATTTTTTGACATTTCATGACATAAAATGACATTTAGTTACTTTTCATGACATTTCGTGACATCTTTTGATATTTCATGACATAAAATGACATTTTATGACATAAAATGACATTTCATGACATTTAGTTACTTTTCATGACATTTCGTGACATTTTGTGACATTTCATGTCATAAAATGACATTTCATGAAATTTCATGACATATTAAGACATATCATAACATTTCTTGACATTTTTTGACATTGAATAATATTTCATGATATTTCGTGACATATTGTAACATTTCGTGACATTTATGACATTTCGTGACATTTTCGTGACATTTCATGACATTTCATGACATTGACATTAAATGACATTTTGTGACATCTCATGATCATGATCGACATACATAGTTGTCGACAATGATGAAGCTTGAAAAAAAAAAGTAGGTCATATTTACTTGAAGGAGAATTTTATTACGATAAAGGTTTTTCTGTTTTTAGGGTTCCGTAGCCGAATGGCAAAAAACGGAACCCTTATAGATTAGCCATGTCTGTCTGTCTGTCTGTCTGTCTGTCTGTCTGTCTGTCTGTCTGTCTGTCTGTCTGTCTGTCTGTCTGTCTGTCTGTCTGTCTGTCTGTCTGTCTGTCTGTCCGTCCGTCCGTATGTCACAGCCATTTTATTCCGAAACTATTAGGACTACAGAATTGAAACTTGGTAGGTAGATGTATTCTGTAAACCGCTTTCCAATTTTTATACAAAAATAAAAAATATAAAATTTTAAGGGGGGGCATCCCATCACATACATGGAACTGGAATTTTAAAAAAAATTTTCTTCAAACCTATACGTGTGGGGTACATTGAGGTTCCTAAAATCATTTTTTCTCAAAGTCAATCATTTAAAGGATAGGCACGTCTAAAGTGGTAAAATGTGTGCCCCCCCCCCCCCCCTCTAACTTCTAAAGTAAGGGAGTGAAAAATCTAGAAAAAATGTATTCTGTAGATCTCAATAAAAACTATCAACAAAATTGGTTTGAACGAGATACAGTCAGCAGTTGTTGAGATAAAGCGACTGCAAGTATAACTTTGTTTTTCATACAAACACTATGAAAAACAAAGTTATTTTTGTAGTTGCGAAAAATCAAAGTCATAGAATACTCTACTATGTTACGGAACCCTACGAGTGCAAGTCCGACTTGCACTTGGCCAGTTTATTTTTTTGTACCAACCCAACAAGAATAGGTAAACATTTTGTCCGTTCCTTAGAAGGTTTGTCACAGTTCCTTCTTTACTCATGTGCTACTGATATCGCTCAGTTTGGTCGGCAATCGGCATACCTATCCAAACCGTTCAGTACGAGTTTTGCTGATGTTTAAACTGTTTGAATAGTCCAGAAAAAGTAAGAGTTATTATTAATATTATAAATTCTGGGTATATTTGGATAGTGTATTGAAGCATGCCAACTGTTCATTAAGAAGAAGTTTGGATTAGCTTAAGAAATCTAAAACAACCTAAACGAGGATTCTTTAAATAAAGTTAATGTTAAACCCACAAATTAGGTTCTCAAACTTTTAAGATTGCCAATTACCAGTTGCTTCCTTCTTCACATACACCCACGGCTCCCCACAGATCGTTGCTCGGAGAAATAATTGTTTATTTTCGACAACCGCACTTGCGTCCGGCACTAACGATCATGTAGCATGGTCACCCTCGTTGTTAGCGATTCAATTATTTAGATTCATGGCTCCGATCGCTGAAGAGGCGCTTGAATTGAACAGATTCTAGCGCGAAAGCAAAGAGTCTGAATAAATAATAACAATCTAGTAGAGAAAATAGAAGTCAAAATGCTGAAGAAGTAGGTAATGTTAGTAGAAGACATTCGTGGAAGTTAGAAATAAATCAAACATTTACACAATTGTTTCATTTCACCCGAGGGAGTAAAATGCGGTATAACAAAATATCTGAATGAAATCAACACAATTTAGACGTAAGCAAATTTTAAATAATCTAAGGTCGTTTCAGAATGAAAAACCGACTTCAAATGTCGCGCTAGTCACTTTCAGTAGCAAGTTTGAAGTGTTTATCCCCAAATCTCTGGAGATACTCATCAGATTTCGCTGAATTTATAAGAGACCATCTCAATAGTATGCTCTTTTTAATAAAAAAAAAGAATTTTGAAAAGCGGTCCACAAAGACAGAGAAATCGATGAGCATATATAAATATATATATATGTATAAATACAGATGAACGGTGAATTTCCTCCTTTTTAAAGTTGGTAAAAAATACTGCTTTAAACCAGCATGTATATTGGCAAAGCAGTCATTCATGACATAATTTTATTGAGATAAAACTACCGGTTACATAATTTACAAAAAAATTATTAAAATGAAAATAAATATAGTTAAAAATAGCGCGTCTAAATCAGCCATATAATCATTAAATAAAAACAGTAAAGGTACGGCCACACCGTGGCGTCCTGCGAACTGCGGGTGCGATCTTAGTAGGTACTTTTCAATTGTTTTCTGATCGCGTTTGGTGTGAACCAGTCGGTACAAATACTACAGCGCTATCTGATCGCCGCCGGGATCGCGCACGCAGGACGCTTCGGGGTGTCCGTACCTTTACATCTTGAACAAGCCACTAAACCAAGTTCATTTATATCCATACAATCTTGCAAAATCGCGTGCAAACGTGAATGTAAACAAAACATGAAAAAAAACAATATAAGCAAACCGTCACTCAAAAATCCAAAGTTCATCTTCCCCAATAGTGTTGAATCGACCTTACCCCAGCTAGAACATAGAGGCATAAATAACACGTAGCCGAAAGCTTGCGAGAACAACAATGGCAAATGTCGGGGCTCACCCGCGAGTATTGTACCGTAGCGCGGGAGGCGTTACGAATCAATGGAGGGAATTATCGGCACTAGATACCCGGTGGAGAAGGTATCTGAAAAAAAAAATGATATCAGATAGAGTTTTATATTGCCAGCTCAAACTATCATAAAAAAGGCAGACAGATTCGTGCCGAACACCCGAGTGAACGCAAGTTCAGTAATACTAAATGCTTGAGTAATACGCTTCCGCGCTCAGTTTGTTACCAAGCGGCAGCAGGGTCGGACACTTCCGTGCAGTATTACTTCGCAGCGTTGCTTACACAGTAATCATGCCATATTGACTATGCCGGACTGAGCGCAGAAACTTATTACTCAAGAATTTAGTATTATTGAACTTGCGGTCACTCGGGTGTTCGGCATGAATCTGTCTGCCTTTTTTATGATAGTCTGAGACTGCCAGTATGCGAAATCATTATCCACAGCCTATCTGATCCCATTGCTAGGTTATAGACTGGCTCAATGTGCTCCTAGCACTTGTGATCGAACACCCATGCTAGGATTTAAAATGGTGATTTATTGCTTAGAAGTCAAGCCAATATATCCTTTACGCCAACGGGGCTCACATTATTAGTTGCATTTATTTACAGTATGAGGGTTTTTTTAGATTCTATTAATTTTAATAGATTCTATACATTCTCCTTCTATTTTGACGTATGTGTTACTACAGACTTAAACGATTACGATTCACATACTGTCGAAGTTTGATGAAAGTTAGATGACAATAATATTCTCTCTTTAGCACTGATTCGATGGAAACTAAGATTGTTGTAAATATAACTTTTGAGAATAAATTCTTAATAAATTTCAATAAGACAATTTGGTCAGCAAAAACCATGCAACAATTAACACCTCTCAGCAGTGGCAAATTCAAAATTTCGTAAAATATAAGCACTTAAGCCTCTCCACGAAATGCTTGCTAACAAATTTATATCTTGATAATGGCGACTCCACTGTCAATCCTGTGCCAGATTAGGTCGTCCCACGCTGCGTATCGAGAAGAGGTAAATGAAATGCTGTCCGGAGGGGAAAAGTTAAATTACTGAATTTGAGGGTCAAAGATATAAGTCTTCCGTGGACGTATACGCCTATTGGATAGTTGATTTAGAACGTTTGTTTTGATGTCAATTATTGCAGCGGTGATGTATTAATTTCTTAAAATATTTGTGTCTTTTGTCAGATTATTGCCAGCAATGCCAGCTGCAATAATTATGTTATGCATAACATTTAGTTTTCTTTATATGGTTGACGAAATACCACTTCGATGTCACTTGGTGTAAATTGAAGATGCAATCATAGGTGTAGCAGGCCAAGAAGGTGCATAAGTATGTATCGTCTATGATATGTTACCATCTTCGACCGCATCATCACTTACGAACAGGTGAGATAGTGGTCAAACGCTAGCTATAACTATAAGATATTTTAAAAAAATATTTAAGATAAATAGCCACAATATATATCATAGCTATGCTATATTCTATTCATAAGGTTAGTCTTTGAAGTCCCCTTAGTTGAAGGTAGAAACAGAAGTAGACTCAGACAAAAGTTTGGCTAACTGAAAAGTTAAGTTACAAGCCAAATTAACGTCTTGTTTGATGTTCCCATCTCAGTCTGAGTAGAGATTGAGATGGGAACATCAACGGATAGGATGTGAAGATCCAAAGCGTCTGCTACCTTTGCTTTGAATTTGGAAACAGAATTTGATATCTTTCAATATAAATTACACAATCCACCTGCAGCGCTTTAAATAAAATAAAAACTACATCTGATACAACGCCGAAACACTTTCAACAAATTCGATTAAAATCGTTCGGATTTTTAAAACGCCACGCTCGCTTTGATTGACTTTGCCGAATTTCCCCTTGTTTTGAAATAAATTGAACCACACGCTTCAGAAAAAGTTACCTTAACTCATTTGTATTACGGTTAACTTTTGCTAATCACTATAACGTTTTTTTTCGGTTTTCCGCATATAAGTGGTCGATTTTGTATTTATGGGAAAGGAGCTTAGTAGGAATCCCTAAGGGTTCCCGCTCTATTTCTAAATTGTACTGTATTGTTCGCCAGAAGGGAGCAGTTCAAATTATTCTTTTCCTGTCTCATTTATCGTAAGTACATATATTTAAATGAATGAAGTTATTAAGTAATTGAAAGCAATAAAATAAACGACGAAAACGTTTGAAACAATTCCCTCGCCGCGTTTGATAAATGAGTCGCATTATTTTAAAAAGTTGAATCCAAAAAGGGTCGTTGTAATGACCCCAAAGGTAATCGCTACCAGAAACCCTCAATTGCCGCCAAATTTAAAATTCGAACGTCATAATCTAACTTTTTTCTTGTTCTAAAAAGTAAAACCTTTAGCTTATCCTATTTATTATGTTACAAAGGAAAATGCTCTGTATGGTTTAGATATAACGTTTTTTATTGAATGTGTTCAGTTAAAAAAAAATGTAACATCTGCCGTTAGTCGGGAAGGCGGCTCGCGCGCATTGGAAATTTTTGAAAAAAGCCCGACGCCAGAACAGATGCGACATGTCGGATTCCAACAAGCAGCTGTTTATTAAATACCCACATAGATTAAACTGGACAATTCCTTTGTTTTTGTTTGCGAACAATATTGTCTCTTAAATAGTTTTGACCCTCTTTGAGATATGCGGGTGAGATAGCTTAATAATTCGTATAGTCTTTTGTAACTACCACTTGTTTGTAGCTACTGATGTTTGATATGAAAATTGGTTGTAATTAGACACTTGTTGTGGCATTTTATTTTCAATAAAAGCCATTAAAGGACATACAGCATACCTAAAATGTCTGAAATGTTTTAGAAGCTAAGGGTATTAGATGTAAGTGGTTATATTTTACTACGTAATATGTAGTATCATTAGGTAAAAAACTCAGAGCATCTTTTTTTGTAGGATTAAGTAACGGTTAGAAAACGACTGTTAAAACGGTTAAGACTTAAGCCAACGCTCTCATAAACTGAACAATTTTAATCGAGTCATAAAACACATAAATCGGTTAAAGACTATAGTAAATATAAATCGATAAACATTGTTTTCGGAATGTTACAAAAAAAAAAATCTAACGAACTCCGGTTATTCCCGTAACAAAAGGGAAATTTCATGGTCAATTTTTATATGATTCGTGGAAGTTGGCACTGGTTTAAATTAAAGCAGGGTTTAACTGTCGTTGGACACGCGAACGTTGCGTGGTTCGAATTAGGCAGAGTTTCGAAACAATTTGATATTTTCAAACGTTTTCGGCATTTCGAAGCTGTATATAAAATTGTTGGAATTTTGTCTGTTTAGACGTCTATATCAACTGTAGGGTTAACGTATTCGAATGAAGTTTTGACAAACAGTGTGACTGTAATAATTATATCGTGATATGTTGCTTAATATATAATGGGTCCGTTAGTATATAACAGACTGCCTGAGACCGTGCGTAATGCGCCCGTGGAGGGCGTATGCTTTAAAATACGTTTGAAAAAATGGCTGTTGAGCCACTGTTTCTACAATTAAATAAATTTTAAATATTGCCGGAATTTATTTAATTATATTGACGCTTATATTTTTATATCAAGTATAATTATTATATTACAATAATTTTAATACATTTTTATTAAGTTTGATATACTTGGTATTATATATTTGCTGTATGTCTATTAATATTGTAATAGTCTGCAGATCAGCAATGACATGTAACGATGTTGTTATGAATAAACAATTTGTGTTTGTATTTTTCATCTGTGTTAAACGATATCGAAACAAAAACGGTAGGTATATACCATTAATTGTTAGATGTCAGACTCATTATCTTTATATATATCTCATACACTGCAGTAACGTGCAAAACTGTGTCTATCCAGAATTGTGCATGCTTCTGTTTATACGTAATAGGTAGACGTCATCGCTTACCATTACGCGAGCGACGCGCTTGTCCTGTTGCCTTATATTATAAAATAAAAATATATCTCAGAAACTTGATATACAATATTCTAAATTAAAAGAATAGTTTAGTACTTACCCCCATGACAGGGCGCGCGCGTGGTAATGTAGCCGCTTGCAATAAATATGTAATTATTTAGCTTTGCAGAGTAGTACCTATTGCATAATATACGAATAACACAACATGTTTAAGCTTATAAGTTTTTATGGTCACCAATAATACTTCTTAATACTGTTATTGGGATTTTCACCATGTTTTTCATTATTTATGACGTTTCAATTCGATTACTTCTACCCTCAATCTACAGTTCCGAGATCATGGCGCTCGCAATAGAAGCGAATATATTATCGATACCTTTACATATTGGATGCGTTGCTCTAACAAAAGAAATTTAATATTCCTCTTAAAACATTCTTTACAAAAATTTTCCAAACTGAAATCAAAGAACTTGTTTATTATTCTTTATATATCTAATAAGCTAGAGTTTGACCACTATCTTACCTGTGGTGGTAAGGGAATACGTTAAAGGTGCGGCCACACCGCGACGTCCTGCGATCTGCGGGCGCGATGTCAGTACTTTTCAATTGTTTTCTGATCGCGTTTAGTGTGAACCAGTCGGTACAAATACTACTGCGCTATCTGATCGTCGCCTAGATCGCGCACGCAGGACGCTGCGGTGTGTCCGTACCTTAATATAACTTTAAAACTACCTTTCTAGAAACAAACAAATAAACCTTAAGAAATTAATAAACACTAAAATGTAGGCTACCAAACCAATAGGTAAATTTCCCAAAATGCTGGCTGTATTCCCCTATTGAAGGGCGATGCTTAGTCTCTGAGCTACATACAAAAAAAAACAAATTAAAAAGAAATCACTTTAAAGTAACGACATACTAGTAAGATAGCTACTGTATCCGATAGCCTGTTTCAAACTAATGGCAAATATGTACATTCAAAATAAAGGGATTTACTCAAGATGTTATCAGCCAAAAATAAAATAAAATTTGCAAAATAAAACACTTAACTGTATAAACGAGGTAAATTAATTATGAAGAGCCATTAAACCGCCGATTTGTAAAGTAATGAGTTGCTAACGAGGTGTCAAACGTTTTGGTGAATGATTTTTTATGGCTCTATTAACAATTTTGAGTTTAAGCGGCGTTTTGTTTCGAAATCAGTTAATTTTACGGTGTAGGTTGATGTAGACGATACCTTAATGACATAATTGGCTTAAGTTGTGAAATATTTTCAAAGTAAATAATGGCAGTAAGTGAGTAAGGCGTGTAAGGGAGCACAAATAACACATTAGAGCTCCCAGCCAACCTTACCTGCCCGTGGTGCATCCTGCTGGATAACGAACGAGGCTCTGGCGACCGAAACTAGCAGTATAACCATTTCAATATTATGGCGTAGGTAAACACTAAAGGCCAGGGAAGAGCAGCAGCGTCACTGGATTCGAGAAGCTACGTCCTGCGTTCGTCAACTTACCTGCTTAGTATAGCAATTAGGGCACAACCCTATCAAACGTATAATGGAAAATCCAACAAAGCCAAGGCACTCATCACCTACGATTATAACGCACGATTCGGCTAGACGATTCTCTGGCGCAGCTGGATATGGAGCTGAAACACAAGATTTTTAATTTATTTTTTATCTTATAGGCTAGCGTTTGAACACTACTCGCCTGGTCGTAAGCGATGATGTGGTCGAAAATGGTGAACACGCTAGACCTAGCATGGGAACTAGCTCTCAAGGATAGCTGCTGGAACACATTAGATATTTAGCGACATAATTTCTAACTTGAAGCCTGTGAAAATGTCACATTCTGGGGTCAATTCAAGTCCGATAACAAGGAGAGGACACCATAACCATAACGATAAATTGGGACATTTTACCAACTACGGCGAAGGAGATTAGCCATTCGAAGGCGGCGTAGGGATTCTGGTCAACAAGGTTCTTAGTAGTTCAGTTGTCTTTTCACTGGATCATCTTCAGTGCATCGACCAGGGTATCGTAGGTTCATATAAGTTGGAACTCGTTGAAGACATGCACATAATTTATATATTGCTAGATATGCCCATCCTTGTAATCATCCGTACCAATTCTTCTTCTTTCTAACTGTCTCTTTACGAAATAGCGACTTTGAAAATAAAATATCCATATAATATACTTAGGCTTCGAAGGCCCAACGGTGTAGTAGGAGAATGGTAGGCTTTGACGCCAGATGTACTGAGTTCAATCCCTGCCGTGCACCGATGGATTTTTCTATATAGCAATGTATGTGCGCTTTTCACAGTGGCCCTCCGGTGAAGGAAAAACATCGTAAATAAACCCCAAACCTACCCCGTATGGTGGTAAAACACTATCAGTCAAGTGTCCGCCTGACCAGCTTCCTCAAGTGAAAAAATCTGTCACCAAACATCTAATGTATTCCGGCAGCTATCCTTGAGAGCCAGTTCCCATTATAGGCAAAACGTGCTATCATCCTCGACCGCATCATCGCTTACCAACAAGTGAGATAGTGTTCAAACGTGACATAAAACAGAAAAATAATAATGCATATAGGTACGATCTCAAACAAAGCACTTAACCAGAGATTAACTCATAGTTACTCTGTAAAGCTAACCTACAAAAAGCACTCCACCATGACCCGCCGTCCGCTGCCTATCCGGCCCACCTACTAGATTGAAGAGGTCATAGCATGAATAATGTTAAAATATAATATATTTGGGCGTAGTGAACCGGGCCAACGAATCGATCGTTGGTAATTATAGAGTGAAAAGTACCCTCATAAATAAAATATCCTTGGTTGAGGGCGCGGCCGGAATCGCCCGTGGCGTGCTTGCATTGTGCGGCCAGTACTTTACCTACCTAGTCTGTAGTTTTGTGAATAATTCAGACTCTATACACGCTAATACAAAATCATACTAATCTGATAATACTTTTTGTGCTATAATAGTTTGAGAAGCGAAGTAAAAAATTGTAGAGCACTGATTGCACAGTATGCTGAAGAGGTAACTACATTTTGAAGTACAGTTACATTTTTGCAATTAAACAAATATACTTAAAAACAAATTGCATTGTACGGCAAATTCTTTGATGTCCTTGAAATGTTTACCATTTTGCAAAATATTGTCATAAAACAAAAGCCTCTTCTCTCATCTGATTATCTTATAGCATTAGTCCTGACTCCTGTTAGGGCTTATGCTAAAAGGACAAAGGACAAATTAATGAGAATTATTATTAAAGGACAAAATAAATCTAAAAAACATAAATTCTGCAATTTGTGAGCTTCATTGCCTATTTTAGGTTCGCCGAAAATAAAAAGCTACAACCATGAAGACGTCCTTGAGCCATATATTCTCCAAAAAGATCAATGCACGAAGATAATAACCGAGAGTGAAAGCGTACGCGTGATTGTGGAGTCCTGTTGGCATCGTACCTGTTGCAGTCTTATTTACGACCCAAAACAAACGCTTTATCTCCCGCCCATATAATGCGACCATAAAGCGACTTTACAAACGATTCACTTCCCTTTATAAGCTTTACGACTTCTTGCATAACACCTATTGTTTATAAACAATAAATATTCAAGGTCCTGGCTACCTCAAGTATTACGCATCCGTTAAATTTAGTGTCCATTTCTCGTTCGTCGCGTAAAGAGCCAGCAGTTTTATTGAATAAAATGCCATTAAAATTCATCGCCACACTCCGTCATTACCAGCTGTTTGCTATCGCGGCATTTAAGAATGGACTCATAAAAACGGATGGGTTGTAAATAAATAATAAATTATGCAATCGGACAATAACCTGCGATTTTCACAGTCTATTTCAAATTATTGCTATGATGTGCTAGTGATCAAATCAAAGATAGAGTGATTTAAATTATTATGTTTCAATTGTTGAGTGATATTTATAACGTGATTCATTGAATGAGTGTTGAAGATCTTGTTTGGATTATGTGGGTAAAATATTAACTGTATTTACCTATCTTATGCAGATTTTTTGCGTTGATAAGATTTTATTATTAAGAAAAAACTCTGCAAAACTTCACATTAAAGCTTAGGTAAGCTAAAGGCCGAATTTCACATAATATATGTTTAATTATTTCCACAGTAGTCTAAATTAGACTTTTATGTTATTTTAGTGACGGAAAACTTAAAAAAATATGTAGAAAGTAGAAACAATAAATTTACCGTTATCAAAAGGCTTTTGGAATTCGTGATAATTATACATAAATATTCAAATAATATCTAATACCACAGTTTAGCAGAAGTTTAGTCTCGTACTAAAAAAGCGTTGGGTGCCGAAAAAGCGTACAAAAAGTGCTGTGAGCAAGGAATGGCGGCCGAAATTCAACGGAGGGGAGATGAGAGGAGTGGGGGCAAAAAACTAATAATAACGGCGTGTGTGTCACCCCATCACTGCGGTATCCCATTTCTACCCGCCGACGTCACTGGATGAGAACTGTGAGAACTAAGCTCCATTTTGGATGAGACTACGTTAAGATGAGATGTCGTATAAATTATAATATTTGACCGATTTATTTTGTTACAATTAATCAATTATTCATAAATAACTTTGTACGCACAGTATAAAATAATATTTTTGACCGTAAGCGACATCTTTGACATTACATCAATATCATACAAATTGTGTATACCTAACTAGTTAAAGTGCGCTTATTTACAGGAAACCATTAACATCATTTATTTGATGGATTTTGTTTCATGCATACGTGAATAAATAAAATGCATATTTCATCCTGAACTAAAACTGATATAGATATCCTTGTTAAGAATATAATTTATCTGTAGGTTAATTATATTATTTAGCTGTAACGTTTGTAAATTTGTAAGTTTATTTATCGCAGCTAATCTCTGAAACTGCAGAACTCAGTTCTAAAACTCTTTCACCAATACTTAGAATGAACTTGCAAAATATATGGATTAAGGCTGGCCCTTTATATTATACCGTTAAAATAATTAGTCTTTTCGTGGTGACCTATTTTGTAACCTAAGTCGACAATAAAACGGTCGTTAAAAGCTCATTTCTTACGAACGCTGCTTTAACAACAAGAGATAGGTATATGAAAAGTGTTAATTTAAACTTAAGAAGACCTATAAAAAGTCCGCAAAACACGTGTCTATCTATTGTGGTTGACTCACAGTTTTAAATCTTTAATTTGATTCTAAAAATCTTGCATAATTTTCAAAGCTATTTTCTCGTATACAGAAATCCTTATCTAAATAATTCTGTAAGTTACCTGCGCCACATATTATAGATTAAAATTTTCTTTTACAGTATATAATTTGAATTGAAAACTTTACAAGGTATCACAGATTTAGAATTACGCGCATTCTGATTACTAAAATATTTGTAGTGAATACACAGATTAGATAAAATAGTTGCTGCGTAACGTTTGATGTAAATTAAATATTGTGTAAAACATAAACTTATGATATACATTTCACCCGTGCAAAGCTAGGGCGGGTTGCTAGTTAATTATAATTGGACAATATGCTTTACAAAACTAGTGATAGTTAATGACACCTACGGTACAGTTGCGAGAAAAACAAAAACACCGAAAAAATTTCAAATAACAAAATAAAAAACCTCATTTTTTTAAATATATCATATAGGCTCGCGTTTGACTACTATTTCTTTAAATTTTTTTATATCTTATAGGCTAGCGTTTGACCATTATCTCACCTGTTGGTAAGTGATGATGAGGTCGAAGATGGTAAGCACGCTAGGCCTAGAATGGGAACTGGCTCTCAAGGATAGTTCCCGGAATACATTAGATGTTTAGGCGACAGATTTTCTAACTTAACTTACTCTTATTTTGTACTCAAATTGCAACAGATTATTAGTAAGCATAAAATCAAAGCCAATATAAATTTCTTTATCAGTATGTAAATTTATTTCTCAATACTGCGATTTCTACGATATATCGTGCTTCACTTAAAAAATATTTTACAAAACAAGCGAACAAATCAATCAATCGATAAAAAAAAGTTGGAATACATTAATATATTTAAAAACCTGCGCCAATTTTACCGGTGATTAACCAGGCGGTCCCTAAGGTAATAGTTTTTACCACGGATTTACATCCCCAGTTGTATCATTATCGGAGAGGCGAGACTAATCTAGCGTGTAATCTTACGTAATTATAACATGCCTGTGCTTGTGTAAGTCACGATTTGGAGCTATCTACCCATGAACTAGTACGGTGAAACTACAGTGGTCAGACTATAAGCTATTGCTATCAGCTTTAGCAAAAAATTTGGAGAGTAATTTTATAGCAATATGGTGCACATACCTATTAATAAAATAAGTAAGTAGGTAGTAAAATAAATAAGTAAGTAATTATATAAAAATATTGTTGCCAAAAATGTATATAACGTTTAGTAGAATATGAAATTGAAAAAAAAAGCTTTTGAATCTTAAAGTGGTCACACAGGTCACACTGTATTTAATGCTGTCTACTCAAAGCAAAAGTGAATTATTTACTAAGGAAATAATATTAAAGACTAAAGCGGACGTAAAAAAATAATTTCATACTGAGATACAGAATGGTTATTTAATGTTATGTATGTATATGCATGTATGTATATACAGTTTGTATGTAGGCATTTCAGTAGCAGGTTTTACTAAGATTTGCAATTACATACAAAATTTTTCTACAAGTAACTTCTGCGAAATAAACATAGATGGATATGTTTAGTCTTCTGTGTACGGTCAAGCTATACAGTATTCCGTGGTGGTAAAGTTGTTGGTTTTGTAGTTACGTAGATATACAATGTAGATGTTGACGGCGGGATCTGATTATGATCGCGGGTTAATAAGGCTGCTTACACACACACTACCATCAAAATAGTTGAATAAAAAAACAGCGAAGCATTTTGTAGTCAAATAATTAAAATAAACCTAAGAACCTACTAGATTGAAAATTCGTGCTTCTTTAGCCGGCTAAAAGGTTGACGACCGCTTCTAAAAAAGGAGCTAGAATAGGACGTGGGCCTTATTAGTTTTTATGAATCAAATGTGCAGCTTGAAAAATCATCGTCAGTCTCGATCTAAGCAGATTTCCCATGAAGGCCATAAGTCATCAAGCACCGTTAGTCATAAAATGCATTTGAAGTAATCGCTAATATTCTAAAGGAAGAAAAATGCGAATGGAAGTAAAAATGGAAACATTCATTTTCTATCTTCCATTTTAAACTTATTCACCTTTTTTAACCAACTTCACAAAAAAGGAGGAGGTTCTCAATTCGTCGGAATCTTTTTTTTTATTTATGTAAGTTCACCGATTACTTAAAGATGCCTGAACCGATCAGGAAAATCCTTTTTGTGTTTCAAAGGGTACGTACCTCTTTCAGGTGATCCCATTTAAATTTTAACGATGTCAGTTGAGCCGTTTTTAATATATCAACATTTGTATTACGATGCATTTGTATACTTCGATGACATGATACTAGCTCCTGGCTACTTTAACTAGCGCGACGTTTGAAGTTGGTTCTTTTAGTTTTTTAAACGATCTTAAATTATTAATATCTGATAGGCTATGCGTTTGACTACTATCTCTCTTAGTGGTAAGCGATAATGTCGTCGAAAATTGTGAACACGCTAGGCCTAGAATACTCTGACTCTCAAGGGCTGTGTGCTGCCAGAACAGCGTAAGGTTATGGCGGCAGATTTTTATCTTGATGGTGGTAAGCTACTTCATGGTAGCAAGTCAGGCGGAAATAATAACTAAATAATGCTCCTACCACCCGTGGAAACCTTAACTATTGTTACAGGAAAAATATTATCTGTTGTGTATTTGCCCTATGATTTAGGCCGTGAGTAGAGCCCGTAGATAAACCTGGATGTGAACACGCGAAACACGATCGCCTTCCAACGTCAGGTCTTATCGGAACTACTTACAAAGTTGTTTAATCAGGGTAGGTGTATCGAACCTGCATAGTTATTATTATAGGTGGAGGTAGAGTGTTATTTTTATAAAGACAGACAAGTACTTGACCGTAACCTAATCTGCTGTTTTACTAGTGGCAATACGATTCAGGATGGGCATTCAAAAGCCGTTCCTTGACTACCCACAGCGTTAGAGTATCAACTTAAGTTCACACCAGATGTTCACTATACGTGGAAGACAGGTTGAGATAGTAGCGTTCTGTAGATTACACTACAGTCAGATGTACAGTCACAGCACCGTCTTTTAAATCCCCGATGCAAAAAGATGAGTGTTACGGGTTTCACGTATATGTCTGTGTATCCTGTGTCTGGGTCTGAGGCATCGCAGCTTCTAAACGAATGTACTGATTTTAATTTTGTTTGCTCCATAGGAAACATAATCGAGATTTTTGAAGTTATACTTCTTTTGGCGCGATAGAGAAAAATTATGAGAGTGAATTTTTACGATGCGCGCGCACATCGACACCTAAATTTAACACCGTGAAGTTAGTTCTAGGTGGTACGATGCGCGCGCACACCGACACCTAAATTCTACACCGTCAAGTTAGTTAGTTAGTTGTATATGTCATTTCGTAAGAACGTCATATTTAACGTCATATTTTTACGTTAATAAAACCTTTTTTATAAATAAAATGGTTTTGATTAATTTTAATATTTATCGTTATATATATCACTACTGCATTTTATTTATTTTTTTTCCATACGCCACAGAAGTATAACTTCTAACGCGTGTACATAAGTACACACACGTTTTTTTTTACTTATTTTTAATAAAACATCGTTGAGCCGTTGAAATATTATGAGGTCTTTTCTAGTTGATGAGACTATGAGATCAACTTTCATAGGTCTGATCAATTCGTAATTCTGTATTCTGTTACTTTAATGATTTTGCAAGAACATGGTAACCGTGACCTGATGCTGGGAAATCGCCTAGAATCTGCAGAATTTGCACCGTTTCACCAACTAACAGCAGATATATCGTGTTTAGACTCATTAGAACGGTCTCAATGAACAGATTATATATAGAATTTAAAACCAACCAACCATTGTCAGGGGTGGATTCAAATTTTAAATTTAGGTAAGTATTTTAACTCCATACAAGCGCGATTTCATTTTAGACCACATCTTCACTTAATATCAGGTAAGATGTGTATGTGCTTGTCCGCTAAACATAAAAAAAAAGTAATGATGCGGTTTCATACTTGATTCAAAGTTAAGTTATTACTCGGTGGGTACCGAGATTAGGTTCTGGATGATTAACCGTAGATTTACCACGCAAATCACGCAATATCTATAATTTTATTTTAGTCGGAGTTGTAACTAAACTAAACACTTCCTAAAGGTACGGCCACATGGCGGCTTCCTGCGATTTGCGGGCGCGATCTCAGTACTTTTCAATTATTTTCTGATCGCGTTTGGTGTGAACCAGTCGGTACAAATACTACTGTTCTATCTGATCACCATCTAGATCGCGCACGCAGGACGCTGCGGTGTGGCCGCACCTTAAGACCTAAACTATACCTATTTTTTTTTTTAATAAAAACGAATGCACGCTCTAGAAATCAAATAAAATATTGTTTGCGAGTGTGTAATTTTATGAGTAGATTTTATGTCTGAAAAAAAAATCCATTTATTGAAATCGTAAACAATTTTGATGAAGTGATTTTTATAAGTAGTTTTTTTGTTCATTTAACGTAAGCTCTTATTCCATTATATTGATTGGAAGCAAAACGGTTTGAGGGGTTGTGTAATCGGTATCAATTTGAAAGCATATTTCAAGGATCATTATCATTTATCAAGTTTTGACGTTGATTGAACATCTAAAAATTTTGCCCAAAATGTTTAAAGATTGAACCCCGGAGTACGGAGTGCATTCTTCAAAAAAATGCATAATGCAAGTTGTATGTTGCATTTGGGAGGTCTTTGATGATATGATACATACTTGTTTCTTAGCGTAATCCATACGACATAAACACTGCTAAAATTTTTAGTTATAATTATGTAAATTTCAGCCATTAGAACAGTAAGTATGTCATAGATGTAGGTACTGTACTACCCAAATGCAGTATCTATTTTACATTTGATTAGTACTAATTATACAAGTACGTTTAAATTTAGAAGTGCTAACTTGCGTTTAAAACAAAAGCAAATCGCTCATTTTTTATATTGACAAAACGAACACTGAAAACGCTAAATTAAATTCAAATATCGAAAGAGGAAGTCGACGCCGCCCTCGCGTCTCGCGAAGATTTATTATATTTGTCGTTCGCTTATTTCATTATTGCCAGCAGGATTTCGGCCTGTTAACATTTTTGAATAGTTTTCACTCGCGATTAAATTTGCAATAATGGAAACGGTTGGAAAATTAATCTGATAATTGCAGGCAGATGTGGAAAATTGTTAATACTTACTTGTTTGTTTGTTAAAAGTCGGGCTATAGTTTTTCAGTCAGTGCTTATAGTGATTGCAGTCTTTCAATTTGTATATCATATTTGTAGTTATGTTTGCGTAGAACAGCCAGCTTGTAAGAAAGGATGAGACCGTTAGGCTATGTCCAGCACCTCATCTTCTTACTTTCGCCTTCTAATTCTAGACAAGTACCATACTATCCTAATGCACATCATCACTTAAATCAGGTGAGATAGTGGTCTAGTGTCTAGTCAAGTGCATGTCTGTTTGCAATGAAAATAAATAAAGCTAAGGTTTTATTGCTGTAAACAAAAAATTCATTTACACAGCGAAATCACACCAGTTTTTTTGATACATGTTATTAGACAGAATGACATCAAGACACTCGCTTCACTGGATACTGTGAATATCAGATCTAAAATAAGTTATTTTCAAAAAAGGCACTCAAAAGCGAAAAATAATTTACTTAAAATTATTATAAGCGTTACCCACTTCTCTATTTGAAGTCGGTGCCAGCCAATTCTAATAGGTAGTAGATAGATAATACCTACATGTATCTACCTACTTACTAACCTACTTACTACTACTACATACATAGTGTCTATCTAATATCCAATAGGCTTGGCTGGCACCGACTTCAAATAGAGAAGTGGGTAACGCTTACAATAATTTTAAGTAAATTATTTTTCGCTTATTTTTTTTGAAAAATAACTTATTTTACCCTTTTTAGTGCAAAAAAAGTTTTAATGAAATTACATGCATCTATTAAATTTCGTGTCTGGGCCGTTATACACTGACGGATATATACTTTTTGAAAATTTCAAGTATGTACCTATTACGGTTAAGAAGATACAGATCTGTAAAGTGCGCACATATAGACACACGGACGGACGGACGGACGGACGGACGAACAGTCAACAAAGTCTCAGAAAGTGTTCATTTGGTAGCCTTTGGGTTCGGAACCCTAAAAAATTGACTTTAAATGCCGCGCTAAAGTGAAAATATTCACTAGTAATAGTAATAGTATAGTAATAAAATGATGTCCAGCGTTTAAAAGCCATAAGAAGAAGAAGAATAATAATGATGTCATCAAGGTATCAAAGGACAATGTACAAAATGGCCCTGTAGAATTAAAGCATCTGACACACACGATAATTAATTGTCTATTTTATTACAATAATTCCAAATACTTTTATAACACGGACTAGTTGTATTTCAAAATGAATATTAAAAAGTATTATTTGCGATTATTAACATTAATTGCCGCCATATGGCCAACAGAGTACTGAATCACTCTACCACGTTATAAGAGGCACTTCCCTATATTGTGGATACCCGAATTATGAAAGCACTGCGTAGCCAACCTAACAACGGAAAGTATTATTTACGTAGTAACTATTATATAATATGTGGTTTTATGCTTATAATTTTTTTTTGCTGTGTTGATTGGTACAAAGTACGTTCATAATTCTGAGTTATTTAATTATGTATGCAGTGTCGCGGGACTGAAATAGCCGCCATCTTCGCCAAATTTCATGTCATGTCATAAAATATTAGGTATGTTTAAAAAAGTTTGCACCCTAACAAGACTTTGCCCGGTAGAACATTCCTGTGAAGACAAATTATTTATATTTATATAATTATTTATTATAATTATTAATATATAATTATTTATTGAGGGCCCGGTGGCGTAATTGGGAGAACGGTCGGCTTTGATGCCGTTGTACCGAGTTCAAACCGCCGTGCAGCAATTAATTTTTCTATTGAAAAATATATGTGCGCTTCTCACAGTGGCCCTCCGGTGAAGGAAAACATCGTTAAGAAACCAATAACCCCCGCATGGTGGTAGAACATATCTAGTGTCCGCCTGGCCAGCTACCACCCTCAAGTCAGAAAATCTGTCGCCAAACATCTAATGTGTTCCGGCAGCTATCCTTGAGAGCCAGTTCCCATTCTAGTCCACTTCTCTATCTTCGACCGCATCATCACTTAGCAACAGGTGAGATAGTGGTCAAACGCTTGCCTATAAGATATAAAAAAAATTATCCCCACCTTTATTTTTATCTCGCTCACAGTTACCGTAAGAATATCTTATATGCAATAGCAACCTCCATTGTGTATAATCTTCTTGGGACTCTTCTACTAAAACTAGTACATTCTCCTATGTTTGAGGTATTTATCTCCATATCTCTGGTGATACTAATCAGATCTCGATAAAATTAAAATGGGACCACCTCGGAAACGTATCCTACCTATTAAAAAAAGAATCATTTGAATCCGTTCACAATTGATGGAGAAATCGCGTAACATACACAAAAAAAAAAAAAAACATACAGACGAATTGAGAACCTCCTCCTTTTTTGTGAAGTTGGTTAATTATATAAATATAATTATTTCTGAAAACTATGAATTTAATAAACTGGCCAAGCGCAAGTCGGACTCGCACTCGTAGGGTTCCGTAACACAGTTAAGTATTCCATAACTATGATTTTTCGCAACTACAAAATTAACTTTGTTTTTCATAGTGTTTGTATGAAAAACAAAGTTATATTTGCGGTCGCCATATCTCTAAAACTGCTGACTGTATCTCGTTCAAACCAATTTTTGTTGTTAGTTTTTATTGAGATCTACAGCATATATTTTTTTTAGATTTTTCACTCCCATACTTTAAAAGTTAGAGGGGGGGGACACAAATTTTACCACTTTAGACGCGCCTATCTTTCAAATGATTGACTTTGAGAAAAAATGATTTTCGGAACCTCAATATCATTTTTAAAGACCTATCCATAGACACCGCACACGTATAGTTTTGTAGAAGAAAAAAAATGTTTCAGTTCCATGCATGGGATGCATAAACTTAAACTTTTATATATTTTATTTTTGTATAAAAATTGGAAAGCGGTTCACAGAATACATCTATCTACCAAGTTTCAAATCTGTAGTCTTAACAGTTTCGGAATAAAATGGCTGTGACATACGGACGGACAGACAGACAGACAGACATGACGAATCTATAAGGGTTCCGTTTTTTGCCGTTCGGCTACGGAATCTTAAAAAAACCACCACCCCATGTTGACTAACAGTACTAGAATCGACTTGACATAATTAGAATTTTGTTGCAATACCCTTCCCAGTTCCCACTACGCGCCTACTCAAACTTATAATAAGGCATTGAAAGATTTAAATATCTTAGTATGAGTTGAGTTTGATTTGATTTGACTGTTTATACAGCCCAGATGAGCTTTATAAACTGTCATATAAAGTTCATTACGGCCTTTGCCTTTGCCTGCTAAAAAGTTGTCAACCGCTTCTGAAAATGAGCGCGTGGCTTTAGACGCTAGCTCTGAAAGTTTTACGATTCAAATGAACGGCTTCTGTACGATAATTTTAAATTATAAATGGTCACCTTACACCTAGATCAAGGGTAAAACATGTATTACTTATATTACTTAAGAATTTCAGCTTCTATTAACGTAAGAGATCTATAAGAAGTGTGTACTATACCAGTTTATATTTTTCGTATGCACTTTGGACTAACATATTATTTTTCTTTCAGGTAAATATCACCACCCCACGCCCCCTTTTAAGAAATAAGAACTGGTAAGCCGAGCATCGTATATGTTTCCCGTATCAATATTTCTCTAAGAAATACCAAGTTCATGAAACAAATGGTTCGAAAACAAGACTGGAGAGTTTAAAAAGCTATGTAAATAGAAGTACTATCGCTTTCTAACTAAACTGGTAACGCGCAGAAACTTTTTGATAGTCTCTCCCGGTGATCAACGTAGTATATGGTAAACTTTTAGACTGTGCATGTAACTGCTCCTTCTAAGATATTATAGGTAAACGAGCTTCAAAAACATAGAATAGATCATCATTGTATACGAAGTTATATGTCAAAAATGAATTATTTAATCGAAAGTCATAATATTTTTGTATGCATCTCAGAAACACAAAACGTTGCAAACTTAAGCCAAACCATCGATATGAATGTACTACGTACGCCAAACTCTGTTAATCTTATCAAGAGCATGTATTAATTACTTTACGATGTAAACAGAAACAAAAACTGGCCAAGGGCAAGTCGGACCGCACTCGTAGGGTTCCGTAACACAGTAAAGTATTCTATAACTATAATTTTTCGCAACTACGAAATTAACTTTGTTTTTCATAGTGTTTGTTTGAAAAACAAAGTTATCTTTGCGGTCGCTATATCTCAAAAACTGCTGACTGTATCTCGTTCAAACCAATTTTCGTTGTTAGTTTTTATTGAGATCTACTGCATATATTTTTTTTAGATTTTTCACTCCCATACTTATACTTTAAAAGTTAGAGGGGGGGGGGGGACACACATTTTACCACTTTAGACGCGACTATCTTTCAAAGGATTGACTTTGAGAAAAAATGATTTTAAAAACCTCAATGTCATTTTTAAAGACCTATCCATAGACACCGCACACGTATAGGTTTGAAGAAGAAAAAAAATTGTTTCAGTTCCATGCATGGGATGCCCCTTTTAAACTTTTATATTTTTTATTTTTGTATAAAAATCGGAAAGCGGTTCACAGAATACATCTATTTACCAAGTTTCAATTCTGTAGTCCTAACAGTTTCGGAATAAAATGGCTGTGACATACGGACGGACAGACAAACAGATATACATGACAAATCTATAGGGGTTCCATTTTTTGCCATTTGGCTACGGAACCCTGAAAACATGTTAGTTCCTGGAGGCTCCAGATAGATGACTTACAAAACAAACCGTCTTGTTATCTGTCAACATCTTATTTTCTTGTTATTCGTTTCCGATTAATGTTTATACCGCTTTAATTCCTTAGATTTTAAAAGTTTATAATTTCCGACGACTATTTGTTCTCTAATCTTTAATAAATATTTCCGCTTGAAAATTATAATCAAAGGACACTTTAGTAGTTTCCCATCAAAAGCCACCTTGCGATTGTAGTGGGATTAAAAGAAATGAAAACGGCTCGTTGTGTATTTACGGAACCTTGAAGTAAGCATGGCCACAGATTAAATAACAGTACGTTGCATGGCTTGAGATTCGATTTGTCATAAATTAGTTATTGTCTATTTATTGTCGTATCTAAAAATCTTGCATATACAATCACTTATGAATAGAAAGCATTGAATGAATATCTGTCTCGTTCACACTTAGGTACAACCTTATCAATCTAACGCGAATCGAACAATAGCATCGCATGTTTGATTTATATACTCCTTAGTAGGAGCATTACGGGTAATTATACAGCGACCAAACGGAGTTAGTGCTTTGCAATTAGTTAAAAAATTAATCAATCATACACGCACAGGCAAACTTACGTGTAGGTTTGATACTTTTGAAACGCGTTCAATTTTTTACATGCTTTTTTTACGCATGATAGACGTGAATAGAGATATTTTTTATGTAATTGACTTAGGTTCATAAACCCAACTTTTAGGGTTCCGTAGCCGAATGGCATAAAACGGAACCATAAAAGTTGGGTCTATGTTGTCCGTTTTATGCCATTCGGCTACGGAACCCTTATAGATTCGTTATGTCTGTCTGACTGTCCGTCCGTATGTCCCAGCTACTTTATTCCGAAACAATTAGGACTACACAGTTAATACTTGGTAAGTAGATGTATTTTGTAAACCGCTTCAAAATTTCTTTACAAAACTTAAAAGATTAAGGGCCAGTTTCACGGGTAACTGATAATGAGTTAGATAGTTATCGGACACATGGCGCCATATAAACGCTGTCTAAAATCTGTCAGATTTCTTCATATTAGCGCTATCAGGAACCCGTGAAACTGGCCCTAAGGGTGGGGATCAATTGATTTGATCATTAAAACAAATTATTAAAACGAATGACGAGTGACAAAGTATTAGTTAAAAGTACATTAAACAGTAAACAAACCTAACACACCTCATCACGACCTTTAAAAAGCCAATTTCAAATTTAGAACTGTCAATTGAAGCAGAAACAAATCCCAAGAGGTCTCACGCGCGCTACACCTCCACAAAGCCGAACAGAAGTAGGAGCTCAGCTCACGAGCTTTTCAAGGGTGGTGGTCGCTTTCGGCGGGAAAAGCAGCGGCTTGAAGCAACCCCCCGCTGGGGTGGGGTGGGGGCGTGATGGCTCGTATTGATTTAGTGCCGTCGTCGACGGAGCTATGTAGTGTAGGTAGGTGAATATCGCTTGATGCGCTTTCTTTGGTATAGCGGTGATTGTGGTGAATTCTGATCTGAAAACAAAAGATGGTGGATTTCGATTCGGTATTGTTTTTCAATTGTTTTGATAAAATGTTGTTTATTCATAACAATATAATATGGACGTTTATGATAACTGAAATAGGCTTACCTACTTATGCTATGCCTTGATAGCAATAACTTTTTCCGAGAAAAGAAGTTTTTCTGAGAATGTTTGAGAAAGTAAAATAATAACATAAGCATTTAAAAGTTGTAAAACTGTTTACTCAGATAGATAGATAAGTATCAGTCAAGATATTTTCTTAAAACTCACTTTGATACAAGTTTGGAGAACAGTGGACCTGGAAAATACATAAGGTACTTACTTACTCTAGAAGTATTGAGTATAAACGATGGTAGGTAATTTTGAAATTAATAATAAATAAATATTATGTTTCTTTTAGTGTCGCACACTTTATTTTTGTACATTATTGTGTATAAAATGTACAGTAATAATAATTACATAAGATTATTTATAATAATAAAAAAAACTACTTCTATGCTATACGAGTTTCAGTACAGTAGCAAGTTTGAGACGTTTATTGTCATATCTCTGGAAATTTTAATCAAATCTTGATAAGATTTATATCGGTCCTTAAAAAAACAATCAAATCGATGTACAAATGGCGGAGATATCAGCGAACAAACATAAAAAAAAAGAAAAAAAACATACGTAATTGAGAATACCAAAAGGAGGAGGCCTTTTGGTAAGTAAGTTGAAAAAGACTGACATATCTTAAATTAAACCTTGGATACATTTCTAGACATTGGTATATCACTGAACTTAATATCACTAATATAATATTCAGTACTTAACAATAATATTAATCTACTTATCGACTAACTGTAACATAGATTTAAATTCTATCACCTAACATACCTACGCCTAGTAATGTAGGAAAGCTTAATCTATGTATATTAAAATATCATAGAATCTAAGTTACTTGCGAAATTTCCAACAAATACCTATCTAAACATCTACGTACCTAAGCACAGCACACCTAGAATTTCTAGTGCAAAGTCCAATAAAGCGCTTTTCGCTACTGCAGCGCTGTTTCCCCAGGGGCCAAGCTTGGAAGATTTAAATGGATATTTAACTCCAGTCTCAAGGAACCCAAAGTCTATTGCCTCAAGTCTCGACCGTCCTTGGACAGAAGGCTTTTTCTTTACAAAAACTCTGGCTTTTAGCAAATGGCTTAAAAGTGTCTGGACCGAGTATCTGCTTAAAAGTTGTGAAGCGCTTTGTTTTATCTGTTTTGTTGTCACAAGTGTCTTTAATGCGTAAGCACTAGGGCTTAGCAAGCTTGTGTGTCGGATTATGTTTCATTCTTCCGTATGCCTAGATAAATTAAAACTGTTGGCTTATTATTTTACTTAGTACATGTTCGTTCTTTCCAATCAGTACTTACCTACTTAATAAAATATATATATAGCATACTCACATAAAATTTCAAAGATATCGCTTATATTTTTCTCTCACACATATTTTAATTTTTTTTATTTTAACTAGAAATTGGCCTATTGTTTTATTAACATCGATTGATCGATCGATAAACAAGGCTACATCGCTCTGCTACCTTTGTTTAAATTTAAGTTAAAGCATTTTAACAATCAAGTCAACATAAGACTAAAGTCTGGTTAGATTTAATTCCAAAACTATGCAGTAATATTATATTGGTAGATAAAACAGTTGGATGGTCTGATATCTACATTTTATTAGGACGTGGGATTTAGGCGGTTTGGTTAACTTAGTACAACCTTATTAGTGGAACATAACAGCTGCAGAGTAGCGAAGATCAAAGAATTTGTGACTTCTCAGCAAGTGTACGTCATCTCTGCTCCTTAGTTACGCTGATCAAACATAATTAAATGGCGTAACGTTGTAGAATACATCGTTTACAATATCTACAAGGTAGATCTCAAATATATGTATTTTTGTGAATACATTATAAATTGGTTGCAGGTTATAAAATAAGTTATTTTTCAAAAAAATAAAACCGACTTTATAACCACAAACAGGCACTCAAAAGCGAAAAATAAATTACTTAAAATTATTATAAGCGCTACCCACTCATCTATTTGAAGTCGGTGCCAGCCAAGTCTAATATGTAGTAGATAGATAATACCTACATGTCTCTACCTACTTACTAACCTACATGTACCTACTTACTACTACTACTTACATAGTATCTATCTACTATCCAATAGACTAGGCTGGCACCGACTTCAAATAGATCAGTGGGTAGCGCTTATAATAATTTTAAGTAATTTATTTTTCGCTTTTGAGTGCCTGTTTGTGGTTATGAAGTCGGTTTTATTTTTTTGAAAAATAACTTATTTTACCCTTTTTAGTGCAAAACAAGTTTCAATTAAATTACATGCATCTATAAAATTTCGTGTCTGGGCCGTTATACACTGACGGATATATACTTTTTGAAAATTTCAAGTATGTACCTATAACGGTTAAGAAAATACAGATCTGTAAAGTGCGCACACGGACGGACGAACGGACAAAAAAGTCTCAGAAAGTGTTAATTTGATACCCTTTGGGTTCGGAACCCTAAAAAAATTGACTTTAAATGCCGCGCTAAAGTGAAAATATTTACTAGTAATAATGATGTCATCAAGGTATTAAAGGACAATGCCCAAAATGGCCCTGTGCAATTAAAGCATCTGACACACACGATAATTAATTGTCTATTTTATTACAATAATTCCAAATACTTTTATAACACGGACAAGTTGTAATTATAGTTGTAGTTGTATTCCAAAATGAATATTAAAAAGTGTTATTTGCGATTATTAACATTAATTGCCGCCATATGGCCAACAGTGTACTGAATCACTCTACTACGTTATAAGAGGCACTTCCCTATATTGTTGATACCCGAATTATGAAAGCACTGTGTAGCCAACCTAACAACGGAAAGTATTACTTACATAGTAACTATTATATAATCTGTGGTATTATACTTATAATTTTTTTCTTGCAGTGTTGATTAGTACAAAGTACGTTCATAATTCTGAGTTATTTAATTATGTATGCAGTGTCGCGGGACTGAAATGGCCGCCATCTTCGCCAAACGTCATGTCATGTCAAAAAATATTAGGTATGTTTAAAAAAGTTTGCACCCTAACAAGACTTTGCCCGGTAGAACATTCCTGTGAAGACAAATTATTTATATTTATATATAATTATTTATTATAATTATTAATATACAGTAGAATCCGTTTATTATGACTCCGCCTATATTGACCAACCGGTTATTATGACGTAACTATACTACGAAGTTTGGTTTTCATATGAAATTCTTTATAAATAGTCGGATATAATGACTTCCCACTACCCTTACAGTGACATGTTGCTTATTATGACCTATTTTTAATACAAACATTTAAATTATGTCCGGTTATAATGACCGACATGATTCTGTACACCTTCGGTAATGTTCGTTGATTCCCGACGACGTTCCGCACGTGGCTCGTTTTTGTTTTGAACTATGTTTATGTATTAAACTACTTAAGTACATTCATATTTACATAAAAAAGGTTTTTCATTTTACAAAACGCTTTGTATGACGTCCGCTTATTATGACTTGTTTGTCAGTTCCTTTCGATGTCATTATAAACGGACTCTACTGTATAATTATTTAATGAGAGCCCGGTGGCGTAATTGGGAGACAGACAGACACAGACAATAGGGAGTAAACGGTCGGGTTTGATGCCATGGTACCGAGTTCAAACCGCCGTGCACCAATGAATTTTTCCATCGAAAAATATATGTGCGCTTCTCACAGTGGCCCTCCGGTGAAGGAAAACATCGCTAAGAAAGAAACCAACAACCCCCGCATGGTGGTAGGACATATCTAGTGTCCTCCTGGCCAGCTACCACCCTCAAGTTAGAAAATCTGTCGCCAAACATCTAATGTGTTCCGGCAGCTATCCTTGAGACCCAGTTCCCATTCTAGTCCACTTCTCTATCTTCGACCGCATCATCACTTAGCAACAGGTAAGATAGTGGTCAAACGCTAGCCTATAAGATATAAAAGAAAATAAAAAAAAAAATTATCCCTACCTTTATTTCTATCTCGCTCACAGTTACCGTAAGAATATCTGTCAAAAACCAAAATCAACGAGAAGAAATATTTAAAAACATTATTCAAGGTCATATTTTTTAGTCTTCAAAGTATATGCAATAGCAACCTCCATTGTGTATAATCTTCTTGGGACTCTTCTACTAAAACCAGTACATTCTTCTATGTTTGAGGTATTTATCTCCATATCTCTGGAGATACTAATCAGATCTCGATAAAATTAAAATGGGACTACCTCGGAAACGTATCCTACCTATTAAAAAAAGAATCATTTGAATCCGTTCACAATTTATGGAGAAATCGCGTAACATACACACAAAAAAAAACATTCAGACGAATTGAGAACCTCCTCCTTTTTTGTGAAGTCGGTTAATAACACACATTGGCACTTTGAACCTACCTAACAGTCAAAGATCGATGTGATAAGTGACATAAAAAATTAAATTATTATATATTTTTTTAATATAGCCTATATAACCGATACTCAATATCACTTTCAGGTTATACATTTAATATGTTACATTGTTTTACATTACAGTGTACGTTATCTACATGGATTCATAAGATTCGATATAAAATATAAACAATAAGTTGAACTCTCTATCGCTTGCTTACTCTGCAAAGACATAAAGAATTTTATGGTTGTTGCGGGCATGCCCGCGCCTACGTTTTACACCCTGGTTTGTATGCTTCGTACTTATTTTAATTACCGTTCCGACTGTTATATGGCCAGTGATAAACATCAGTGTCAAAAAAAGTTTGCGTAAAAAGTTTCTAATGTTTTATTGTACGGCAACCGACAGTCAAGAAAATAAGCATTGAGCGTTTTTGAACCATGAAAGACATAAAATATATAAAATTCATCACGGAAAGGCAAAAGAAGTTATGTTATATGTAAAAAAATGAAATTAAAAAATCTTGCTGTAGAAGCTGCTGTTAAAACCAAAGAAATGAAAGTTATCTTTTCTATAGAGTCACTTTTGCTATACCTATAACATTTTCGTTCAAAAAAGACTGTAGAATAAACTTTTACGCTTAAACGTTCAAGTTTACACACTTAGACAGTTGGTATTTGCAATTCACGGAGTGAAGACTCTCAGCAGGACTTAGAGTTATCTTTTATTTATAACTATGTAAAGACCCTCTGTAATGGTGTACTATGGGTATTCGATCTGTACTCACTTGTGTAACGATTCAATCATTAAGAGTAACATTTATTGTACTACGAGTATTTACATTTTTAAAGATTCATCGGTGTTTTTATACAAAAAATATGGTAACACTTTCAACGCTGTAGAGTGTAAGTCAGTTTTTTAGGGTTCCGAGCCCAAAGGGTACCAACGGAACCCTATTACTGAGACTCCGCTGTCCGTCTGTCTGTCTGTCTGTCTGTCTGTCCGTCTGTCACCAGGCTGTATCTCATGTACCGTGATAGTGAGACGGTTGAAATTTTCACAGATGATGTTTTTTTTTCTACTTTTAACAATATAATATGCGCGTGCGAGGCGTATATTTAACTGTATAAGCTTGACATATGAACCTAATTGTTCTTCCGTTATATATGTTTTGTTGAGTTCTTTGTGTCTAAACAATATAATTTTAATCGAACAGCTGCATATTATATACGACTCGTTAGTGAGTTAAACTACATTACTAGTACTTTTACCCAGGCTTTGTTATCCAAAGTGTCTATTCTAAGATTTTTCAAAAGGCACTTTGTATAACGTTCAGGATTTTTTTAAAGACCGTTCAACGAGTTTTACTACTACCTGACTATACTATTAAATAAAATACTATAAATGTATACTACTTTAATTGCAAAATTATTGAATAATAGATAATACTTATGATACAAATACTTACGAATAATAGATAATAGATATTAGAGACTTACTACACTACCTATAATATGTCTTCGAGCTGTCCGTTATTCCCGCGGATGAAAAACTTATAATACCTAGATATTCGAGCAGGTAATAACCTGCTCAATTTTAAATGCCTCAACATCCTGTATCACATAGTAGGGGCTATTCCGGAAATCAGCGGGTGTTCTAACATAATTATATTCACTGATATTTTCGAACTTTCACGAGTTTACGTGAGCTCTATATTTTGATGCTCTTTTATTTTAGGGATCCGTACATTCAAGAATATATAGTTAAAAATTAATTCAAGAATTGAAAAAAACCTGAATTAATATCTACTTATAGATTAATACTATTGAGCGATGTGTATATCCACAGTGTATATCATACTTTTTATAAGAAACAGAAGACAAGCACTTTACATAGTATTTTATTTTAACTGAGGATGTGTTCCAGTCGTGTTTGCCTAGAAGTAGACAACAGAATTTGGAGGATACCAACCCATGCGTTTTGTCTGGTAATAAACATGTTTCTACATTATCTCTGGTCGGGTAACCATTGGTGGTAATGTTAGCTTAGTTAAACTCTAGCCTATAAACGCACGCATGTCCAAGTAACAACGAAATAGCTAATAAGATGACATTGTGTTGTGACACTGAATTTTATACTCCACATTTTACCTACCAGGAGTTTCGTAGCCGGAACCACAAAATCAGCGATGGAACACGCAGTTGTCCTATTTTTTCTAAACTCTGTGATTTACGTCACTTCTGTCAAGTCTCTTGATGTCGGATTCTGTGAATGTCGGTGCGTTGAAAGCTTTATGCGACGCGACAATTTATACCGCTCCAAACGAAGTTTAGGCTTTGTCTCTATTATTTTACGTGTTTCGTTTTTTTATTTCTCGGGTTCGGGGAATTAACCTTTGGATTATCTAACTCATTGCTACGTAACAATTTCTTGAAATTGACATTATAAGTTACTAATGGTATTTCTGCGTTTGAAACATTTGAAACTAGGTTTAGCTAACGTTCCTTGATATTAAATATGTTCCTTGATAGTGGATATGTTTCTTGAGTATATAACGTATAGTTTTAATATTACTATTTGTTATTAGGGCTCCGTGCCCAAACGGTACAAACGAGACTCCGCTGTCCGTCTGTCCGTCCGTTCATCCATACATCCAACCGTTTGTCATAGTTTTAAAGGGCAATACCGACAAAACGTTTCTTGTATTCCCATACAAGAAACGCATCTTTTTTTATTATTCCAATAGTAAACGAAGTCCAAACCTAAAAACAATAAGTTACCTCAAGTGTTACAGAGAAATTCTCTTTTTCCTGTTAGTTTTCGCTCCCTTGCACTTTTCCGGACCAAAACGGAGAGATTTACGTCTACTGCGTCTGGGCCTGAAACTACCTAATGTTTCTACAACTTTACTTAATGTACTTAACTACATGAAAAAGAGGATTAAGATTTTGTTTTCTTAATTTTCACATGAGCGCTCTTTTCCTCACATTTCAAAATACCCTCTATTTTTTTTCTTTGTAGCGTTCTGATCTAAATTTCAATAGCCGTGTTTCAATAGTTGCATTTCGTGAATCGGACTCTAAAGTCAAACAACAAACGTCTAATTTCACAAGTTCAGTTAGGACTGAACTTGTAGTGTTACTTGTGGACTGAAGTTGTACGCAACTTCCATGTCATCTAAAAAGCTTCATTGTCTCTATCAATGAGATGAGATCTTATTTAAGTGCAATTTTTTTTCGACAAAGTTTCAACTTCTTATAGATCTGCAACTGAAACCGAGATAGAAAGAGCAATCAAGTAAATTAAGTTTGACAATGTTAACTCAACTAAAGCTTTGAATAATACCTGCTCTTTTAGCTATATTTTTTTAAGTTGCGTCACCAAAGTATTTATATGAGAAATTATTATGTAAAGACTTAATTCAACCAAGAACAAAGTAAATCTTCAATCTATTCCAATCCACTTAACAATAAGTTCATAATCCAATTAAATTTCCCTTCGCTTGTTCTGGGCCATGTTTCAAATTCAAATAAATCTTTGACTTGAACTCGTCCTACGGAAATAGCACTCTGCCCGAACATAAATCCAAGTCTATTTAAGCAATCTTTAACGAAAAATTCGAAATAGGCCGCATAACATGTCTTCTTGCACATAGCTTTAAATAAAAAAAACAAGAAGAAACGCTTTGGCTATGAACGTAACTAAAATAATTTAAAAAAAGAAGTAAAGATCATTCAAAAATGAAATGTATTTCGTTTGGTTTTGTTTCGTTTCGTTGCCCCCGCACTCTGTTGTTACCGAGCTTGAAATACAAAATTAAATCATAGAGCTGACGATCATAGATTTTAATTTCTTAACTATCAGCGTCACGATCAATGCGAGCGTTTGCGCGAGATACTCATCGGGCTAAAATAATTAATGCAAATTTATGGTTCGCCGCGCGGGATTCGGAACGCACTCGAGTCTCGGCGCCACACTACCTTGTTGCTACGCGTTCTACTTCTATAATCTCAATTTGATAATGCCTCAATGGTATTAAAATTCGAATCGCTTAAAATTTTCTACGCTGCTAGTTTCACGTGAGAACTTCCACAGAAACCTCCAAACAGGTTGTTTCGCAATATTTTATCCAAATCTTTTTAAAACGTTCCCAGAAGTTTAAATATCAACATGTGTGGCACAATATCCATTTTGACATTAAGTGAACCTGACATTATCACTTGAGTTTTTATTCGCCCACTTATCGCAACATTAAGTTGACTCACCGATGTAATTAGTCTCCGTGAAACCGATACATAAATAATTTAAACTCGCGCCCGCATGCTACAGCTTAAGAAAACAAGCATTGATCAGTTTGCGATCTGAATTCTACTTCGGCTTTCTGGTATTGATTAATTTAGTCTGTGGTATTTAGTGACAACGTGACGTCATAATTATGCTAGCAGAGGTATACACCTTTGTTTAATTATTTACTCTTCTATTCTCTTTACTATTCTTAAATCGTATTCTATCTACTAGTCTTCAATCGTAAATAATTAATTGATTCTTGTATTTTACGATGCTATACATAATGAAAGGTCTACGTAGAACACAATTGAAATTATAACCCTTACTTAAACAGTTTAAACACCTGACAACATTTATTTAAAAAAAAACATTAAGGTCCTCACATAACTTTTGTAATGGTTGTTAACAGTCGTTATAGAATCCTCATAGAAAATAATGAAGTCACTAACATGTTAACATTTGTACTGCCTTTCCTAGCAGTGCCTCTTAATGATTTAACTAAGGCAGTTGCACCATAGAAATGAAACTATAAAACATTCGATTAAACTTTTTGCGAACATAAACACGCTCTTATTGAAGTGTTTAGAGAGCAATAATACTAATTAATGGACATTAAAGTTAAGTAGATAGTTGCTGGTGCTTATTAAGAGACCATAATAAGGTTAGTACCTGCCTAGTTAGGTACTTTGAGTATAATTATAGTCGACATCTAAGTCAATCGATAGTGATAAGATAACTTTAGTAACGATGATAACTAATTGATTACTTGTCTAGTAATGTTTTACATTATAATTATAATGATGACTGCTTTGAATTGCAGGCTAAAGAAGGTTTCTGATTTAGACGAAATAAAAAATAAAAGACGTTTAGAGCTTATTCCCATGTAGATATAGTTTAAGGTTTATCATTAATAAAAAAACGGCCAAGTCTAGTTGTACTCGCCAATCGAGGCTTCTGTACCAACGTTGGTTAGTACCAATTAAGCTAGACCTCTAAATTGTATGAGCACTCATATAAGTCAGAGGCCTGTCTTAATTGGCGAATACTATGTATGTATGTATATCCCTTTAATTATCTACGTTTTTTATTTTTTAGTATTTTTCCTTTATTTGTGCTGACTGCTGTAAGACCTTGCTTCTTGCCAAATTTCATGATTCTAGGTCAACGGAAAGTACCCTATAGGTTTTCGACCCAACCTATAGGGTACTTCCGGTTGATCTAGAATGGTCAATTTTGGTTAAAAGCAAGGTCTTACAGCACAAGTAAAGGAAAAACTCCGAAAAATAATAAAAGTTGAAAATTAAGTTAAATTTTGTTACTTACAAGTTTTCACGAAAATCTAAATTTGTCCATATCTTTTTATCGTGTTGACTCAGGATCTTGATTAATACACCTAATAGGGACTATAGACCTCAGTATCTAGTATAAATGTCAACTTGCTAGGTCCACCCGTTCCTGAGAAAATCGGTGGTGACAGACGGACAGACAGACAGACAGACAGATAGACAGACGGGGCGGACAAGAAAGTGAGCTTCTAAGGGTTCCTTTTTTACCTTTAGAGGTACGGAACCCTAAAAATAGAAAAACACTACTTGTTAAATAATTAAGATCGTTTATAAAACTAAAAACAGAGTTCTCATGCCGCCTAGTAATTTTCAGTAACAAGTTTGAGGTGCTTATCTCCATATCTCTGGAGATACTCATTAAAACTCAAAGAATTGTACAATGAGATCAAACGGGAACTATAGTATACTAAATCGGTAAATAAATTACGGAGTTCTGAAGTAATATACATAAAAAGAACAAACTAATTGAGAGCTAATTTGAAGAAAGATAAACTAAAAAAAATATTTCAAAAAATTCTAATCTTATGCCTCATTCGTCTGATTACTCATATGCCACATGCATTGATAGTGATATTTCGATCTAAAGTGAATTCGAGCTTAGGTATTTACATAAAAATGAAAAATGGCAGAAAAGAAGGCTTTGGAAAAAAAAAAATATTATCTTAGGCCCCACTCCAAAGCGTTCATCTATCTCCACCCGAATATTAATCTTTGATTTCCTAATTAAGTTATCTGCAAAACATCACAAGAAATTAGAGCCCCAAAACGTCCACACAACGTTTGTTATTAGTTTTATCGATATCAACATCGAGCACGTACATCGATAAAACGGACGTCTGCCGATGCACCGTGCCGATGTACCGATATAAAAATCGTTGGCGGCACCTATTTAATCATGTTCAACGCACCTGCTGCATACATATTCATTAGTTTGATATCGAATGCATGTAGAGGACGTGGCATTGGCATATTTCGCGACATTGAAATCGATTCGGAAAATATTTAACTGTTTCGAATAGTTCGCTTGATGTGTTCTCCGAACGAAATGAAATGTTAAGTTCTGCGTGATAACGATTAAATATAGTTATTCGAATCGTTTTAGATAGATTATTTACTATTACACCACATTAACCACATAATAATGAATAGTATAAGAAAACTAAATAGGTAAGTAAGATTCCAATTATAATTGTTTATTAAGTAATACAAAGGTAAATTTGATAGTTTATCAAAACGTGTATTAAGAGCTTTAAAGAGTTTAGGATTGAAAGAGTTTGTAGTCTAGATCTACAGACTACAGAAATTCTTTAAAAAACAATTATTTAAGACATAGGTACCACGCTAATTTTCAGAACCTTTTCAGCGCTCAAACTTCTTATAACAAAATTAATCAAAATTCGATCAGCCATTTCATATCTATACCTCGAAGGTGAACCAACAAAATATACGTTATTATAGATTTTAAACTCCGTGTAGAAGTGACAATCACACCCCATACAACAAATACATACCTACATGTATAATATAATGCGGTAACTGACGCGGTGCGACAGCGCGACATGACCGTATGCAAAACGCGAAGCCACTTGATTGCTTTCAGCGTTTTCATTCTCGTTTAACTGAATTAAGTTTATTAAACGTAATTTGAATGATTATGCGAACACTAAGGTATTTATATATGGGTGGGGTGTCATTGCTGATTGTATTCGAACCGCGGTGTTATTTTTTCTCCGAATCTAAAAAAAAATGTTGATTTTTTTCTAGTTTCTTGCATCTGTTTGAATGTTGCATTAATATTCCTCTTTTTAGACGACAACATTTTCCTTATATTGTGCCGCTCATTTAGGTAATATCTATTTTTAAAGTATTAGAAGTGTGAATGTCAATTCTATTGTCTGTGTATTACTTCATTATTTTCAACGCGGTAACGACCGAGATAAAAACTTCGATAACAGTGTACTCGAATGCGTTAAACACTAAAGAAAATATAATAAAAATATTCAAAAATACTCCAACAAGGAACGGTCCGCACTACGTGATATACAATCAGTCTAATCGAGAATAATCTAAGTAGGCCGCGGAGCCGCACGGAAGGAAAAAAGCTAATTTGCAAAAAGCTTTTCAGCTTAAAGGCGATATCATCACGCAACGTTATCGATCACACTCGACCGTATTTCTCCTTGACGGAACTATTACAGAACAATGGCATCATGTAAAAATGCAACCAATTAGAATTGTTACAGAAACGCGAATAATAATGCAAAGACATATTCCATTTAAAATGAGATCAGTCTACGTTCCACCAGGGCCCGCGTCGATCGGGACGAAATTGAAAAAAAAAAGATATTCGCAGAGAGGAATAAATAAAAATAGAGATCCCGCTACAGCGCAAGTCTCCGTTGAAATGAAAATAAAACAGCAAAAAGCTTTTTGTGGACAAAATAAATTAAAAAGTGTGTCGCGATTTTGTGAGCCAGTCGGCAGCGCGCAATATTCTCTATGACTATGATATTCTGTTATTTATGGTTTCAGATGCTATATTAGCTGTTTCGGTAATAACATGTTATCATTATATTAATAGCGTGTGTTTAATTCCGGTAGCTGTAATTACAAAATTTTTAAATAAAACCGTTTGCTTTCACGTCACAGAAAATGAAGTAAGATGATATACTACTTCATGCAATTTTTTAGGTATTCTATTAAATTAAAATTGAAATTATTTCGCTGTTACGCAGATGAAGCGTCATTGTGATTCACGTTTGATTTCGTAGGTTTTGTATCGATTGCCAACATACCGCGTGAGAAAAACAGACTCATTAATTTCGTCTAAACTGAATGGGATCTCGTAGATCGTGTTTATTTTGTAAAAAAGTTGTATCTACGATTAATTGTTGTGTTAAATTGATAGTCTTCGGTCGCTGACGTTTTTACGGTCGCGCCGTTACTTCGTGGGCAGTTGTTTCACACCTACAGTAACAAAACTGATGGATGTTTTTACACTGTGACATGTTGCCTAGTGATTAACTTGTTATGACCTCATTAAAATCATTTATAAAAATGGAATATTTAAAATTTTGTAAATCTACTATATATTATATTTATTTATATTCAATTGAGATTCTTCATGTTGTAATTTTGTATTGTTACAATATTGTACTTTGTACTTGTATTCATTGCGAATAAGGGTGAATTTATCTCTATCGCAATGTTTTCTCATAACAATAAATCATAATTTTATTAATATTTAATTTCCTTCCATTAAAAAATCAGCAAAATTTTTCTTACCTATTTAATGCGAATATTCCAGGCGGATGCCCGGTAACAATCGAGGGAAAGTTTTACCTAAAATTATATTTGTGGGTCGTCACGCTTTTCCGGGGGTGAGGGTGGCGATTAGAGGGTGCTTTGTGCACGCTGTAGGTGGGGTGCCGGCGGTATCAATAGTTACAACTGCTTGGCGATGAATAAAGTTTCGATTGTTTTTATTTATAGACAATTAATGATATTCTCTTGTATTTTTGGTCGAAGTAAATACTCTTAAATTACATTATGAGACAAGGGCCCTATGTTTGCATGATGTGCAATCAGTTTTGGCTAAACCGGGTAAGCAATAATAGGTGCTGCATTACTATACAGCTATATACGATAAAAGTCAAGAAACGATATTACGCATGTTTTTTTTAGTACTTAACGATTTTTGTTATTGTTAGACGTCATTGGTTACTTAGCATATAAAGCAAACGACATAAGAAAATTAAATTGCTGTATCTTAGATGGATATAGGAAGTTCTACAGGTCTTTAAATATAAATAAAGCAATCACTGGCACACAACAAAGGTACTAAAAAGTATGTACTGTGAAGTTATTTAGTTTCTTGTATCTTTACTAACCTCTATTGTTTGTATAGTGCATAGTACAAGTGAGTCAAGATTCAACCTCCATTAATCATAATTTAGAGCGGAGCCCGCACTACACATAAGGGCCATTTCTAATCCAACCAGCACTTAAGTTGTGGGGGCAATCGGGGAGTTACTCGCTTTTGTAGAAATTACGTAGTTTTACGTTTAAAACTAAATGTTGACGTGAGACAGGCCTTCAATGAATTAACGTTCACGTGCATTGAGAATTTAAACGTACGGCGTACAAACTTCATGTTTACGGAAATAGCAATGAGAAAAACAGGTATTTTTTAATTGTTATTGTTTTTGAAGGCAAGAATTTTGGGGTGTATGATATAATTAAATTGTAAGGGCAGAATGGTATACGTAAATAAAGTTGTTGGCGTACCTACTTAAGGTGTTTACTAATAGTTCAATATTAAAATGTTTATTAACAAAAACACATTACAAAACCTATAATGCAGGTCCAATTTCCTAACTAGTACCGACAAACATTGAATAGAGAATTCTATGAAATTCAAACTAGGCTTGAGATCTGTTACTCGGATTTCTGACTGCAAAAACTACCAAGATGTGCAATTAAACTAAAAAACTATAGCATGCGTATGCCGAGATACAGAGATATAAACTTATATGTACTTAAAATACTTTATATGTTTGTATTTACTTAAATGACGGAACATTACACATAGGTACTTAATTATTATAAGACAATAGATATAATTTTAGATTGTTTACAAAACGAAATGAATCGACTTTAAATGCCGTGCTAGTTATTTTTAATAATAAGAGATACTTATCAGATCTAGATAAAATTACAATATTACCAAAGAGGATACAATATACTCTATGAAACAAAAATATTTTTTAAATTCGATCAAGAATAAACAGAGTTCTGAGGTAACAGTATTTTCTTAATTCGGTTAAAAATAAACATCGCAATTCACAACATTTTGGAAGTAGGGTAGTTGGAAAACCGACTAGACAGCGAGCAAGCGTAAGTTAAGTAAATAAAGATAAGTCTCAAAACGTGTTTGTTGTTAGCTAGTAAAGGTTAAAATGTTTTTAAGCGTAGACAAACCATCTTCACAAAGTTTTTTACAGGTTACAACTATGTGAAAAACAAGTGCGCCTCACTTCTCATAAGTTCTATCCCTCCAAAGAGAACCAATAACAGATACCTTTAGGCGTAGAGCGCAAAAAATATGGGAATATACCAGAGATTTACAAGATTTTTATTATAAACAACGTTAAACACGTTTAACAACAAGTTAAGCGGGGAAAAACCTCGTCTACCTATTATTTACAGGTTCCAGCCTGAAAAATATAAGTAGGTACGCTTTACTGTCATAAGTTCTAAGTAAAGAGAACCAATAACAGATACATACACTTATAGGTTTAGAGCGCAGAAAGCTTCAGTTTATCCGAAAGTTTGGCAAGAATTTTCTGTCACGTTCAGTGACACATTATGCGTGGACAAACATTCATCACACATTTTTCTATAGGTTGCACCTTATAAAATATATATGCGCTTTTAATTTATAAGCTCTACTTCTCTAAAGAGAACCAATAACACATACCTATAGGCGTAGAGCGCAGAAAGCATCGGGCTATCCCAAAGTTTGGCAAGAATGTTTAATCAGGGTACGTCTAGCGGCGAGGGGCGGCGTCGGGCGCCGGGCGTCGGACGTCGCGGCGGCGCGCGCGGCAGTGTATTCCGCGCGGGCATCGCGCCGCCCGCCCAGTCGCCATGCCGCGAGCACCCTACACGCGACCTCCCGCGCTCTAACCCCGCGCGAAAACAACCGACCGAAACTGAATAAGTTTGACAAATCCTCCTCCTATCTGGACCACTATATAGACACAGTGACGCACAGTGATACTTTACATTTTCTTTTTCTAGTACAAAATCTTATATCTCTAGTAGACAGATAGTATTTTTTAAAGTACAAATATAATGTAATTTTAATTAGCGGGCACCGTAGTTTACATAATTATACAGGGTCAGTTTTGTATGAATTCAATGTGATTGTAGTTTAAGACGCCGATAGCCGATTCAAGCAGCTGTTCATACCGCTTTTAGATACCGACAGTGATTCATAGGTAAGTTTGATCATACCTACGTTAACCGAGGTGATAATTCTATACGTCTAAAATTATAGATACTAAAATAACGAGTTCTTTTTACACCTACACTTTTATCGATAATGTCTCGCGGCGAATATTTCGTGTTTATTACTCATTCCCATAAATCAAACCAAGGTGGCCGAGTATTATTAACTAAATTAAACGGCTACCTAATAACCCTAATAATTGTCCTAACTGCAAATTATAGGAGAATTATCGACTAGTAGCGCAGTGTAAGTATAAATTAACAGGCCGATATTTTTGTTGGGTAACCTACTCCGAAACACAACCAAAACAAACCATAATTCTTTACTCGGGTTTCACCGCGCAAAGTGATGCCGTGCCAGTCCAACGGTGGCTACATTCAGGCTTTGTAAATGCAAAAAGCATACGTACTCCAGTCTCGAAGACGACACAACTATGATTTAAGTCCAACACAAAACTCCTAAATCACGCTAGGTGGCAGAGGCGAGTGCCGGGCGACAAGACTCCGTTGCTCGCAATCCGCAAATTGTTTGTCGCGAGCCTAACAAATTTAAATATAGATTGAACAAATGCCGATCGTAAATCGAACGCTCGGCAATTGTTTTGAATACACCCGCGGAACTTAGCAGCGTCGAACACAAATTCAAATGCAGTGTTCTCGCGTCGAAAGTTTGATTAATCGTCACCCGACTTTGTCAGTTTACATTTCGCATTTTACCTAATGCGATGTGTGTTTGAATCGTTTCATGAACCTGCCATTGTTGTCAGAGCCCCCACAATAACAGGTTATGATAAGCGCGACCGTGACTGATACAAAAACTAAATTTATAAGACGCAATAAATAAGAGGTAGTCTTCAACAATAAAGGGAGACGTCATAAGACTTGGAAAAGTAATTTGTATTTAAATTCTCACATATACATTACCTAATTTGCAGCTTAATGTAACATTAGCAGTGCTGGAGCCCATGGGAACTCACAAGCGAATAAAAAAGAATACTACAGCATCTCTTACAAATAAACACAGTTTAAAATCCGAAACAGTTTAACATAGAACTTAAAATACACGGGAGATAATTTCTAATTATTTTTTCTAGATTCATATCTTAGAAAATTTCCAGAATTGTTTGGTTAAAGCATAAATTAGCGCTTCTTTTGTTTTAATTTGAAGCCAAAAACTCTTGTAAAAAATTGTCACTGCAAAAAAAGTCACACAAGTTGCAATCATTATGCCGTTATGCAAGTTGGTCACTGCAGGGTTCTTCACAAATTAGCTTAAAAAGATGTTTCTTTTTTCGTCTGAATAGGAAACCACTAAATCATATTCGCCCTTTGTTCGGCGTCACAAAAGAATAGAAACTAGACTACATAGTTTTTATCTTTGAACGTGGGTCTAACGGTACGCAGAATTACAATATTACGAAAGCCGAAAAACCTTTACAATGGACGTGAATAGTATTGCGCAAGGCGACTTTTATATTTTTGTTTTTGTACACGACTTTTCGTGAAGAATGTGATGTGTTGGCATTCGGTCATTGTTGCGGGGTGGCCGGTGAAAGCGGGACTTATTGAGTTTTTACAATGGCTTGGATGTTAGATTTCACCTCTGAGGTCTCGCATTGTTTTGATGCCTTCAAATCTTCGCATTGTCAGTTACAGTTTTTCACTGCTAAACACTTCTTGTCACGCAGATGATTCGCTAAATGGTGTTTTAATGTTTTGTAATTATTTTGATATTTGAAGTTTTTCATTCTAAAAGTTATTTAAAATCATCATCCTACACCATATATAGAGTCTAGGTTCTTACTTTACTAGTTTTGATAATACATAATGAAATTTTACCTAGAAACCCTAAGTAAAATTTATTTTTCAAAATCACAATAAGAACAATTAAGAATAATTATGTTTATTAGTACCAAAAGTTTAAAAAAATAATTGTACAATTGAAAGCCGTTAAGTTAACCAAAAATAAGTTCTTACTGCATGCAAACACTGGCGTCTAAATCTGTTCAAATAACCAATGTAAAAGTTTAAAGAAAGTGTTACGTAGCAACGCCAAATTGCTACGGAAACGCTAGTTAATGATCTGAACTATATATAGCTACTACTGATTAACTATTTGTAAGAGTCATCACATCACATAGTTGCAACCACTTGATTTAGAAACCATTAAGTAAGCGCAAACACCTTGTACACAAAAAATATAACAAAATAAGTATCTGGAATATGTACAAAAGCTCACAAAAATCTGTCAGAAAAGTGACGAATATTATGAACTAGTGGCGCCCTGGGCTTCGCCCTCGTTAAAAATCATCCAATGTCCTAATCCACTATACTGGCTATCGCTGTGCAAAATTTTAGCCAAATCAGTCGAGCCGTATCACCGTAAAGAGGTCCCAAACAAACAAATATACAAACTGACTGTCGCGTTTATAATATTGTTGCATTTTAACAATTTTTCTCATAAAATTCTCATAATAAATCAAACATTAACGGTTTAAAAATAATTTAATGGCCGCTCATTAAACGTGTTTCCTTCATTGCGTTCATTCATAATTTTGAGAATATAAAGTTTTATCGCCCTCATATATTGTTTCTGTTTACTAACTAGTTATGCTAATACGTGATCTCATTTTCAAATGCAAACAACTTGACGAGTCACATGCTATAGACTACATATTTAACAGTTTTAGGTAGTACATAACACATGTAGCTGTTCTGTTCTGTTCTACACAGGCTAGAAATACTTAGCGGTAGTGTAAAACATATTACGAAGCAAAAGAACTATAGGTTAGAGTATTATTTGAATTTTATCCTTTTGTGTCAATATAATTTAAGTGATGTTGATTATTACAGTTAGTAGAAACTACTAATGTGATAAACCTACTACCGACGCATTTTAATCAGTCGTTCTACAAGTACAAGTATTGAAACAAACGAGTATAGGTATTTATCAAACACGTTGGGCAACCTGCACAACCTCTATCTGAGAACGTTTGGGCCATGACCCCGTTTTATTTTTATATTCTAGTCCAATTTCCTTTGCCGTGTCTCAACTTAATAAACTTTATACACTTCCATATTTTGAAACACTTTCGAAATTGTTACGAATTTCGCACGCTTTTACTAAAACTAGATCTACGTATGTGTTCCAGTGAACGCGTGTTCGATTTTAAATCGTGTTTTTTTAAGCCAACATACCATTTGGTTTATTTACAACCCATTAAATTACAAACTACAAAAGTTCTGAAAATATTTGTATAATATACTAGCTGATAGCCGCAACCTTTTCCACGTATACCTTATTATTAATATTTTTGTGGTTTACATACACCAAGAATTTAAAAGCCCATGTTCATCCTTATGCTATAAAGTATCTCTAAAATTTTAAAATTTAAGTAAGATCGTCCTTAGGTAGCAAACAGAGTAACAGAGTGAGAAAGTTAAAAACGTTTTTATAATATTAGTCTAGACTTCGATGCAATAACATAGAAATATTATCCTTTTTTTGACTTTGAATTGGCTATGGTTTACTTTGTTACATATTTAGTTCGCTTATTACTCTGTACATCACTGTATCCTTTTTAATTTTATTAGGTAAGTACATTAATAAAAAGCACCTATATCAATTTCTCTTGAGCTTGTTGTGACTCTATTAGCCATTTTATAATCAAAAATCTAAAAAATATTCATCGTAATATTCCCTAGATAAGCATTTTCCAGTCATACGTTTAAAAAACTCAAAAACATTGTTAACCGCATCCGTAGCCGTCTGTGAAGTAACATAAATCATTTACAAATAAGTAATTAAAACCATGTACGGAATCCGACGGGTTCTGTCGACAATTGTTACTGTAAATGATATTTGGGCAAATGTAATTGTAACTGTAAATGACGAAGCTAAACGACATTCGATGCCAGTCAGTTTGGAATAAGTTTTTTTTATACCTACCACTGACTATAAACCACTTGACCACTAACCGGCCTGGTGTTAAGCGATGATGTTGTTGGAGATGGTGAATACGTTAGGCCTAGAATAGTCTGTCTGACTCTCAAGGGCTGTATGCTGCGGGAACATCGTAAGGTTTTGGCGGCAGATTTTCTTCTTGATGTTGGTAAGCTAATTTTTTGTTAGCAAATTAGGTAGAACATCTTTATGTATAATTCTCCTACAAATTACGGAATATATGTATTTCCAAAATAATACGAATTTAAATTTATACTTAATATATAACTTTTAAATGGGACTTAAGTCAGATGTCAGTCCAGCGCCTCGTATTTCTGGTGTGCCCGGAACCCCCGGTGCGCGAGTCCGACTCGCACTTGGCTATCTTTTTTATAATGATAATTTTTATTACCTATATTATTTTATTATTTCTCAAATCAAGATCATTCCTTATGTTAAGACTGTCTCTTAAACTAAATGATAGCTTAAACTGGAACATGAACAAAGTGATCACAAACTCACATTCAAATCAAATATTACCGTAATCGACACCATTGACATCAACATCGCGTTACAAAACAGCGAATTCCATAATCCTTAATTAAATCTTCACGACGTGTTAATTACCACAATCGAAGTGTCAATAACTGATACAGATCACGTAATAAGCTTGTAAGCAAGCTATTACACAGCCATAATCTCAATATGCCAATTAAGGTTAGTAAGTGCATAAACGCTTGGTTGAAGCAGTTACTGCCTCGTAAAGTAGGATTTAATGGCCATTCGGATGCCGAGGGAATCCCTGTTGAACTTGGGTTACCATGCGCTTTACGGAATTTTATGACTGTTTGATAGTTTGGTATGAGTTTTCTTTTGTTGCAGCAATGAATTTATTAAGTTATATTGATATAGCGAATACAAATTATATCAGGTTAAAAGCTCAAATTTAAAATATATTAAAAATAACGCTTTTGATTGATTCAATGTAGCTTGATTCAAATGATAAAATACGCTTCTTTGTTGTGAAATCTTTTGATCTTAAAGAAAAGCTCTCAATAACTTACAGGTGTTTTGCGAGTTAAGAAATACAACATTTTATGCTTACACATTCTTTAAACAATGTTACCTGTGAACTAAAGCTTTAAACCACATTCAACAATAACACAAACTAGGGTAAATTACAAACTAACTTCAGTTAGTTCAGTTACTGTCTTGTAATAATGTTATTTCTATGTAGAATGGTTTTGGAATTTGTCGCGTGACTTCCAACAGAAATTCTGATCGTCAGTCACGCCAACTATTTTACGTATGCTATTCACAATTCGTATGTCTTTTTCACAGATATCTAGACATTTATGATTCATGAAACTAAAAATGAATTTGTATTTTACTACTCACTCAACTTCGTCCCTGCTCAGAGTCGTTTTAGATTTGTTAAGTTTTATTTGGTTTTGCATATTAATACATATTTACGATTATCAGTCACTGTGCATAAATAAGGTTTGAAACTTAACTTAACTAAACAGGTAGGCAATAATACAATCTATTGTATTAATATGTATTAATATGTACCAATATGTACCAATCGGCTAGGTACCTAGCCGATTGGTATTGAATGATTATTGATAGACCAGAATAGGTACAAAAGTAGGATGAGAAACTATATGAGTACATGAAAGCGTTGCACCCCTATTAAGCAAATGCAAGCACGGAAGAGTGTGAGATATAGGATGATTAAAGTTCATACTGTAACTAATAAACCTAATTATTATAAATATCGTTAACTTGACGATTTAAAAATTTCATCTAAGATAACTTCACTTAATCTAAATTAAGTAATAGTAGGACTTATTTCTGATACTCGCTTCAACACTAATGCGTACGTACAGTCGAGAAGTTATAATAATTCGTGGAGCGTTACAAATACTTATACATTTATGATATGAAATTATACAGTAAAACGCTGAGAACAATTACGAACTTTACAACCTGTTGTAAAACTTAACATGATAAAAATACTTTAAGTTTACAGGAATGTTTAACTGGTCGGTCTAAGCGTAAAGTTACATTTGTCTTTAATTTTTTGTGTGATTCAAATTTAGTCATGTTACTAAAAAGGAAGGTAGCCATAATATAGTATTTTAATATAATCATCATCATCTTTTTCCATCCACTGCTGGGTATAATAATTAAGGAATATTTTAGTATGAGCCACGCTTCTCGAGCCAACCAAATACATGTGATTCCATAAAGGAAATATCAGGTAAACATAATTACATAATATATCGAGGATCCGTCGCAATGAAGTTCCTCATCATCATCATATGGTTTTGAACTGAACACCCCTCATCAGCTGACAGCTATAACCCTCTTTTCGTTTACCAGTTTTTAAGTTAATTTACAAGTATAAATGTCATTAGTCATCACCTTGTCTGGCTAAGTATAATTTTCAGTTAATTAAAATATAAAAAGTAGTTTATTAAGTATCTCATTCACCATAATATTTTTAGACTATAACCCTCAACACAAAATTATACATTCGCATATTGCATCAAAATCAATACGTATGTAATAATACTTAAATTCAAAACTGAAAACCTACGACTGATACATGTAGAATCAGTTCATTGAGACCATTCTATTGAGCCTAAACATGACATCTCAACACAACGAACCACCTAAATCCTACCCACTTCCCTTCCTCTCAGACTTCAGACTAGAATAAGACCAACTAATAGGAAATTCTCGTCACAGAGTTCTCGATTCCGACCTTATTCCGTCCGTTAAATCCACACTAATACATTTTGGCTGGAGTGTCGACATAGGGCAAAAATCAGGGCGAGCCATGCCGCCCTGCATAGCAAGCAGGGTAAAGAAATGTTCACTTGAGGTTGAGTTCTTGTAGTGAGTTTTCTTGCCCACATTGAGGTCGTATATTTTATTTGAGCTATATAACAACTACATTTTGAATTATTCTACATGACCCAAAGCGGCCAGTGACTTGAGTGTAACAGAATCACAAATAATTTTAGACCTTTTCTCTTGCTCTTCCGTATACATTATTAATGTTAGGGCATTTAGATTTATAAGTTTTTCATGTAATTACCATGAAAAAAGTAGATACATAATAATGAGTTATTGACTGACTGCTAAATGCATTTTAAGTTACCTACACTATGAAATATAAACCTTTAACAGTTATATATTTAACGAAAATAAACCTGATAAACTGCTTCTTTTATTTTCATTTACCGTTATTAAATCTCCGAATCAAAACACCATTTCCAAAAGACTACTTGTGCGTGACAATCCGAAAAGTTCCTATATTCGGAAACATAATCAGCCGAGTACATTAAAATAGATTGGCCCCCTAATCACTCTAAGGGGTCTAATATCAAATGCAATTTCCTTTATTGTTTTACCTAATACAAGAAACGGGCGGGGTGGCTCAGCACGCACAATGTAATTGGGTAAACAGTTTGTGTATTGGAGTTAAAAAATTGCGAATCGTCAAGATTATTGAATGAGGGTATTTCAAAGTTTAGCGTCCCACGCTTCATTTCTTTACTAGATCTCATATTTTTTTTATTTATTGCAACCAATTTACAGTCATAGTTTACAGAGTTCTCGAATTAAACACATAAGTAGGGTTTCAGGTATGATGTCAGGATTTCAGGATTTGATATCTACAGATTTCTCTACACGGAAGCCACAATTATCCTATTAAATTGGCACGCCTACGAGTATTCATAAAAATATATAATGCGATTAGAAATTAAATTCACGTAAAAACCAATAGAAGTAATGGCGAAAGTTAATTAAAAGAAAGTTTTTTGTGCCTAAAGACGTGTCGTCATCATGTGTAAAATACGAATACCCGTTTATTGAATTAATAATACTTATATTATGAAAGAATATAAATAAGCTTGCTTTTTATATTTTACATTACTTATACAATTTAACTTTAGTTCAGTATCAAGAAGTAAATAAATAATTATTTTTATGATTAAAACACATAAATAATGAATACGAATAGATACGTTTTTATTCACTCATTATCATATTTTCTTTTGCTTGTTGGTTCTATCGTAAATTTATGACATTAGTGACCTATAGATGAAATCGAAACCATGGACAAAATTAATATTACACTGGTCTGTTGCTGTGCCCTTTTGCTAACACATACATAAAATAATATTTAATAGTAGTACAAAAAATGGAAACAGTAGTATGAAACCGCATATATTAAGTACCTACTATTAACAGTAGCTCAGGTCGAATGTCCAGTGATGTTACATTGAAATTCAATGTTTAGATGTCGCAAGGTAACAGGCGCAAAACAGCTACATGCGACAAATTCTGACAATAAACATCATTCGCTTTCATTCAGGCGAGCACTTTGCTTGTTGTACTGTAAAAAAAAACAAATGTGTGCTGTAAAAACTAACTATGAAACAGGAAAACCGTTTAAAAAGGATCTATTTTGTATGTTTAAGCAGGAGCAATATTGTGTTATCGAACATTTTCGATATTTATAAACCGAGCAAGCGAAGCAAGCGCAGCGTCTTCGTTTGAGCTAGGCCAAAAATGCTTTTGTCCGGATATTTGTCTATCTGTTCTCGCCTACAAGTCGCATTTTTCTACCGATTTTAACGAAAATTTACACACGAGTTCCTTGATTTATTTAAGAATTTTTGTCGATTGCGTTTTTTTTTAATAGGGGGAAAATAGGAAGGGGATGTTTGCTGTAGCGTTATTTATCAGCGGATTTCAGTCAAATTGGAAAGGCACACTAAGAACTTCATTCTTTTTTTTTTTAATTTTTGTATAACGTAACAGGACAAGCACGATTCTACACAAGTTGCTGCGAACAACATTTCAAAAAAAGAAAAGAAAAGTAGCAAAAGTGGAGAATAGGAAAAGGATGGAAGTTTACTGTAGCGTCATTTATCGACGGAATTTAATCAAATTTGAGAGGGACACTATAGGACTTCATTCTACATAAGATGTGGCAAAAGAATTTCCACGAAGGGGGAGAGAGGGAGGGAAGAAAGGGTGTGAAGTTTGTTGTAACGTTATACAGGGTGTTTGGTACATGGACCGACAGGATTTTTTGGGGGGTGGGGGGGGGTCATGCGCTAGATTTCCCCGCCGGGCCCGATGTCCCAAGTGTCACGGTAGTTTAGATATTTTTTTTTAAAGTTTTTTTTTAAACCCCCCGAAATCTTGTCTTTAAATCGTCATAACTTTTTTGTGTGTGGTTATAATACCACAAAATAAACTATGCTTGTATTCTACAATGTTTTCTTATTCTAAATAAATCATTACCTGTTACGATTAATATCAACAAAAAAACTTCTGAGCTTTCAAAGTGGTAAATCGGTGTAAATGTTATGAAAAGTGACAACTTCTAAATTCATTAAAAAAAAACTAAAAGTCATTTTGAAATTAGCTTTCTTTTAAAAAGTTCTTTAGTTATTAGCCTTTCCAACGATATACTACATGGCAGAAATAATACATCAGGGGTCGACCTAAGAGATACTTCGTTGCTTAGGGTCATGATAATGAAAATAGGTTTTTTTGTTTTATCTTGTTTTTATTACATTAAAATTACAACATTTGCTCAAATTGGCCGCCTCCACACCTTATGCATGCACGACACCTTTTTCTGATTTCTGTGGTAGTGGTTAATAGCAGCATTTCCTCTTGCATTTTTACGAATGCGGTGTTTATTCGTTCCACTAAAATTTGTTAGAGTGCGTGTTCAGCCCTGGGCTCTGGCAAACGAATCTTAATTTGACCACCTTACGAACGATTTCTTAGGTCATGTAGCATATCGTTGGAAAGGCTAATAACTAAAGAACTTTTTAAAAGAAAGCTAATTTCAAAATGACTTTTAGTTTTTTTTTCAATGAACTTAGTTGTCACTTTTCATAACATTTACACCGATTTACCACTTTGAAAGCTCAGAAGTTTTTTTGTTGATATTAATCGTAACAGGTAATGATTTATTTAGAATAAGAAAACATTGTAGAATACAAGCATAGTTTATTTTGTGGTATTATAACCACACACAAAAAAGTTATGACGATTTAAAGACAAGATTTCGGGGGGTTTAAAAAAAAACTTTAAAAAAAATATCTAAACTACCGTGACACTTGGGACATCGGGCCCGGCGGGAAAATCTAGCGCATGACCCCCCCCCCCCCACCCCCCCAAAAATCCTGTCGGTCCATGTACCAAACACCCTGTATATGGACGGATTTCAATTTTTATAAGGGCACGTGAGGTCTGCTGTTCTCACAAAACTACTTTTATATTTTTTTACTGTTGAAAGATCATAGATAGTGGCACGCTATTTGACCACTATCTATAATTTATGAAGAAAAAAAATCTCACCAGACGGAATGACTAACACATTGTAACCAGATAGGGGAGATCGGGGCAAGACGGAATACTTAAGAGAAAAAATGTCATAATATGAAAATCAAACTGTTCATTAATAAGTTATTTTTCAAAAAAAATAAAACCGACTTCATAACCACAAAAAGGCACTCAAAAGCGAAAAATAATTTACTTTAAATTATTATAAGCGTTACCCAATTCTCTATTTGAAGTCGGTGCCAGCCAAGTCTAATAGGTAGTAGATAGATAATACCTACATGTATCTACATACCTACTTACTAACCTACATGTACCTACTTACTACTACTACATACATAGAGACTACTACATGCATACTACATACATACTACATATCTATCTAATATCCAATAGACTTGGCTGGCACCGACTTCAAATAGAGAATTGGGTAACGCTTATAATAATTTTAAGTAAATTATTTTTCGCTTTTGAGTGCCTTTTTGTGGTTATGAAGTCGGTTTTATTTTTTTTGAAAAATAACTTATTTTACCCTTTTTAGTGCAAAAAAAGTTTTAATGAAATTACATGCATCTATTAAATTTCGTGACTGGGCCGTTAACAACTGACGGATATATACTTTTTGAAAATTTCAAGTATGCACCTATAACGGTTAAGAAGATACAGATCTGTAAAGTGCGCACATATAGACACACGGACGCAAAAAGCATCTGACATACACGATAATTAATTGTCTATTTTATTACAATAATTCCAAATACTTTTATAACACGGACTAGTTGTATTCCAAAATGAATATTAAAAAGTATTATTTGCGATTATTAACATTAATTGCCGCCATATGGCCAACAGAGTACTGAATCACTCTACTACGTTATAAGAGGCACTTCCCTATATTGTGGATACCCGAATTATGAAAGCACTGTGTAGCCAACCTAACAACGGAAAGTATTATTTACGTAGTAACTATTATATAATACGTGGATTTATGCTTATAATTTTTTATTGCTGTGTTGATTGGTACAAAGTACGTTCATAATTCTGAGTTATTTAATTATGTATGCAGTGTTGCGGGACTGAAATGGCCGCCATCTTCGCCAAATGTCATGTCATGTCAAAAAATATTAGGTATGTTTAAAAAAGTTTGCACCCTAACAAGACTATGCCCGGTAGAACATTCCTGTGAAGACAAATTATTTATATATAATTATTTATTATAATAATTAATATATAATTATCTATTGAGGGCCCGGTGGCGTAATTGGGAGAACGGTCGGCTTTGATGCCGTGGTACCGAGTTCAAACCGCCGTGCACCAATGAATTTTTCTATCGAAAAATATATGTGCGCTTCTAACAGTGGCCCTCCGGTGAAGGAAAACATCGTTAAGAAACCAATAACCCCCGCATGGTGGTAGAACATATCTAGTGTCCGCCTGGCCAGCTACCACCCTCAAGTCAGAAAATCTGTCGCCAAACATCTAATGTGTTCTGGCAGCTATCCTTGAGAGCCAGTTCCCATTCTAGTCCACTTCTCTATCTTCGACCGCATCATCACTTAGCAACAGGTGAGATAGTGGTCAAACGCTTGCCTATAAGATATAAAAAAAAATTATCCCCACCTTTATTTCTATCTCGCTCACAGTTACCGTAAGAATATCTTATATGCAATAGCAACCTCCATTGTGTGTAATCTTCTTGGGACTCTTCTACTAAAACTAGTACATTCTCCTATGTTTGACGTATTTATCTCCATATTTCTGGTGATACTAATCAGATCTCGATAAAATTAAAATGGGACTACCTCGGAAACGTATCCTACCTATTAAAAAAAGAATCATTTGAATCCGTTCACAATTGATGGAGAAATCGCGTAACATACACAAAAAAAAAAAAAAAAAAAACATACCGACCAATTGAGAACCTCCTCCTTTTTTGTGAAGTCGGTTAAAAATATCTTACAACAAAAGCAACACTTACAGTTTTTATTACCATAATTATAATCTTTTGTGGCTCTAAATCACATATTTTTTCGCAAATATTAACTAAATAGCACATGTCAAAAATCCCGTTTTGCATGGGGCAAAACGGGAAACGCTCTGGGGCATAATGAGTACACATTTTAATCTGGTAAGCAACGTTTACATATATCTGCCTCTTCATCGTCATCGTCTACACCTGCACAGGAATTATGGGCGCAACCATTGCACACGAGGACTTTGAATATAAGTATATATTTGCTAGTATACATTTACATTATTATGCAAGAACAATCATTATTTTCATCGTCTTCAGATGAAAAATCCATGTAATTTTTTTACGTCTTTTGTTTCTATTCTTTTTTCTGGCTTTTTCTTCTTCAGGTCTTTTCTATTCAGTCTTTTTACTGTCAGGTTTATTTTTTCAGTCGAAAATATATAAATTATTTATTTTTGTTTTTTATTTATATTTCTAATGAGATCATTCTTGAACGGAGAATGGTAGTAATTCTGTTTTACCGCGTTTTCTTCTTTTTCTCTCTTGGGTTCTTACTTCCTTGGCTATGACATTTTCTGAGTCACGGAAAACGAGGAATTTGCTGGCAGTGTGCAAAAGTCGAAACCTGAGGCAAAAACTGTGTGCCCATTCTGCTCTCATCCATTGATTTTCAGATAGTAAAAATTCAATGATTGATGTTCCAGCATATGTAGGTTCATGAGCAATCTCATTATGAGCTGGAGTGGACAATATTTGTTCGGTTGCCTCTAAAGTAGTAAACGTTGAAGTTCTACTTTCACATATGGGGCAAAACGGGGTACTATCCCATTATGCCCCGACCTTTTTGCCCCAACAGACACATTTTGCAAAAGTAATAACAATTCTATACCTACAAAATAATTGTGCTAAAAGCAATCTAAATTCGTTAATTTAACACTAGTACAACAAGTATGTGGTAAAATGTTACCATAGCACTGATATTTACTTTGGTGCCCATCGATTCAAAACAGAAACCTTCGTAAAAATCCTTCATAAAACCGTTTTTTCACGCCGCACAGCCAAAACACGCAGAGACACACCGGTTGGACTCGTGTGAGGCGACGGAACATCGCGCGAATGGCGTTTTGGTAGGCTCTGTTGTGTTCACAGGTCAAGCACACAAGCACACATTCCCGTCATGCCCCGGGCTTCGTCTTGCCCCGGTCTCCCCTACGTTTCAGAAACTATTATAATAATTTGTATTCTTTAGGTACTGGAATAATATATTGTATACCTACTTTTAAAAATGTAATGACAGTTAACGCAATATAATGAAAAAAAAATTACACTAGTCAAGTCACAAAAGTCAAAAAAGTCAAAGCATTTATTCAATATATGGGCAAATTAAAAATTTGCACTTACACACGTCAAATTACATTAAAAAGATCATATTCAATAAAAAATATAATAGATATAACAGAAACATAACTTATTGCTTTGAATTTACAAAAAAAAACAAAGGTATTGAGCCATTCACCTTTCATCTAGACGTCGAACGTCACACTTAAAACACATTTTTAATTCCCCTGATTAATGTAGGGTTGCCAACCGTACTATTACGTGCACCCGCAACCCAGTGCATGTTTCAGTACTTCAGACAATTTTAATCCAAATAATATCGTTTAAAAACTAAAAAAGAACAGACTTCAATGTTCATTTTCAGTACCAATTTTGAGATGTTTATCTCAATATCTCTGGAGATACTTATCAGACCTCAATAAAATTACCATGGTACCACACTTGGGATATCTCCTTTCGAACAAAAAAAGAATAATCAAAATCGGTGCATAAATGACGAGAGTTATCCCCGAACAAACATAAAAAAAAAAAATATATACATACGGTCGAATTGAGAAACCTCCTCCTTTTTTTGAAGTCGGTTAAAAAATGAAATAATGATACATAATAAATAAATAAAACGCAGACTAATTGCAGTACAAATCATATTCCGAATACTAAAAATCAGTTAGGTAGCGACTATTGTGAAATACTCCAAAAATAAACGTGCCAAATGTTAGACTACTGACAGTATTGTATCATAGTAACTTTGTGTAAGCGTGACTTAAAAACACCTGCTTATGGTTTACATTGCAATCATCGAACTTGAATAAACTAGAAACAGTACCATGTCACATCAACAAAATATATGGCTTCTTTACATTATAAGCGAGCCTATAAATAAATTTGTATAACGACACAGTACCAGTTGCTTACATAATAAAATGTTGTACAAGTTTGTTGAACGAATTCAGCTGATTACGACAATTTAAAACAATTTATGCGTCGGCAATGTTATTAAATTATCCGTGTAAGTATTAGTAACAACATTACTTGTCCACATGATAAATAAACGATATAACTATCTCTCAAGTATAGAATTTACAAAATGATCTATTTACTGATATTTATTATCACACGGTCCTTTAATGTTTATTACCGCTTCAAGGTATGAGCTTTGTGAGTGAAGTTACGGTTATGGTTAACCACGAAAGAAAATAAGTGGTTGTTGTATGTTTTAATTGATTTTATTACGGAATTCTGTTTAATTTTATGGGCTAAGCTAGTACCTACATGTTTTTATTAAATTGGTATTTGTTATTGAAAAACAAGGTGCTTCAGTCCATCGACGGTATACAATGGGATTCTCGTTGAATTCTAAGACATCGTACAGGTTAGAGAAGAATTTCATTATATAATTCTTAAACATCCCTTTTGGTACGAATTTGTTTTCACAGAAAATTTAATAACATTTACCACGGTCAGAACTCTGTGCCTGTGACTACGCTACGTACTACTATGTCTACGTAGTAGTACGTAGCGTAGTCATAGCGTAGTCTACGTAGTATAGTAAGTGTAACTTATATATAATCTATGACTGTACCTCTACCTCAAACACGTTAGTAGGCTAATGGTGCCTTTCAGGCGGTAGGCCTTACGTAAATTAAGCCACAGAATAAATAATAGTACGAGTTAAACTTAGAAACAATAGACATAACGAGTACTTGATGTCACAAGGTAACCGGCCCATAGATAGCATCACCGTGACAGTGCAGCGGCGAGAAAAATTCTATCAATCTTGAGTTTTGTTATAGACATACGTCATCGCTTACCATCAAGAGAGCGCTTTATTTGTCCTATAACATTTAATGAATATAAGTATAAAAAATCTCCCTAAAACGAACGTTTTCATTAGAACTGACCAAGCCTCTACCAATAACAGCGATCCCTAAAGTACCCGACTTCCCGACCACATGAGTTCCTTCCCGTTACAAACAACAGATCCAATTCTAATTGACGGCAAAAAAATCGTCCAACTCGGAACATCCGCACGAATAACGCCCACGGGCTAAAACTCGTTAGATTGAGGATGCGATTGTCTTATCGTGTTTGCGATGTAATCGGTCTGTTGGCTTGTGAAGTTGGAGCGCGTTAAGCTGGGGTAGTTAGGTCGCAAGGTTATGAGAATTTAGTTAGAGTTATTATATCTAGTATTTGTAGCACAACTCATTCACCAGGTCATACATTTTATAAAACAAAGTCCACCGCCGCGTCTGTCTGTCTGTCTGTCTCGATAAACTCAAAAAACACCGCAGTTTTCACCAATAGACAGAATCTATCATGAGGAAGGTATTAAGTGCATCATATTTTAAAGATAAGTGTAAATTCGTTGAAATATGACGATGATTGCTGGAGATTCATACTCGACGCGACAAGCAGATGCAAGCGGGTCGCTAATGTATTATACATATAAACTTTACTTCTACAAGAAAAAAAATCAGTCATCAACATCATCATTGCTTCTAAACTAATTCGCCAGCGCAGATAATGGTAGATTATTAGCTTTAATAAAATAGATTTGTATTTTAGTTAATCACAAAACATTCACAAGGTATTTCTATATTCATTTCTCATCATTAATGAACCTTTTAGATTTTGTACCTATAACAGAATTAGTACCTAAAATATCGTAAACTTTCAACAAAAATATTCTCTAAGTATATTCGAAAAGTAAGTAAGTTTCTAGACAGCTTGCACGGTATTGGGTTAACCCCATGCGGGTGTATCAAGTGACGGCATCGGAAGTGTTGCGAGGGAAATGAGAAGCGAGTGTGCACTACGCCTTATGTAGGTACTAACTTAACTATAGGTAGGTACATACGAGTACTTTGATGTTAGTCAGAATATATGGCTTTTTATGTTTTTTTTACGTTTCTTTGGAATAAGTTATAGTTTAAAACAATAATTAAACCTGATTGAACTAAAAAGTAGACTCCTGGATCCATCATCAGATCAAAATGAATGAATTGAGCCCGAACTTGAAGGGTTCACCAGTAGCCACTGCAGAGTTCCACCATATATCTTCTGGCTACATCATCAGATTAGTTTTGAAATACCAAATTGTGATATTGTCATTCGAACAACATATACATTTTTTTTTATTATTTCGATACGACAATTATCCTAAAGATTAAAACCCTGTTAACTCAACTCAAATATCTTATTACATATTTTTTTAGTTAGTTACAAGTGAAGCTAGTATACCTTGTTATAAACGTGACACACAACCGAACGATCATCAATTGTTTTCCGGGCACTATGTCGACATTCAAATGTTGAATTCGTCTTAAAGTCTTCCTCAGTATCTCAAGTATCTACTCGAGATGCACTAATACGATACCTAATTGGTTTTGACTTAGATAGCCCTGTTAATAGCTATACATCACAGGTCGTGGTGTAAAGATTAAAATAGTTTGAAAGCAAGACGTGGTCGGCTTCCTGAGTCGTGATTATTGTTTATAATTTGCACTGTCAATAATGATAACAAAAATATTAAGGGTCATTATTCTGTTTACACTACAACACCAAAACAATACAAAATAACTTGGACTTTGCGGAAATATTTGAGTACTACATAATAATTACTAACTAACCTTGGTTGCTATTTATTCAAAGATTTCCGCAGCGGAATAAACACTAAGTTTTGAGGGCCCGGTGGCGTAATCGGGAGAACGTCCGGCTTTGATGCCGTGGTACCGAGTTCAAACCGCCGTGCACCAATGGATTTTTCTATCGAAAAATGTATGTGCGCTTCTCACAGTGGCCCTCCGGTGAAGGAAAAAAACATCGTTAATAAACCAACAAAACCCCCGCATGGTGGTAGGACACTATCTAGTGTCCGCCTGGCCAGCTACCACCCTCAAGTTAGAAAATCTGTCACCAAACATCTAATGTGTTCCGGCAGCTATCCTTGAGAGCCAGTTCCCATTCTAGGCCTAGCGTGCTTACCATCTTCGACCGCATCATCACTTACCAACAGGTGAGATAGTGGTCAAACGCTAGCCTATAACGTATAAAAAATAAAAAAAAATAAAAGTTAAAATATCTATACCTACAATATATAGGTATAGATAGGCTAAAGAAAGTTCAAAGAAAAACTAAGTCAAAAGTACCTATAACTAGCGAGCATGTATGAAGGCGCGGAAGAGGTATGTCAGGATCGTAGCAAGTGGAAAGAACTAGTAAGTATCTGCCTACCCCAACGGGAAAAAGGCGTGATTTTATGTATGTTTGTATAAATTATAATTTATACAATAGGCTTTTATTATTAGGCTAGCGTTTGACCACTATTTCGCCATGTGGTAAGCTTAGGTAGGTTAGTAGGTAATTTGTGGTCGAGGATGTTAAACACGCTAGGACTAGAATGGTCTGACTCCAATAAGTAATATATATTATTATTATTATTAAAAAATATGTACAGTATCTTATTTTCATGAATTGAGCGTAGAATACTTTTCGATGTGAGTGAAACCGCGGGTACTTAGTACGAGTACCTAGTAGGTACCTACAAAATAAAATACGAAGTAACTAAATTATGGATAGAAGCAAAAGCCTTGATTTATTTATTTAACTATATGTATAAATATATGTGCTACCGGTACAATCTCAAAACAATTGAGTTCAGGAAATAAAGTTTATTGCTATAAAAAAATATAATGTTGTGAGTCATATTCTGGTCATCGACGAAAATGTAGGCAATTGTAAGTCTAGACTTTATATAGAAAAACGTCCACAACAAAGTTTTATTAAACAACTTTATAAAAAATATATCATAAAAAAGATATCATAAAAATAACTTTAATGTTACCTATGTAATTCAGATATGATAAGATAAGATAAGATATGAGTAACAATTAATATATCTACTGGTGGTCTGTACAATCGCCCTCATTTGTGCCTATTGTGTACAATCTTTAGTGTCTACCAAAAGTGTTTGACTATGAGGTTTTTTGACAATAAAAGTATCTTGCATCTAATACGAAGTTCGAATATTGTTTCTATCAACATACGTATTAATATACGTTTCAAAAGATGCGTCCTAATAATAAAGAATACATAGATATACGTTGCAGTTTAAGAGAAAAAGTTTCGTCTTTCTAGAACGGAACTTTTAAAAAAGTGAAACCAAAGTTCCAAAGACAGATGCTAAAAAGGGGTCCCTCCATAAAGATATAAATAGCCTCGGTAAGTGGCAAAGCGCGCCGCGATCCTTCTTCAGATAACATCGTATTAGGGCACTGTGGAAAGAATAAACCGACCGCTACTGGTTTTTGTCATATTAAGCTATCATTGGCCGCATAAATGTTTGTGACTTTCAAATGATTAACAAGGTAGTTAATAATACTTAAATTTAAATTTAAAACCACCCCCGACTGATTTGTATATCTAGGTATATTTTGTTCATGAGACCATTTCAATGAGCCTAAACACGACATCTCAGACGAGGTGTTGAGGAGATTTCTGCAGATTTAAGGAGATGTCTCAGCATTAGGTCAACTTTACTATATTCTTGCAATATCTTTGAAGTGACAGGATACTGAATTTCAAATTAATACATTTGATTTGAATAATGTAAACAACGCTAAACAAACAGCAGCAGAGTAACAGGTATGTAGTGCGCAGAAACGCCATTTTGATTTTTTGACGTTAATCATGCTGTATTGACTATGCCGGACTGAACGCGGAAACTTATTACTCAAGAATTTGGTATTACTGAACTTGCGGTCACTCGGGTGTTCGGCACGAATCTGTCTGCCTTTTTTATGATAGTCTGAGATCATTACTTAGATGGTAAAAAATCTTTAACTTAAAAAAAATCAAAATTAAAAAATGTTTTAACAAAGACAACTCTAAGCTCTCCATCATTTTGCTCTTGACTGTAAAGTACCATACTACCCAAGACTTGTGTCTTGGGAGAGGCCTATGTCCAGCAGTGGACTGGCTTTGGCTGATTATTATGTAGTACCCTAACTACAACTTATTTTCTTATTAAATAATAACTGTACCAAACATAAGGAAACAAAATGAGCTAAATTAAAGAATGCAATTAAATATATTGTCATTCACATAAAATCACGTACTACCTACCTAAAACTTATAAAGCGTCATAAATAAATAAAGGACATATGTACCTACAAATAAATCTAAGTCATAATATATATATATAGGACACATTGTGAGAAGATTTCTAATGTTACACTTATTCCATTCATAGCACAGATATCCATTTACGAAAACCAGATGCCTAAACAATTAAGCACGCATTAGTGGCTGTGTGTGTAAATACTTTTGACAACTTATCTATTTTAAAAGTACTTATGTGTTTGTGCCTACTTACTTACTATACATCACATAAAGTATTATATTATGACCTATATCTATTTAAGGATCAGTTTCACCGTGTTCTGATAAAATTGATGATAGTTTAAGATTATTAAAGTTTCTGATAGACAGAAGATGCCATACAAAAGTTATACATATTTTTTTTTTAATATTTATAGCCTAACGTTTGACCATTATCTTGCCTGCTGTTAAGTAATGATGTGGTCGAAGATGGTCAACACGCTAGGCCTAGAATACTCTGACTCTCAATGGCTGTGTGCTGCCGAACTCCGTAAGTAAGGGTATGGCAGCAAATTTTCTCCTTGATGGTGGTAAGCTACTTTTTGGTAGCAATTCAGGTAAAACATCGACATAGTATGCTCCCACCACCAGAAAATCTGGCAGATAAGATCCTAAATCATCTACGATTCTATCAGGCACCGATTGTTAACGTAGTTAAGAATCATACTGATTTAGACTTGCATAAGTAATTATATAGGAAAAAAGTAAGTATACAGTTTTACAGGTACTTAGATATACAGATTTTCCATTAAGCTCTTACACGTACTTTTACAACTGTACTAGTCAAAATAAAATGTCAAGAACGTTGATTTGGTTTGAAAGTAATATTTGATTGTAAAGCTTTTAAGCTTAAATACTAAATTTGATTATAAGCCGTTTTTCAGGTATGTATCACTAAGCTGGATTCACATCGTACAATTAAAAAGAGGTAAAGATAGGTAGGTATACAAACATATAAATATGTCTAACTTTTTAAATCTCAAAATTAGTTACCAATAGCTTCCTTTGAGTATGTTTAAATAGAAAACTTACAAATCCGTCAATTCCGTCGCTATGTGAGAACATTACCCAACATCGCAACATCCAAATATGCAACAAAAAAACACGATGAACTTTCACACAAAAGCACTCAGGTAAGTACAGGAATAGGTAGTTTCCGCCTATACAACTATACAGTCTCATAATGAGACACAAATAGCTTAACACCACAAGTGCGAAAGAGATGGATGTATGCACTCAGTTGCGACCCTGCAAAGCTTAGAGCTCAGCTGTCTGGGAGCGGTGATGTTTGAAACACGGGACAGGCGGAGCTTAGCTACAAATCACTCAATGTCACATTTTGACATTTGAGATATTAGGTCTTTTTTCTATAACACCGCCATCTCTTTATTAGATATTGCCACATTGGATACTTTTTCTCATTAAATACTGGTAGAATAATAAAAATTATATAATGTTGAAATTTTAAAAAGACAATACGCACCTATCAATATTACAGTTAACTGCCCATTAAGAATTCACACGGCTCATCACAACAGCTATAAAGTTTACGATCAGAGTCGCTCCCAATTTTAAATTTCGAGCACAACGGAACAAAGTAGACTCGGCCTTTTAGTGGAATAGAATTAAAAAGTTACCAGTATCCAGTATAGCTAGAGCTCTTTTATTGGGAAGGAATATGTCACTGGTGGAGGAATTTAATTTGGTTTTGTGGGGGCCTGACATAAATGGTCGGTCATGGTTCAAGGAATCGCTCTCAAATTGTTCAAATGAGGCCATAAAAGTCCCACAGAGTGACGTCTCAATACCGGACTGTTGCGCTAATCATATTTTTACTGCACCCATAAATTATTCAAGAGTAACAAAAGCGGTTTGTCACTGTAAAACAACGTATTCGGTTCAGAATTTAATTTTGAATGCATTTTGCTTACCTACCAAACGCAATAATTAATTTAAGGAAAAATATGAGTGCATTATATAAGCATTCGAACGAGAATACGTAAAATTTGTCGTTGGGAATAATTTTTTGTTAAAATACTTAAGTTGTATATCTTGCCAAATCTATAACAAATTAAATACCTATGTGGGTAAAAACAATAATCGTATGAAGACAACAATGAACGTCAAACAAATGTCTCAAGATTTAGTATGATTTTGTCGTATTCTGTAAAGTTTCAGAGCTGCTTCAAACTTATGTGGCGCAAATCAAATACTCAGTTGCTAGAGAGCAATTCTAACGAACTGAACTTTTCCTATTACTGATCTGGAAAAGCGCCAACGGAACATTAGCAGAAACTTCTCCCTTACTTATAGATTTCGCTATAAGTTTTTCAAGGTCCAGCAATTTCGATTTCTTGCTAAACATTTTAACCAATTAACTATCATAAACTTATATTAGTCATAAAATAGATGTCATAAAAGTGTAATCTTTGTTTGAAGCGCTTTGCAAATGCTTAACCTTTTTTTTGTAGACATAAAAAACATTACTTGAACATGTGGCTTATTATCATGTTTTGTTCAAAATTACGCAAAATGTCCAAACAGTTCAGAGCGCGGAGAAAACAATAACCGGGCCCCTTTGTTTGCATAATTAATTCTTACTCAGAGTCCGAAAAGTTCGACCGCACGATCCCGGACCGTTACGTCATAAACGCAGCGGGATTCGGCATACGGACGCGCCAACTAAAAAAACGTTGTGTAAGCTCTTATGTCAAAGAATACAAAGTCCATATTTAAGTCGGCGCGCTACATTTTAAAATTTGCAAAAGTTATGTTTCTTTGTTTTATGACTTTTATGCAATAGAATTCTATACATTTTCATATATTATTTTTAAATGCTCCGTAATCATAAAAAATCACTTATTGTTATGTACGTTTTGAAATAAATTTATTATTTCGAGAATTACGAATGTTGAATTTTATGACTGTTTTATTAGAAAAGGAAACAAGTGCAATTAAATTATTGTACTTTTAAATTTTAAAAATGTTAAATTATCATCTATGCTTCTTAGAGGTTTATAATATGAGTAAGTAGGTTTTTTTTGTTGGAACGAGTCAACATTCAAAAAGCCGAAATAATTGTAATTTTGACTTCCAAGACTCACTGAATTTTGAGTTTTAGTCTTAGTTGATGTGTTTGGTCTTGAGAAAAATCTATACTAAAACCTTACACATATTTTATTCAAAGTCAAAGTCAAAGTCAAAGTCAAAGCATTTATTCAGTATATGGGCAAATTAAAAATTAGCACTTACACACGTCAAATAACATTAAATAGATCATATTCAACAAAAAATATAGATATAACAGAAACATAACGCTTTGAATTTACAAAAAAAAAACAAAGGTATTGAGCCATTCAGCTTTCATCTAGACGTCGAACGTCACACTTAAAACACATTACATTATTCGCTATTTTACTGACGTATTTAATGTAATTGAATAAATACGTTTTATTATTATATATTTATACAATTTCACCAGCTAGGCACTCATAAAAAATACACAATATAAGGCAAGTAAGTACCTAAACAAAAAAAAACTTAATATTGTGCGTGCGTGCGGTACTTGCTATTGAAATACAAATTATACCTACATTTAGTTACCTAATCAATCACTTATCCATGATCCCAATAATTTAATCAATCCGCCCCCCATGTAGGTAATCTTGTTAATACTTGCGTGACCAGAGATCGTAGAAGTAACATATACCTACTTACTATCATAGAGTTGCCTACTCATACAGTCAGATGCAGACGAAGTGACATTCATTGCTTCGTAGCTTACGCTACGCATTTTGACAGAGGCACATACTATGAACATTAGGCTTGACTATAGCTATAAAAAAGTCTATGACTTACATCTATGCTTGAATGCTACGCGGGCAAACACAAATCACAGTATTGGCTTAGTAACATTAACCGCTTCGTAGCTTATGCTACGCATTTTGACAGAGGCACAGATTAAGACTAAAGTTATCAAAATAACTCATATTATTATAGCTTTAGGATTAGCAAGCTGAAGTGGCAGTGGGCTGGTCATATCTGCCGCAAAACTGATATCCGTTGGGGTAGACTTGTCTTAAAGTGGTGACCGCGAATCCGCAAACGTAGCGTATGACGTCCATTGAACACTGGGCTTGACTAAAGCTATAAAAAATGGACATTTATGGACATTTATACTTAGATGCTAGGCGGGTTAAAACAAATTACAGTATTGGTAGTCAGTAGTATTAAATCGGTTTTGGTCAGTCATCTTGAAACGTATTTTTAATTATAATTTAAAGTATTTATATTGGCAGCAGTTTTTGGTTGGAGTCATTCTGAGCTGTGATTGTCTATGTTTGAATTGAGCTAAGTGAATACAAAATCGTGTAATTCAAGTCCTTAGTTATTCATTGGTACAGAAGTCCACTGACCGTAGCGCGTGGCTACGCTTTGCCTTAGGCATAGTGGGGGTTTGTGGCTTCGCAACTACGTCCAACAATCGCGTAGCTGCGTAGCATGTGGTCGTTTTTTCTCTACTCTACAACAAACATAAGTAAGTAGGTATGCGTAGCTGTAGACTACGTTAAGCTTTCTGATAAACGTATCCATAATACTTAATATTTGTGAGTGTCTTTCATAGCAATCATTTGGTTTTATATTCTGTCGACTATCGTTTATAATTTGATGACCTTATCAATTCATTTCTTGATTATTAATAAGTCAGTTTTTGGAAGAATCGTTGTAACTTTCGCAACAAGTTTATAGATTTGACTCTTTTATAGATTTTATACTAGGTAGGTTCTTGGTTAAACTTAAATTTATTCGATATATAGATAAACGCCACAAAAATGTATAACATATAAAATTAAAATCTATCTACGAGTTAACGCTCTGTCTGCATTGCAAATGAAAAGATAATTCTGCAGCTGCCAGTACCGAAGTAGTAAGAAGTTTTTATACAGGGTGTAGTGTAGATAGAAAAATAAAGCTACATAGGTGGTGTTCAATAAAGTGACCATCGATCAAGGAGCCTTAGCTCAGCGGGGGTCGACTATATTAGAGAGCGTTCGTCAGATATGTCTACACCTTGCTAAGGCTTTAGCTAGCCTATATGTCGCTGGACATATAAAGATGAGCAGATATTAGTTTGTTATTTACGAATGTTTTTATAAGTAGATATTATAATTATCACCTTGGGTAGGTTTTAATAAATTATAATATAACTCCAAATCACTTGTCTCCTCTATCAGTGTATCCCAAACATTATAATGATACCGGCGAAATTATTGGTATAGTAGGTAGGTTGTTTTATCGCTAAAAGTGCTAGACAACTTAAAGAACGGTAGGTAAGGTTTTACTTTTTTACTTTTCTAATCAGACAATTTTTTCAATAGGTATTTTTTGATGAGGTGATTTTTTTACTAAACAATCAAACGTTTGACTGTTATCTCACCTGATGATAATGATAATAATTTCTATAAAGCTCTACAAAAAAATCACAAGTATCATAACTATTATGATATTATATGACTTCAATAGACAGAATTCAATAGTTATAAGTAGTAAAATGTAGTAGGTGTATATTTGATTATGTATAAACTTCTGACAAATTATCAAATTAGCGTCTAATATCGACGCTAGAAATACATTAACAATTATATTATCATAAATAGTGATTAATATCGTTGCTAAACTAGACCAATTTTGACTAATGATACAGCGACCTTTAAACTGCTGTTTATAAACCGTTCTAAGTACGATACGTAGTATGTATCTGTATTACTTATAGCATTGTTTGAGTTATGTAGAAAACCGATAATCGCGGGCGGCCGCTCTCCTGTTCTTAGAAAAACAAAAGAGATTACTCATCCCGATGCTCGAACTCTATCTGAGAATTCCTTGGAGCGAGCCACCGCGCCTTGATGTATGTACCGTTAGCAACACAGGTAGAGAATAAATACATTAATTTCTGCACGTGAAATCTTGCGTATTTTAAGCTGTTATGCATTTAAACACTATGTCATCTGATGTTTGTGATGATGCGGTCTAAATTGAGATCGTGGTGTGCTTATCTGAATATGGAAGACGGCAGTGGATAAAGAGACTATGACAGTTACCCCAAAACATTAAACATTCCTTGACTAAAACGACCTTGATCTCACGGTAGGTGATAATATGGTTATAACGGAATAGCTTCCTATTTATATTCCCTTTATCAAGAGAGGTAGTCAGTTAAAAAAACCAAGAAGACAAGCTTTTCCAAGCCCACCCCAGCTAGAAATAAAAATCGGGAATTTTATCGTAGACATCATCTGATATCTGACATAATTATACCCTTGATAAGATAGTAATGTTACTAGTTGAATTGACAAAACCTCCATCGCAATTAAACGTTTTTATTTCTTAAATTTAATAAATAAGTATACACACGCCTATATAATAAAACATGAACAAGATAACAACTCAAATTATTAAAACAAAATTTACCAGTGTGCCTCATTCACCAAACACAACGTAACCCTAAAATACACGCGCAACAAAAATCAAAATAAACACGAGCGCTGGTTGTCCTTACCCACCCTAACCGTAAGACGGTACAGAGAAAGTTTGAGTGACGTGCCCCCTCCACGCCGCGCTCTCCCCTTTGAGGATTTATGGCGCCATATTGGATTGGGACAAGATGACACGAGGCCCGGATAATTTGGGCAACGGTGGCTATGACGCCCGAACGGAATGGCACTTTAATTATGATATTCGGGAGTTGATAGCGCTTCTTGTTCAAGAATATTGATATTATATTGTTGACGTAATTTTATGTTACATTTTGCTTATAATCAAAATAATGGATTATTTATTATATGTCTATTATGACATTTTTACTTAACGACATACTAAGGTGTTAAACAGCAGTAAAAAGTTTAAATGTAGCTGAAACGTTCACGTCAAAAGCAACATGGAACGTTTTATCGGCTCTAAATTCAGTCTTTCTTAAATAACGCATAAAATGTTATTAAAGGTGTGTCATTCTTCAAACTGTCACATCAACATTATGGTTATTCTATTTAAATGGAGGCAATTACAAATGTAAATGCAATCTTGAGTTTTTGTTTCAAACTGTGAAATGTTAAAGTCAATAAATAACATATTTATTAGGTTTTTATAGTTAACCCTCAAACGGTGGTGGTATATAAACAAAGCTAATTCATCGTCGGGGTCATAAATAACCGGCATGGTTGCACGCACTCGCGCGCACCGTCTGATGTCTTGACACGCATGCGCCGCTCGACGTGCCAAAGAATACACGTCTATGCAGTTCTAGTTTCGTCTTTATATTCACTTACTGGGTGGACGCAAATAGTCCAGTAAATCTTTAATGAGCTTCTGCAAGGCATAATTCGTGTTTAACCTTTATGACAACGATTTTAGGTAATTCAATGGAATTATTAATCAGACCTAATTAATAACTATTAATGTTCCACTCACGTTAGATATATTGTGGGATACACGGATTTACTTACCCCATATCTGTAAGTATATCCACTCAATGCTAATGATATAAACAATCAAATTTAAATTTCCAAAACCCGCTGACATTACATCCCTAGCGTTGCGAAAACGAATACGTCACCAAACTGCTAGTAACTAAACACTCCAGGGTGCGAATACTGCAAAAACAGAAATCTCGTTAAGATGACAATTTATGGCTTGTTTTTGCTAAATGAAAATAGTCGAGCCCGTGAAGTGAGCAGACCTTTTTTGATTTTCTTAATGGAATCTTTTCGCTTGGGATTTGTGTCGAGCGATGCTTTAAGCTATTTCCTTTTACTCGCGATACCCGAATGCGTCTGATTTGTATAAGCCTATTTTCTTTTTTACTTTTTACTTGGCAGGGCTTTTCGTTAACATCATCATAGAAGCAAAGTAGTGTCTGCACAGCGAGCCAAACCAATAAATGACTTTCGTATGTCTTCCAACTCGGAACTTCGTAAGTATTTCAGTAATTACCCATCTCATTTCTTTGTGTATTCTAAAAGCATTGATACAAACTTTCTTCGTAATAAAGCAACGTCGGAAACGTTTCATGATTTATGACAAAACAAATTTTTATTTCCATTTCTCTTTGCTCATTGTTTTTTTATTATTATTTTTCCACAATTCCTCGCAGCTTTTCAGTGGAAAAAAGTCACCGTGAAAAGTCGCTTTCGTTTTAGTGGAAATGGAAAATGGAGGCGAAATAAAAGAAAAGATCGCATGTGTTACGAGTTACTTCGTATGATGGCTGACCGGGTGGGAATGCTTTTACATTTTGTTTTGTTTTCTGCGTTTTCTCGTACTTACTGTAATGCGAGCTATGTTAATGTACTTATCACTGTAACATTAATGTATCAGCTATGAAAGTTTAGCTTATAAACAGTTACACAGATAGCTAAATAATCTACGTTTAACTTTTAAAATTCGAATGTGTCAATCTATTTATTGAACAAGCACTACCCAGCCAGTATTTCAAGCGTAAGTTCCAAGAAACAACGCAGATGCACATTTCAGTCTGACCCGACGCAAAAACTCTCACAATTCTAAAATGATTTTCGCGTAACGTCAGTGCAAAACGTCACAGTCCTCGTCCAGTCAACCCCCCAGAGGTTGGCGCGAGGCGAGTACACATCAGTCTTTTTGTCCTGTTTTTCTTTCACGCTTTCCATTTCGGATGTTTCCGTCCCCTTCGTAGTATGAAACACTAGAGATGAGCTCTATGCATATATAGTTATCGATAGGTGCTTATAAAACAACATCACACTCCATGCGATCGGGTTTCAGTTGCAAGTTTGAAATTTTTATCGCCATAATTATCTCTGTAGATACTGATCAGATCTTAATTAATGTTTTTGGTGCATAAGAGGACCGCCGTGGAGATTTACCCTACCTATGAAAAAAAATATAATTCGAATCAGTTCACAGTTGGCGCAGTAATCGCATAAAAAACATTAAAAGCATACAGAAAAATTTATAACCTGATCCTTTTAAGAAGTCGGTTGAAAAGTTCTGCTACACCTACTGCCATAGTGTACCATATGTTCTCTCCAGCATTATGAGCTTAATAAAATGAGAATAAACCTTGCAGTACAATTATATCGATGATTACAGAGATTTACAAATAATCTATGCTTCTAAAAGAATTGTCTATAGTCTATAGGTATTAGACTCTTTGTCCAGTGAGGCCTATCGCTTACGCTTATTTGTAAGGTCTAATGACACTAATATTTCTAGATAACCTACGCAAAAGAACATATTTATTCACTTACGTCTAACATAGGTATAAATAGCAACGGTTTCAGTGTAGCGCCAAACACACGTCATTCCATTTTCTTTATTTTGCTTTGTTTTGCTACGTCCCGCTGCTTCCGTGCCGCGGACACTTTTGGTTAGTTTGCTCTGTTTGCCGTATAATAAATAATAAAGACCGTTTCACCGAAATTTTACAGCATAAAATATTATTGTCCTAAACAAGGAAACGTATAACTTTTCGTTTAAGTTTAAAAAATCTGTAAGATGTGAAGAGCAATCGCTCTGTTTGGCACACACTAAAAACATAAAATTTGCCTTGTTACATTGCTTCCAAATCGCTCTACATTATACAAAATTGGCCTCCTAATGTTGATAAATTAAAATAAATCGATGCAGAATAAAAATGACTTATCGATTGAAGGGTTAACTCCAACCAGAGCGTTGATTATTATAAATTAACATTATGTTAAAGCGTCCGAAAAAACGGCAACCACAGATTATTATCATTATGTATGCAGATAAAACGCGACCAGAATGATGTATAGCAATTTAATATTCTATTAACCAATATTCAACCATATATTATACGACTGACTTTTAAATGTTATCGTGTAACAGTTTTTTATGAATCGTCAGATAAATTATCGGAAATGAGGGTAGATGTCAATAGATACGATACCATACTGTTCTATATTGGGCTCGGCACGTGTAGTTCTATGTATATCTGATAAATAGCCGTATTTAGTGATGCGATTCCATTGATATCAATTTTGAATGGATTGATTTATATCTTTTCATGTAATTCGATGGACAAAAACGAGTTTTTTCAATCGAATCCGCTCGTCAATAGTTCGATGATCTGTGTGTGCTATATTTTTCAGTTGACAGCGGATATAATTGATCATGTGCGAAACGAAATCGCTGTTTAATTGTTTTGATGCGACTTGCGATAAAAATATTTTGTTCTATAATCTTTGCCGGACATTTGTTATGTATATTACATCGTAGTAATCTGTGACGACCTGATTTGGCGAGAGTCTTTTGTTTGCATTAATTAAATGACCTCACACTAGTGTGCATTGGATGAGTCATAAATACGTAGTATCTTAAAGTTCTTATACTATAGTATGTGCCTAGCCTGCCTTTGAATAATACTATGTATTAATCCGATCACAAGTATCAATTAAATAAACCATGACTTATAAACCTCAAGTTAATTTACAGACAGAATTTTATACTCGTTACTGATGACTAGCAGAATCTGTAAGCCGTTTAATAAATACTTTATTTGATAAAACATTTAATTCTGTAAAGCAAACCAAACATTGATCTCTAACGTTCTCAATCTTTTATACGTACGTGGTATTTCAAACGCATTCGAAACAGTTTCGAAAAGCGAAATATTTACGCTCATCTCGCTCGTGATTCGCGAAAGAATCAATTTTATTATGTTTGTTTGAAGTGTTTCACACTTTATATTTTTGTAAATTGTTAAACACAATCCAAAATTTCATCGTACCGACGGGACTTGAACCCGCAACCTCCGGAATAACATGTTCCGGTGCTTTGCCAATTAAGAATCAATTTTATTGGTAAAACAAGCGGCGCCGGTGATTTATATCCTACGAACGTGGCCCAACGATATCGTGTCACCGTCCCGGCGTGTTCGCGCCTCGCTCTAGAATTTGCTAGAATATTCTTTTATGTTTACAAGTACAATGACTTTTCGACGAATCATTTTATTCGGCGGTATTGTACCCGTATCTTTTCACGGTTATCGGGCGTAGACAAAAATAGGGGCTATATTTTTTGCTACAATTTTGAATTAATAATGTTACTACGTATATTTTAAGCACTATTATTTCTAAGCATTCAACGAAAAGTTTTATGTGTAAGTATCACCTTAACTTAAATTTTAAGCAAAATATTTGTTACATGTTAAACAAGTTTATTTTGTTTAAGTTCAAACTTTACAGAAAAAAAATATATATACGAAAGTAAAAATATAACCTACACACAAAATAATTTGCAGTAAAAGATACTAACACGAGAATCTCTTTGACCTTTGAAACTTACAGGTGCTTATTGCGATTAGAATTATAGCATAGATATGTAAGTAATAGAAGTTTGCATTCCCAATATTTCAATGTCTACATTGTTCATAATCCTTAAGTCTACGGCAATTAATATACACTTAGCAACACATTTATTTTTAATGAAAAATATTTATTTGTCTGAAAGATGCTAATTTGTATGGCGACCTTTTAAAACTTATATATGCAAATAATAAATAAAAAAACCTTTTTATAAAACTGGTTTACACTAGATTTGATACACGATTTTTTTTAATATTTTGTGGTTGCAATTTGCAAATATATAGAACCCAATTCCTCAAATGCGGCTCTCGTAGACTGTCTCGTAGCAGATGCAGATATTTTCTAACATGCTTCATGTCCATAACCAGCCCAAAAAATAGCAGTATATGGCAACATCACTGGGTTTATGAGCATGCTAAATGTTGTCACTATCGATTTATGGGAACAAATTCAAACTTAAACGTATGGTCTGTTCCGTGCATGGCTGGCATGGCATGACGACTGAAGTTAGAGAAGTAGAGATGATAAAATAAATCTGGTAATAAAATACAAACAAAGACCTGGTAAGCCCTAATACGGTACATATTCGTGTCTAAAGTAATAATAATGATAATTTATAACATTGCGATATTTGCAATATTAAGGAATCCATGGCTACATTAATTACTTGCTACACATCAAAAATATTAGATAGGAGACTAATGAGATGTATATGTACCGTGCTATAAGCTCTATTTGTTGCCTTTGCATTATTACCTACCAATTACAGGTGTCGAATGATCGTAGATGTATGCAGGCATGTCGAACACTCAGGTGCTTACATCGATCATTATTGACATGCCTCAATACTAATTTACACGTTCGTTGACCAATTAGTCGTATTTTTTGATCATTTGTCATCATTAAAGAGTTTGGCATAGTACTAGCTCGAATTAAACACGTATTGTTTTATAACGGTTTGAACTATTCTTATAGCTTTATATAAGTTATGGATCAACTGGTCATTCATTGTTTTTTCGATCCGCCTATTCGCTCTTTTTGCGTTTTATTTCAATTCTCGATGAGTATCGTAAGTCAGTACTAATGGCGTTGTTAGGAAAGGTTAAGAAGGCGTTTAACAGGGGCTTGTGTGGTATTCAAGGCTATTTATTGCATGGAATTATGCGAATGATTTTGATGTTGAGTTGGTTGGAACTTGTGTTGAAGAATTTACTGAGCAATATCGGTAGATAATTTTGTGTGGTGGAAGTTTTTATTTTTGTTGGAGTATTTATGATGCTGATTATGGCAATGGGCTGCCAAAATTAGTGATGGCGTTTGTGGCGTTGTTTTATTAACCGATTTCAAAAAAAGGAGGAGGTTTCTCAATTCGACCGTATATATATATATATATATATATATATATATATATATATATATATATATATATATATATATTTTTTTATGTTTGTTCGCGGATAACTTCGTCGTTTATGAACCGATTTCGATTATTCTTTTTTTGTTGGAAAGGAGATATTTCAAGTGTGGTACCGTGGTAATTTTATCGAGGTATGATGAGTATCTCCAGAGATATTGAGATAAACATCTCAAAATTGGTACTGAAAATGAATAGCGCGGCATTGAAGTCGGTTGTTTTTTAGTTTTTAAACGATATTATAGATTTATCAAATCGGTTAATGTGATGAAGGACATTATTATGTCTAGGTGGAGCGATGATCTTCGCAAGATCGCAGGCTAGTGAACGCAAGGAGTCAGATGGTTAGGATCACATCCAAAAGCGTGCAATTGTAGAGGTCTAAATTGACAATACAACACGTTAATAAATTCGACAATTTTAAAGTAATATGAGTTTTTCTAAGACATAAAATATTTGACCTTAGTTTATTAACTGTCGACATAAATTCTTTCATCTCTCTCACTTCCGTTTCCGTTTAGTGGGTATTCTTTGTTACAGTAAGTACCGTTGAAATATTAATAGCTCTATCTTCTAATAATACGAGTTCAGAAAAGAAAAACCGAGAGCCGAAGGATTGTGATCACGTACAGAAGATAATGTTAAACAGGCACTACTATCATTTCGTGACTACACTTATATAGCTGTTTTATTGTATACTCGTACTATTCACAGATTAACAAGGCGACTAAGAAATGTTTCAGCATTTGAAAATGCCTTTTATTTTTGAAGAGTGTAAACATTAAGCTGTATGATATGATGCCGTACCTTCTTCTTACAAGTTTTTAACAATTCGATTCCTAAATAATGAGGTTGAAATTGGACTTTAATTTACATACAAGGCAGTTGTCAAAATGTCGTTATTAGTATAATATTTTACATACTTTTTTTTGTTTCCTATTCTGGTACGCACATATTAACATATCGGTTGCTGATCTCAGTATTTTTTTTAATTACTGTTTTCATTGGGTAAAGTTAAAACATTGATCTAAACTCTTCGAAAACATTAGAAACTTTTTATTTACTGAGATACTTTAATTATTTAAGAATTTTAATTAATTTTTTTCATATCTGGTAGGCCTGCGTTTGACCACTATCTCTCCTGGTAGTAAGCGATCATTTATGTGGTCGAGGATGGTGACCAGGTTAGACCTTGAGTGGTCTTACTCTCAACATCCAGTTTTTCATAAGAATTCTGTAGGATAAAAATAATTAAATATATCTTTAAGTCCCTATTATTAAGATATATTAATTGAACGTAACGTTTTAGGATAAGAGGTGTCACAATAGAGAATATTGTATTGTATTGTGTTGTATAATATATTATATAATGTTGCTAGGATATTTATGTTGTCATGTAATGTTTAATAGATTTCATTTCACTACAATATTCGCATTGAGGGAGTGCTTAACAAGCAACCTTATTCTATAGAAAAACCTGTAAAGTCCATATTCTTACATATGCCGTAGAAACAGGTTACTTCATCAAGGTTAAAAACAAAATAAAGATATCTCTCGCTTAGTTTACCTACCAACACATTTCGCTAGCCGGATACAAGATAAAATCTTAGTAGGTACACAGGAAATCTCAGCTCTTACCAAAAAAATCTACATATTCAAGCTCTTATTTTAACCAAAATAATCATAAATTAGCCGCAAAATGCGTTAGAAATAAATTCTATGGCAACGTAATGAGGACCACCTACGGCGAGGGAGCCGAATTAGCTGTACATTTTTCACGTTCTAATTGGTTAAAAATAATATGACAAAATAGTCTTGAAGTACTTGTAAAATTCTCATTTCTAACGGTTGAGTTTGGGAAGTGTTTAAATTACGCGCTCGGACTTAAATAAACTGCGCGAGATCACTCCTCCGCTGCATCGTAAATTCTACTAATTTACAGCCCTTCGATGTTATAAATAAATAAATATGCGCCACTTCATCCATTTCGAACGATGTGTCAACACTACTGCTACTGCTTGTACGGAGCTGTCATAACAGATCCTTCGCTCAGGAATTAATGGATCGCTTTGAAACTCCTTTCCTTATATTATTCCCTAATACATCGTACTCTAGCATTATGTAACCGTTTAATTCTTAAAACAGTTCGCTCTTTTCTAATGTATTTATCACTCCTGATCCCATTCCTCAACTGGTCTCCGTACAACCAATCAATCACTAACATTGTAGTGTAGAGAGCACAGAAATTATTCTGCCTGTAGCATCACTGGTACGAATGAAAGTTATTGAGTGCCAAGTGGAGTGAAGCAAAGGAACAGCCGCGTAACAGTGTGCCAGGGATCAATGCTGGGATGGCAGCTATTGTAAAACAAATTCCGAGACACCATCTGTCTTGAAAACGAAATTCGAAAAACAATAATAGATAAAGAACTGTAAGTACGATTAAAATGTATCGCGACCGCGGTCGCTAGTGACGTAGCCGTTATTGATTCCTTCATTTATCGAGCATGCCTTCTCAACAAAACTTGGACGGGGCGATGGGTGTTTTATTGTTTATTTATTCGCACCTGCGACAATTTACCTTTCTTAAAAGCTTGTTGTTATGTCGCTCTTTCACTTCATCGAGCACAATTTATCGTTACTTGTGTTCCTGCAATAAACAACAATTATCTTATTTTTTATTAGACAATTTTATGAGAAAATTATTTTTACCAACCCAACTCTACAGTAAACTTCAATATCTATTGCGCATTTTTATTGACTGTTTATACAATGAACATCTTTCTACACATCAATCTTTTCATCACATAATGAGACAGTTATTGATTTCTCATCAATTACCTTAGTCATTTCCGTGGACTGGCTCTAAAAAATGTCTTATAGATAGTAACTGCAACACCTAACAAATAATTTTCCATTTACTAATTTTGACGTTTTTTTTTTGTTTTTATTTTGGGTAGATATTATAAAATTGTTTCAGGTACTGGAAATAAGATTATTTCTTAGATTCGAAGCACATCGCTTATGTATATTTATTTACTGTTAAGCTTGTTACTTTTGTCGGTGATAAAATGTTTTATCGATAGATGGATGTGATCCATCGCTATTGATATTTAGTGATGTGCGACCGTTGCCAGCGGGCGGAGTCTGTATGGTGCCAAGTATGGCGAGCGCGTTAATGTAGCGGCAATGCTCACGCGTTTTTATTGTACTGTGCGCATGAGTCGCTGGCTATTACATCTATGTATGCACCTCCTTTGCCACACACATTGAAAATAAACTCGGCTAAAGTTGAATTCTTAATTGAATTTGCGTTACTATGTACATTAAAACCTTGACTGACAAACCTGTACAAGTATATGACTGCAAAAAGTTCCGTCTGTAACCTGTCTAAACGAAAAGATTCATGCGAAATCGCATGCTTCCAAAGATTGACACGAGCATTAAAAAAAAACTACAACTGCTAAGTTAAGCTGTTGTCAATTTCACATTTATCTTTTTGCATGCAATACCGTCGCGGCTGACGGTCCGTATCTTATTTCTGTCCGACAATGACGCCGTCAATTGTTTCAATTAAACGTGATTACATCTCACTATGAAGTCTAGGCATAGAATTCCCGATGGAGCAATATATCTGAAACTCGGCGTCAAAATATCGAATATTAGAGAATCGAGTTACGGATGCGTTTAAATAGAAAGCGAATCGAGAGATGTTAACATCCGCAATATATACATAAACAATATGTGCATGTACGAAGGGCTCGTCATGTTTTATTTATTCGCAGCGGACTCGTAATAGAGTCGTGCCGTGAGAAGCGACCGCCGAGTTTTTTGTTCAAAGTAGCTCCCCGGACAAGTATTGAGACGTCTTGGATACTGCTGTCTTGTACCCTGTCCTCACTATACTATCGACATGACATCGAGATTTATTTTTCATTTATAACAAACCTGAAACCTAACACGTAGTGTTGGTAAGAAATCAGATTTATACGTGGCGCCTTCGAATAAAAACCGTCAGCATTTTTCATGAAAGAACCAGACAGCTGCAAGTGGATATTAAAAATCCATTCATCACGGAGTCTGAGGCAAAAAATAGGAATTTAGATTCACACTCGAACACAGAGACTCAGAAATCTGGAGAGACGAGGTGGTATTTTCCCACCCCCCTACGATCCGTCAGGGCGGGGAGGGAACCTCCCTTTTGACAGGAAATGATTGTCTAATATTAGCTTTGTTATAAGGTCCCTCTTCGGGGATTTGAGCGTGCCTTTTTGGAAGATGGTTCTTATGTATCTTCGTAAACGATGTGTATATTTGTATTTAGTTAACTTTTGTAGATAAAATGAAGATAATGTAAAGCTTTGACTTATAAAACTTGGTTCTATTCGAAAGATATTGTTTAAGATTAAAGTATCTACTTAATTGCCTGCACACATGATAATTAGCGATTATTAACGATTATATTGACAACAGACATTTATATCATCACGATGTACTTATGTAATTTGTTGCTATCGCCCACGTCGCTAATAAAAACAAAGAGCAAAAACTTGTTAGATATAATCAAAATGACGGTAGACAAAAAATACCGCTGATCGTTGACTCACGCTTTCGATATTTAAAATTGGAGATCAGTAAATTTCATAGGAATTTCAGGTCGTCGACCTAGAGAAAAGCAACACCGAAATTGCGAAGTAAAAAAAATTCAAACGAGTGGCGATTCAAGAGAATTTAAACTAAAATAAAGTTGGATTTAAATTCTAAATTTATTAGCGTTACTATTTCAATTTGATTTTCTTCGAGCTTGAGTAGCACTATGAATAGAGCAGGTATCGTTGGATTTGCTTCAGCGACAGATTTGTGTCTTACAAATGTATGTTTCGGATGGTTATTTTTTGACTCAGCGATAGATTTAGTTTATAATCTGCTTGTAACATTTTTATATTTATCAGCTGAGTGAGTCTTTATAACTTGTTGGTGCTATATCCGTTGTTTTTATGACGAACTGATTTTTAATGTTGATTGATATTATGATTACTGTGCAATTTAGTTGTTTTACATGTAAATACTCGTATATGAGATTTTGAAATTGAAAACAAAGTATCTCGAAAAATACAAGTGCGAGTGTTTCTATATACGATTATATTATTGTTTTATTTTCTACCTTATTTTATACGAATAAAAATTACTAACTAGCTTATAGTTTTATTTGTATCTACTCGTTTTTTATGCATTGGGGTGATTTCCGCTGGATTTCAAGGGGAAAAATCAATACTTTTGCTGTAGCCGAAGTATTGCTTTTAAATCATAATTTAGGACCTTTAACATTTGGTTTTGTAGTATTTATTTGACAAGCAAACAATGTCTTCTAGCAGAGAAGACGAAAGTATTATTGTATTGCACGATTACCTTTGAATGCCCAATTTAGAACGATGCGTATAAAATAACTCTAACCTAATGGTAACGGATTAAATGTCCGTAAATCGGTAAACATTTCGGATATGCAAATGATTATTCGGAAACTGTATCCCACATAACATTTCCAGCCATAACATAAATCACACCGTTAATTAAAATCTAAAGTTCACTATTCCATCGAATTTGAAAACCGCTAACCGACGTTAAACAAAAACAAAAGCTTTCATTTAAATCACCAATATCGGTACAATTGTCACCACGTAATACTCATATTTTTGCAAATGCAGCAATATATGGAACTCGCATATTGGTCGATTCGTTCGTAGATAACAGAAATAATGGGGTTCAAAAATGAAATTAATTCCAGGTTGATGATTTCAAATTGAAAAGTCACATCGGCTCGGGCAATAATTCACGGAGCTGAAACGTGTCCGGGCGGCTGTGTCCGACGCGGGCTAGGGTTTCCAACGGCGGCTTTTATTTTTGTTTACTGCTGTGTTGTTAACAGGGAAATGCAGTTTTAGAATTGGGAGGAAGTTTGGTGTTGTGTGAGCTTCTGAGACTGACGTTTTGTATTATGGAATATTTCTGGGGTTGATATATTTTTGTTTTGGTATAGTCTCGGCGTTTTCGACGAATTATAAATTATAGCATTAAACAAAGCTTGTAAATAATTTGAAATGTTTTTAATTTGCAAATATTTTTCCAGTTTTCGAAACAGTATAAAGTAGGTATACCTTCCTACGTATTTATTTTTTAACAATGTAAGAAATGCTGTAACAAATTATTTTCTTCATTTTACTTTCAAATTAGTTTTTAGTATGTTAAAATGTATCATAATTGTAATTTTTAAAAAAATTTTAATAAATAATAGTACCGCTTGCATTATAAATATGATCTATTGCGCATAATAAATGCCAAAGATACTTAATTTAAATGCCACCCTTTATTTAACAATGGAACGACATGTCTAAGCCTACTGTTCTATATAGCAATAATTCAAGTAGAAAAAAAAACAATGCAAATATTTACACGTTCAAATTATAAATAAACTGTTTCATAGAAAAAAAGTTTTATTTGAAGTAATATAAGATTTATGTTCATAGACATTAAGTCGTTGATGAAATATGTTTTGGTTTAACACCTTTTTTGAATCTTCAAATAAAGGTTATTTAGTTATTTTGTCAATTACTTGAAGCTAGAATATTAAAGATAAACCAAATGATTGGTTTTTACTGTCTTATATTAGAATCTAGGACAAATCACAAAGACACGAAGAAAGCTCTTCGTGTAATATTGTACATTGATATAGAGAGAGAGACTTTCAGAAATTAGTTCAATTACCTATTTTAAATATTTATTCAAAATAACTGCCAAAGGCGTAGTTTTATAGTAGTAGCAGCCCTACCAAGCTCATTGTCGTGTAGTCCTTTGTCGGAGGTCTCTTCCGCTTCACCAGACGCGATATCTGCGAGGTGACGCCCTCTCATGCGAATATTCATGATATTCTATTTACATACCTATGCTTGTGAACTTAGTTTGCTAACTGGGTACTACCTAGTAAGTTCAGAAGACGCTTAGGGACAGACATGCTATTTGGATTGGTTTTGCGTTGGTTTTCCTGCCTCCTCATTACCGTCTTACTTTTGAACAAGCATGATTTCATCTTAGAAGACATTACTTCAAAATGTATGTTGTAGTTTAGTGCTTGTTGATAAAAAATAAAACTGGCCAAGTGCGAGTCAGCATCGCGTCTCTTATCGCACATTTAGGGAGGGTTCCGTACAATACGAAACATAACAGAGTTTCAACCTCATATATTTGATTAATTGATATTACCCAGAATATTTGGTTCGGTCGCGATCTAGAAAGCGCCCCCGGCAAAATGACATAGATGGCGCTAGCGCCATCTATGTCATTTTGCCGAAACTAATTAGATAGATGGCGTTTAAAAACACGTTCTTTGTATGGGGGATCCCCTTTAATTTTTAACTTTATTTTGTTATTAGTATTTGTTGTTCGAGCGGCAACAGAAATACACCATCTGTGAAAATTTCAACTGTCTAACTATCACGGTTAATGAGCTATAGCTTGGTGACAGACGGACAGACAGACAGACAGACAGACGGACAGCGGAGTCTTAGTAATAGGGTCCCGTTTTACCCTTTGGGTACGGAACCCTAAAAACAACGGGTTTGCACTCCGGAAGAAGTGAACACTTGAACACGTCATTTTTGAATATTTTGGAATGACGCCTCGCGTCCTGCGTTCTGTCTTCCAAATTTTCGATCAGGACACGTGACCTGACGCGAGTTTAACATTTTTTACCCATCCCAAGAAAAGTGCACAACGCTGCTAAAGAAGTTTTACTTCAAAAATAGGTGTATACGAAAATAGTATAAAAAATAGGTTTTGTGTATCCCCTATGTTTGTCATTATAGTAAACAAAACGTCCCGTCTTTTTACCGATACCTAGTAAAGCGAAAAAGTTTTAGCATGGTTAAATATTATTATGTGTATTTGTATAATGAACACTATTGATAGTAAAAGTTAGACAACCCTACCTAATTCCATATTTTATTATTTACGTACTTGTCACAAATTATGATTAATTTTATTTAACGTTGAACTTCATTATAATTTTAATGATATAACGATTAGCCGCAGTTATAGTTAAATTAAACTATTCTAATAATCTTTTGGAGAAATGCGAAAATAGTTAGTTTTTCATATGTAAATGCAGCTGTGTGGCAGGTCTCATGTTTAATGCAACCGCTTGTCATGAACATTTGTCGGATGTACTATTTCAGATGGTATTTTTAGTTACAGTTGTGGACATAATGTATTTATGTATTTGTTATATTTATATTCAATATTAAAAAGAGACCATAAGTGACATACATGTCAAAATTAGCAGACCAATTTTCAACCACTTGCTTGTAATCCGATTAATCTGGAATTTGGTATAAATTTGTAAGTTGAGTGCCAATGCAATAATGATTGTAGGAACATTTGAATTTACCTGACGATGGAACCGGGGTGTCGGAACTGAAACTAACTAAAGATAAACGGTAGAGCAGTCGAAATTGGGCTAGTGTATGTTTATCATTAATACTTTTCGTTAGACATGATGGCATTATTAAAAAAGCTTGTGTTTTAATTATATTTAACTCTTAATTTATTATTTAAGAATATTGATAGTGTGTCAAGTGCGAGTTGACTCGCGCACCGAGGTTTCCGTACAAACTTGTCAAAACAAACTCAATTTTGCAGTTCGATCCCTATAACGACACTGTTCATGAAGCAACCACAAATAGGTAATAAGTTTATTAAATTATATATTTACAGGTTTTTAGGTTTTTAAAGTGAAACTTTTATTAGATCACCTCAAATTTTTTCGTCCATCTATCGCATGTCGGCGACATGCATGTCGCATTACAGCCGGTGCTTTAACTTGATTGGTGGATATGATGTATGACATTTAGGTCTAGCTGTTATTGGCGGACGCTGCCGCAGCCATATTTGTATACATGTTAATGTGTCATGTCAACTGCTGTCACGGTAGCTAATTACCGTAGCTACACATTAATAAAAAGTTTCACTTGCATCGTGGTTTCATAAGAACACCACATTTTTTGGTTTTTTCTTTATAATGCCAAATTTCATGATTCTAGGTTAACGGGAAGTACCCGGGAAGTAAGATAGGTTTTGACAAAACATGCGACAATATGCGACATAAAAGGTCATATATTTTGATCGCGTTGACTTACAAGTTTGATTTTTTCACAGCCGATGATTATGAGTATTTGATATGAGTTTCAACTTGATGCATTTACGCATTGCTGAGAAAAAGTGTCTTGACAGACGGACAACAAAGTGATCCTACAAAGGTTACTTTTTTTTTTGAGGTACGGAACCCTAAAACTGCAGTTAATTTTGGTTATACGGCTTCCGGGGTATCATTAACTTTTAATTACAATGTCGATGTTTTAATAAACTCAGTGACGTTGAAAAATATACATCCGTGCTAAACATGTTAATCTAACTAATTGTTAGACGAGTAAATTAGAAAACAAACTATAAATCATTTCATCCACAATCCTCGACTATGTAATAGGTACGAGCCGCGAGGCTTTGAAGGAAACAATAGATCTACCTGTCTTTTTCAAAGGGCCACATTTAATAGGTGTTAGAGCGAGACGCCTTCATTCACAGACGTATTTACGAAAAACGAGGCCATAATTTGCCTGCACGAAAATTTGATAATAAATCATAATAGTTTTAGACAGAGCATAGGTAAAAAAATAAACCAATTTGGAAAGTGAATTGTAAGGCACGGCGGGCACTGCCGCTCACTCTGTTATTAGACCAATTATGTTATTATGTTCGCCGTATCTAATCCGAAAAACTAAATTGGAGTTCGCCGCTGCCGGCGAATGCCCGATAGGTTCAATCATTTCGACTTTATGGGTCGCACGAAATTCGTTGCGGAAGCAATAAGAAACACGAAAATTCCAAACGAAATAGTCACAAATTATCCAATAATGCATACCTAGACTGTGAGCGAAAATATCGACCTGACGACAAAAAATGGCTACGGCTCGTCTTATTTTCGAGACCCCACTTTGCTACGGTCTATAGTTTAGTACAAATTAAAAAAGGGTGCACTATTACAGTACATATTTCAAAGTTCACATTTCATAAACAACCCCGCGTCGCCCTTTGATATCCCTCACTTAACTCATATTTCATTCAATATGACCATAATTGAAGTGATGGGACCGCCTCCGATAGAATAAAACGCTTATTTCTTATGTGCCAGAGTACAAAATAGTTCGTACTTCAAGTACTTGAAAACTTAGGATGAACGATCGCTTCTTTCACAATTTGTTCCTTTGGCATCGCGAAACAGGTTTTTCTCGTGTAAGTTACGGACATTTGTGTTTTCATTTCAAAACATCGCTTCATAACGCTCCGTCCCTTTGTATTATCAAAGTATCAAATATGAATACCAAATAAGGGTTGGGACAAAAGAAAAACTGACAACTTTTTTAATTTATGCGCAAGCGAGTACATGAAAACGTAATAATAGGAGCGTGTTTGGTAAATATATTAATGTTATAATTCTCTGAGGGCGTTCAGAAAGTTGTCGGGTGTTATTTTTCTAAAATTTCACGGTAGATACATCGTCCGGACTCATGGAAAATTGTAACATCTTCATTATGTGCCGTTCCGTACAAATAATCGTAATTGTGAAGTGGCTTTATTATTTTTAAACCATGAAATGCAAATTGCCTGATTTAAAAGTGGCTTATAAACGTGTATCTAAAAATAAACGACGTTATTATGTTTAGTCCAGATGTCGTAGTTTTATTATATGTTCTTCTAGAAACTAGAATATTAATTCATTCCGTAATATTAAATTACATTAAATCTACATTCGTAATGACATTGTTTCTTAAATTTTTGTATTACGTAATCTGTTTATATTACCTCCTACTCTCGACATTCTGAAGAATGCATTCACCTTCATGTTTACGGAATCTTATCTCTATTATTATTTTTAAACTCTTGCGTCTTCATTGATAGCAAAATTGCAATAAATTAATTATTAAACTTGTGTTTCTGAGATAAGTCGACTCTTTTTGCATATATCAAATTAATTAGTATTTCGCTGATGTGATATAGTTCAAATTAAAACAATAAAATATAGTTTATCGTTTTTAATAGTTAAACATTACAGTTATTAGCAACAAACTTGCAAACAGTAAAAAAGTAATAAAACTACTTTTAATGCCATCTTTACCTGAACATTTTTATATAAACAAAAGTAAATCGAGCAAGAGAGGCGAAATAGCCGCAAAAGTTTAACTATAACCCAGAGAATAAGTATGAGAACGTTACCTACCTATTCCCGACAAGACCAATTGTCCATTTGAATGCGAAGTCGTATTGAGACGGAATGAACTTGACCATTTAACAACATCTTTATTCATAGCTGCACTGACTGACACAGTTATCATACTCTCCTGACCCTGTAGCCATATCTCCAATGATAACGAATGCGGTTCAACCGCACAAGAAGCCAACGACATTTTGAAAATATATTTTTCCTGATTTGTGATAACGAGACACAATGAATAGCTTCTGTTAAGACGATGTTTACGTTATAAAAATTAATGACGACTATAAATCAATTTTAAATCAATTAATTTATTCCGTTCAAAATGTAAATTACCCGATCGTAAATTTTTATTATGCCTCTGATACGAAAATATGTAGCAGGTACTAAAATATTGTAACACTTTCTTATCTTCTTCTATATTCTATATCTTCTTATATTAGTATGATAGTGATAAAGAAACTTAGAGATATTTAAAAATGTTTTTCTTTTGTTTCAGGTAAGGCGATATTCCGTCCATGGCGGATCGGAATCAACGGAAATGAGTTCGAATATTCGAAATTCAAATTGCAAAAACGTCTCAGTGTGTGTAAAGTGATTATTTGTGTTGACACGTGCTCGCTTTACAATTTGTAACTCAATCCAGATTAATATAAAGTCGTAATTCAATTCGGAACGGTGCTTAAAGGAAGGACCCCAAACGATTCTACGTAGGTACGCATATGTGTATGTGTGTGTAAGCGACAGCTGAAAATCTGATGAACGGTTTATTTTGATTTTGTCATTTTTACATACGAATACGATACTGTTTGGATACAGAAAGCTCCAGTTCATAACCTGTAAGTAAATTGACAGTGTAAATTTTAACTAAGTTCTCAATTTGCGTTTTATTATAAACAATTTTTCGCTTTTCGCACCGCCCAATCGTAAAACTGTAGCGTAGAGTTGATAGATCATAAAATTGATAGTAACAATAAAAATATAGAGTTCGCGTAGGTAGAGTACGATTGAAATCGTAAAATGTAGGGTGACCAAACGTTTCATTTGGTGATCATGTTTTCACCGTTAATCGGAATTAATTAATGCCTACTTGCACGTATCTTGTACGATACGATATTAATTCCAATGTATGTCTTGATTTAAACAAAAGCCAAAATTATCGAAGCTACATTTTGTTACAAAGCATGCAAAGTATTTGATGGAATTAAGATCAGTTGATAGCAATGTTCCTCTCCATAGCACTTTCCGCCCATCCATAGCTCCACTTTACATGCATTCACACGCATTCAGCTAATCTCTCATTGTGATCAGCCACATAGACACACATAACCGGCCATTTTTAAAACATATTACGGTCCACGGTCCGTTCTGCAGTTAGGCATCATTTTGTCTGGCCGCGTTAAAAGCACGTTGCATGTTCGCACTCCCACCCGCCACAACACAAATGCAATTCATGTATGAATCATGAGCTTTGCGTGTGCGAGTGCCCGTACGTTCGCGCTCCGCTGGAAACTGCCAGTGTGTTGGTGCCCATGTCGACACGAGCACGTGCGCTTGTGTGCGACCTCACTCATGGCAGCGGACTATGACGGCTCGTAGATTTGACAGCTAGCTCAATGCGGGTTCAGACGTTCATTAAACGCAGATCGACGTAATTTCACTGAAATACCTGACAGTTAAAATACGTTCGAGAATGACATTAGTGTTGTGACAATATCGCGGATTTGTGACAGTGATTCGGAAGTGGACTTGAATTTACGCGCGAACTTGAACTTGTGTTGTTAGATTGGATCCTGCCCAATTCACCGATTGATTTGTGACATGCACGATCTCAAGGATCGTTTATGATGTTCACAATTAGATACGCGTCGTTTCAAATTAGTTCGAGGGGCAAGAGAGTGAATAAAAAAGCGTATTATGCTCGATGCTTACAATTAAATGGATTAAATATAGTAGATCTCTGTATAAAAGTGATATGTATTTGACAAAAATATAAAAGCTTAGACAATTATGTAAACATAAAACAATTTATTTTTATGCATTTAGTTTTTATATATTTTGCTAATTAAGAAACGGAAAGATTATACAAAAGTGAACAGATTTATGAGTGATTCATACAAAGTTTATATCATTTGGATTATTTGTATGGAGGAAAATCTTTGGTGAGTTGAGTAAACGATTTATAGCTTATGCTTATTAATTGACCGGATTGTATATAATTACTTCAAATATATATTATAGAATAGAATATAATGAATTATTTATTGCACACTAAATTAAACATGACAAAAAATATAGGTACTTTTTACACATATTAAAACAATGGTAATGCAATGGGTGATCTTGGAGCGATCACTACCCGACAACCTTTCGGTAAACATTTAGGTACATTAGGTATTAAATGTGCGTGGGTGTAAATTTTATCGAAAATCAAATACAAATATTTTTTATTATTAATTAACAATTAAATACGTATAATGCACAGAAAATAATATCTACCATATTTTTAAAAATGTGTGGTTATGCCGCTTGGATATACCTAATGTGAATTCCTAATCTATATTAAAATTTCAAATACTTTTCAAAATTTTTATTTCAGACTACAATAATATACTTTTGTTACTGCAGTAAGATACTGGAATACTTTTAAATATATTTCATCAATAGTTTGCTAAAAAGATAATTAATTTTTTTTTTAATTATCTTTTTTAGCACACATTAATTAATAAAATTTTAAGGTATACTTTAAGTAGGTAACTAATCATATCATACCTTAGAACAGGATAAAGTCGTTCCAATACGATATCTAAATCAAACGGAAATATAAAAATGCAAATGAAACGAAACAGCTGGGTCGGCGTTTCCAAAAATTATTAAAATAAGAAGGTGCACATGTCACTAAGATTAATAGAGACGTTTACAAATAAGGCAGTGGGCTTCCTTTTACATATCTACTGATCCTTTGTAGGAGTCGCCGAAAGCAGGTAACGAAGGGTTTTGAGATCATTTATCAAAATCCTGGTGTTATCCTTATAAATGACTTGAACGAAAGAGCGAAATAGAGATGTTCCCTAAATAAATTGATAGCACCGCCCGAATGACCGCCATCTTTTTTTTGTTTACTGACTATTTAGTTTCACATGGCTACTTTGCACCTAATTTAAATAATCTCATGGATCTCTGGTTATATCTAACAAGCCTCGTGCTTAGTTTGGGGCTTACTAGTACGTTCACAATGTAATATTTATTACAAGTTAACGTTCTTTCTGGGCCTATGTTAGTTCGTAAGATTTTGTTAAACTTTTTGGCAATAAATAGTACTATCATTATCATTATTAATTAATAAATATTTTAATTATTAGGTATATTATCTATAGGACAAATATTAGTTTTAAGGTGCTATTTAAAATTTGGTGCCCTTTGCATGTATTTTATCAGGTAGGTAGGTATATTTTACTATAGAATGTTTATTGTATTATATATTTATTTACAACAACCTTTAGTAATGCAAAGAAAACAAATAATACATAAGTACATTATAAGATTCAGCAATAAAAACTAATAATTCTAATTATGTAGGTATATCATTAAAATTAATTTAAGTACTTAATAAGTAGGTAATACACAATATTCCACACTTTACATATTTGAATCATGAATTAAAATTTAATTCATTTATCCAGCCAGCTTGCCGTATGTAGGTACCTACAGTATGTGACGTCATGCTCAAATTCGGTTATTGTATTGTAACAGTTCTATTAAAGTGGTCACATTAAATAATGCGAATCATGTTTTCCACATGTTTAATTTATTGTGCGAATATATGTAACTGCTACATACGGATACATCCCACAGTTTTATTACTTTAAGCGCTATTATTTTAAATAAAGTTTTGAGCTCTTTATAAATACGTAAATGTATTGCTGAAATGTTAAAATATTTAACGGGCTTCAAAGCATATAGGTATGATTTTATATACTTCTGTGAATGTAAAATAAAATTCTTGAACGTGAAGTTTTGTTTTAATTTACAAATAGGGTTTTCCAAACATCTTTGAGTAAATGTAGGTATCTTCACTCAAGCCTAATTAAATTTTTATTCGGTACAATAATATCATCAACACCAATATTAAAAGGTAAATCAATAAGTCAGTTTCTTTGTCTGTGACAGCTTAACGGTCAAATGGCCCGACCGATTCGGCTAAAATGTTGCATACAGTAGCCAATGTAGTATGGTGGAATAAAATACAAACATGGACGAAGCCGCATAGCGGTCAGCAAGTTTTTGAAAACGTTAAGGTACGGACACACCGCAGCGTCCTGCGTGCGTGATCTAGGCGGCGACAGATAGCGCAGTAGTATTTGTACCGACTGGTTTACACCAAACGCGATCAGAAAATAATTAAAAAGTACTGAGATCGCGCCCGCAGATCGCAGGACGCTACTGTGTGGCCATCGAAATATAACCTAATAACTTTATAACCTAGGTTATATTTCGATGTGTGTGGCCGTACCTTTAAAATTTTTATTGGAGACACGGAAGTACTTGGCCCAGATGTCACCTTGTTCGGAATCATAACTATCTTTGCAGCTAATTTTATAATCGTGAATAAATTCAACTGTCTCTGAACAATTAATATTTAAAAAAATTAAAAATCAACTTCACGCGCCGCGCGAGTCAGTTTCAGTAGCAATTTAGAGATTTTTATTTCCATAGGTATCTCTAGTAGAGAAAATAAATTTATCAGATCTTGATGAAATTTACTAATCAGTTAATTATCAATGACAAGTTTGAGGTGTTTAGAGATACTCGTAAAATCTTGATTTATTGAGAGCTAGTTCCAATTCTAGACCTAGCGTGCTTACCATCTTCGACCGCATCATCACTTACCAATAGGTGAGATAGTGGTAATAATAAACGGTAGCCTATAAGATATTAAAAAAAAACTCGATCAACACCAATATTATAAATGGAAAAGACTGTTTGTATATTTGTTTGTTTGGGACTTCTTCACAGTCATACGGCTGGATCGATTTATTTAGCTGAAATTTTGCACAGGGATAGCCAGTATTATGGATAAAGCTATATGATACTTTTTAACGCGGGCAAAACCGCGGGGCACAGTTTGTAAATTTTATAATAACCACTGTGGAAATATACCCTGCCCAAAAAATAACTATATGAATATATACATGTATAATAAATGTAACAGTATCTTAATACATTAATATAAATAATATTATATATATACCATATAAATTGGTTCACAATTGGCGACTTATTGCGCAACTAAAAAAACATCATCAATACCTCAACACCAATATTATAAATGCGAAAGTCAGTTTGTATGTTTGTTTGGGACTTTTTCACGGTAAAACGGCTTTACCGATTAAGCTGAAATTTTGCAAAGGGATAGCCAGTATTATGAATTAGGCTATAGAATACATTTTAACACAGGCTAAGCCGCGGGGCACAGCTAGTATACAGATAAATTGAAAACCTTCTTCTTTTTGGAAGTCGGCTTAAAACGTTATTTTTTAATTTATCTTGTTAAGTCGCCTTATTTATCAACACCAATATTATAAATGCGAAAGTCAGTATGTATGTTTGTTTGGGACTTTTTCACAGTCAAACGGCTGAACCAATTTAACTGAAATTTTGCCTCTGTATATAGCCAGTATTATGGATTAGGCTATAGGATACTTTTTAACGCGGGCGAAGCCGCGGGGCACACAGCTAGTAGTTCATAATTTCTAATAATGCGTACAAATAATATAAAGGATGCAAGAAAAATATTCAGTGCCTTAGTAATATGTACCTATCTAACTGAGATTAATTATTATGTGCAATTCAAATATATTTTTTTTCTTGTAACGTTGTTCATAGAAGAACAATAGAGGATTTTATTTAAATTTAGGAAATAAACACAAACAAAACGCTTGATTATATGTTAAGGGAAGTTTAAAATTAACTTGAATGAATTACGTATTTATTAACAAAATAAAATGAAATAACTATTGTGTAATTGTAATTGATAAAAACCTGTTCATATTGTTGTTTAATAATTGAATAATTACTATAATCTAATAAGATAACTGCTCGGATTCGTAGTCTTTGAAAGGAATAATATCAAAGATAAATATTACGGGAAATAAAACTGTTTATTGTATTGTAAATTCTTTATTTGTAAATAGTTTACGTCATATCTTAGTAGTAACAAATAACAATCAAATACCACTTAATTCATGTAGTATAATGTCTGGTCTGAGTATGTCAAATCTCAGTACCTACATCGCATTTTTACGAAGTTATTTTATTTAAAAAACAAACCTCGATTACAAGACTATATATATCAAAGTTGAATCTAGTTATATGTTAAGTAATTTATTAATTACTCTATTAATAGTATACAATTGCAATCCACAACTAATAAATCAGTGGAAAGGTCAATAACAAAATGGAGCTGTCAAAAACTGGCCTAATAAATTGGAGCAGAACATGGTCACCGTAGTGAGATTGTAAGTAAAAACTAGGCGGAGATTTTCTAGTGGCTATTATTCTAACGGTCCCTTTCACCGCTATCTGCTGACCATCTGACGAACTGCTTTTTTTAAATGCCTTAATAAAGCGGGCAGCATGTAAGATTTTAATGCGCAGTGGACGCCGAGATTTGGTTGATGTGATAATGCGGCATGACTGAGCGCGCACGACTTTCTATGCGTGGACAAGTAGAGAAATCTCATGGTGCATGCTTATTTTTGTTCAATTTAGAATGGTCTGTATTAAAATGTTTACCTAATACCGCATTGCGTGATTGCTAAACATTGGCAGCATCGTGATTTAATTGCATAGTTTAATTTATAAATTCATAAATTGATTTGTGCCGCATAATATTTGCTTCTATTAGTTTTTAGCCAATAATTAAAAATAATTATAATCATTACCAACAGAACAACGCACCACAAATAATAAAATAAATATGATTGATTACTTAGTTACCTTGTGTATAACTTAACTAGATTTCAAAAAATGAGTGAGTATCAATAATGCATTTAACGTTACAGTTTAATTTTTTGAAAGTTACTGTGTTTATCATGAGCTCAAACCAGCTATGCGATTGCATAGTTAAGCCCATGATGTAATTTTAAGCATTCAACAGATATAAAATAAATAAGACATTGCCAAAAACTACACATTAATAAAATAACACTAAATATTATGTAAAACATTATAACATCGATGATATTTAATTCGCCATAATCTCCTAAACATTTACTCAAACAAAATGATAACGCCCACCTTTGTGTACGGTTAATTTAATATCATTTGTTATTGTCATCGGCTTCCACTAACGTAACTGGCATCTCATTAAATATTTTAATTAACTTTCGACGTTCATGTAAATGTCAAAATTAGAAATATGTCCTGTCGGACTCGTGGTCACATGAGTAATATTTTGACATGTCAGTTTATGATCAAATTTTAATATGTTTAATTATTTACTTGAGTAGTTATGTTAATCAATTACGTAATTATTTCTTTTTCGGGTAAATGAATTACGTCTTTACATGTGTTAATAATGTTAATGAATGTTAAATATTTTATTTTTATTAGTATCAGCGTTTTAGTTTTGTTTTACAGTTTTGGAATAGTTGTATATGTTTCAAAAATAGTTTTCTTTCAGATAAATCAATCTATATAAAATTACTATTGAATGTTTACCATGTTGACTTATTTTATTTTTGTGTAACATTGTGAACGATTCACTGCTATTAAGTTCGACACAAAAATAGTAAAAAAAAAAATTCGACACATCAATGAATTAAGTGTACCTATTTAAACTTCATAGCCGCTTAATATCTATATTTATTGCAGATTTCAAGCTTTACATAAACCCAGCTTCCTTTTCATAAAACGTCCAGTTTTTCCTTACGTTGATAAATGACGTCTAAATGAAGATAATCACAAGCGAATTGCCGGTTTGACATGTGAAGTCGGTATTATTAATGTGTATTATAGGGCACGGTACACCCGCTCGTTGGTGAGGCGAATTTGTAGAATTATCGATCGAACGATTTTGAATATTAATCTTGTGATGGAAAACAGTATTAAAGATCCAGTGTAAATGTATAAAATCGGCATACCCATACGGCGTTAAATGAGGTTGAAAGCAGTGTTAGGGATTGAGAGAATATTTGATTTTTGTATATTGGACAGAAAAACTTATGGCTGTCACACAGTCTCATCACATATTAAAAGTGATGATGCGTTTTAAGATGGAAGATAGAAAATGGCTCTGAGACGAAGCACCGAACAACTATTTTTTTTTATTATGTTGTATAAGTTAGCTTTTTACCACTACACCATGCAAATTACTTTAGTCGAATCCACATAGCGCAACTATCCCAACCCATCTTTCAAATTATACGTTTTCTCAATTATAAAGTTTCTGAGCGAATTAAACTTACAAATCAATCGTTTTATGCACACTTATATATTTACTATTACAAAATTAGTATGTGGCTTTAGTTACAGAAAAAGACCTACTACATATTTTCTGTAGTTAGGTGTAAATGCATAATTGCATAATTTTAAGCTGAGAGTTCTATACGAAAATATAAATTATCAAGTGCGAGCGGGACTAGCGTGAATTCCGTGGTGAAAAACTGAGTAGCATAAGTCAACATGGTAAAAATCGCGCTAAATTAACCTTTAAGTCATCATCATAATCATCAGCCTGTGTCAGTCCACTGCTGGAGGTAGGCCTCTCCCAAGATGCGCCACTGAGCCCGATTTTCGGCTCTTCTCTTCCAGTCACTGCCCACCGCTTTGCGTATGTCGTCGCTCCACCTGGTCACAGGACGTCCTACGCTACGTTTGCCGATTCGCGGTCTCCACTCTAGGACAAGTCTACTCCAACGGTTATCAGACCTCCAGCATGATATTCATGGTGATTACTAGCTTGTACGACAGTTTGGAAATAGTAGCGCTATGTGGTTTGTACTAAAGTCAGTTGTTCGGCGCCTCATCTCATTGCCGTCTTCCATTTCTAGTCAAGCACGATTCCATATTAGAGCACAACGTCACTTAGCATCAGGTGAGATAGTGGTTAACTTTTTATCTGTCCGGTAACAAAAAGTAAAATATTAATCTTAGGTACTGCCTCCATAAATATTATACTGTACCTTGGATGCGCGCACGCCGCGGTCGGCCAGTCGGTGCAACTTGTTAGATTCCTGACCTTTATCCTTTGTTTTTATTCGATTTTTCAAATTATGTTATCGATCTTGTCGATTTTGAGATATTGTTATTCGTTAGATATGATCGCATCTTTTCCGAAAAATTAGACGTGATTTTTTGACTAACCTTCATATTATGTTATTATTAATGACTCAAATAACAATAATAATCTCATAAAGGGTAAAATGTACTCATTTAAGTATGTTAACTAAATACGAAACTAAGTTAAGTTAGAGTGTGCAAACTCATAAACTATCGATGAAAGTTAGCTACGATAGTAGATAAGTTTTCAACGCAAGTTCATCTCTAAGTAACCTATGTATACTTAAGTAATATATAAGTTATACTAATTAGGTACAACGTCTAACGTCTCTTCAACTTTGAGTTGGGTAAGACAAGGACGCTTTAAGGGTCACCGCGCACTGTACAGAATTATAAACAGCGCTTATATATTCAAATGTTTGAAACCCTTTTCATGCTTATCGATGTTCTCACATTGCTTTTTGTTCTTAAAAGGTCTGCCTTGATTTTGTAAGGCAAAATAGGATTTTTTTTGATAGTTTATTTGTTTTATGTTTGTTACAATAATTGTTATGATGTTACGAGTTACGACATGTGTGGTGGGCCATTTGCTTGTTTGATACATATATCATAAAAAAATTCATTATAGTAAGTAAATATATGGTTCGATGCGAACGATATTTTTAAGCGACTTTAAAAAAAGAGGTTTCTCAATTCGAAGTTTCGATTCGATATATATATTTATGGGTATTCGCGGATAACTTCATTGTTGGAAAGGAGATATCCCAAGCGTGGTACCATAGTAATTTCATCGAGATCTGATAAGTATCTTCAGAGAAATGGAGATAAACACCTCAAACTTGGTACTGAAAACTAATAGCGCGGTATTTGAAGTCGGTTTTTTAGTTTTTTAAACGATTTTGTAGGTATTAGCATCATTATCGCTTACCCTGTTATTTTCTATAATTTATGTTTTCTTTTCATACATTGCTTGAATTCAAATATTTGAGTACCTACATGTAGGTACCTAGGCTACTTATTTCTAATTATAATCCTGTATCAAGTTTACATACTTATATTATTACGTATATTGATTGATCAGTTCTCAATATTAGCTCATACGAACAAACTTGAATACCTACCATACAATTTACTTCTTAATAATAACTACATATTGTGAGTAAGTGAGTGACTATAGATTACAAATTTAAAGACATACATAAGTTGACCATTACAACATTTAAATCAATTTCAACTTTTCAACTATCTCACAAAATATCGAGTAGCTAAAAACACGATAACGAGTTTCGATATTTGCATTCGATATCTATCAATTGATTTAAAACTGGTTATTTAAGTAACATCCGATCCACTTCTTGTAAAATTTTATTTTTTTATTTAATTATATTTTGATCTGTCTGATCTGATCTGATGTATAGTGTCTTAGATTTATTTCTTAAATTTGAATTGAAATAGTGCAACGGTTAATTAATTTTAATGTATAAAGAAACGGTTTTGATTGTTACGTTTACTTTTTAAATAATCTGTAGTAAGCGGCGCAGTGTAATAATGTAGAGAGATATCCAATAGAAAAGAGAGAGGGTTAGAGAGAGACAGAGAGTATATTAGAAATAGCTTCACTCTCTCGAAATAGTTTCCTCGCATGCCTCTTAGATCCGCGCAGATATATGGTGAAAACGCAGCCTACTTAATACTTGAAACCTCAGTCAAAAGATAGCTAGGCTCTATAATCTATTAAATTTGAATTTAACATAACATACCTATGATGTTAAGGTACCTGTAGCCATCATAGCAGAAACGTAACATCCTATGCCTCGAGCAGCGATCACTGCCCAAGTGCCCACCCTCTATAATCAACGTAGCTTTTCCTCTTTTTATCTGAGATCTCCGAATGATCCTCGGAATTTGCCCGTGATGGGATGATTTATTGTCCATATAAATTATGTATCGGTTTGATGCTCAATTAAAATGGTCGACGCTTGAATTTGATGGTAGAGTAAGAACTAGTTTGATAAAAGGAACTATCAATTTGTTCTGGTAGGAGACTGGCTTAGGTACAGTTTTAGGTAGAGGCATGAATAGGTTTTATGATTCAGACTTTGCAGAAATTCTCAGCCTATATAAATATATATATATATAAATATATATATAATATATATAAATGCATATATTAATAATAAATATATGCATCTTATTTTAAATGTATTGATATAAATTAAAATACATTGATTATTTATTAATATGTCTATGTTCAGCATTGGATAGAGATAGACTGATGATGATGTAAATTAATTATCTTCCTAATGATAATACATTAGTTATCTTAACTGTAAAGACCCAAGAGCCTACCAAAATGTTTTATACAGTCGTATTTTAATCTAGAAAAAGGAATGACACTATAGTTCATATAGCAGCAACCACTTAAATATTATTTCAGTATTAGGGTACTGAAATAATATTTTTTGGTAAAATGAGTAGCACCTAATACTAAAAAAAGTTCGCACCTTATAAAGAGCTGTAGCTGGAATTCGCAGTAAATGTTGAACGTCCGAGAGCTTTACTTTAGTTGCAAAGCTAGTCTAAAAGATACAAGTTTAATCGTAAACTGAGAAGCAGATTTTGATCTTATTTCTTCTTCTTTTAGTCGTACACTCTTACATCGTAGTGGTCGTGGTTGTAAAACTGGCGTATATATGATGGATCTTCGTCTTCGTTCTCTCGGGCGACTGTTGTTGCTTTTGCGATTCAACCTTTTTAGGGTTCCGAACCCAATGGGTACCAACGGAACCCTATTACTGAGACTTCACTGTCCGTCAGTCTGTCCGTCTGTCACCAGACCAGGCTGTATCTCATGAACTGTGATAGTTAGACGGTTGAAATTTTCACTGATGATGTATTTCTGTTGCCGTATAACAACAAATACTAAGAACAGAACAAAGGTAAAAGTTAAAGGGGTCCCCATACAAAAAATGTGTTGTTTACTATAGCGCCATCTATGAACAATTGTTTACCTCAGTGTTTTTCAACCTTTTTCATAACGCGACCCCTTAGTATGAATAAATAATTCGCGACCCCCTACTTGCACTGTTTATAATCTGTATATTGTTATATTGCTAACTTCTGCCCGCGGCTTCGTTTGTGTGGCATACAGGAAAAAATTAAATATTTATCTTTTGAAACAAATATTATAAGCACTCTCAATCACAACACCTACAAATGCTCTTTAATATTTTTTTTCTTTAAATGTGTATTTTCAAACTTTGTTTTTACAAACTTTTATTTAACTTGCAATGTATGTATGTATGTAACTATGTATGTTCGGGTGGAATCTTGGAAGCTAAATTAGAACCATTTCCCGATGTCTGATTGGACTCAAATTTGGTGTACTTATGTATCTTTGGTGACAATAAAATAATATGGTACCATAGAGCTGGTCTGATGATGGAGACGGAAGCCACGGCATCTCTGTGATAAAACAACATAACCCCACCGAGTTTGGGCTCGATTGATTTGTCTTGAAAAGAACTTTACGCCTAGATGATATTCAGGGTCTGATGATGAAGTTGGAAGGTAGCCACGGCATCTCTGTGATAAATCAATATAACTCTACCGAGTTTGGGCTCGATTGATTCGTCTTGAAGATAAATTTTCACCTAGATGATAGCCAGGATCTGATGATGAAGCTGTAAGGTGGCCATGGCATTTCTGTTATAAAGCAACATAGCCCCACCGAGTCGATTGATTTTCCTTGAAGAGCACTTTACCCATCATAATCACATCAAATATCCGTGAAATATTTAAAAAAAATCATGCCTTCTCTTAAATACTTAGGTAGTAGGTAGGTAGTCGGTATACTTACCTACCTAATTACTTACCTACCTACTAAAAAGTTAAAAATAAATTATAAGTAAAAAATATTTTTAAAAACAAGTTTTTATCTAGGACAATGGACTAAAATGTTAAAAATAATTCTAGTAAGTATTTGGCGTGTAGATACTTAAATATATTTTTAAAAACTTGAAGCACTGAAGTATAGTAATTACCTAGCCTGAAAAACGGGTAGTGCTTCAAGCTTTTAAGAATATAGGTAAGTACCTACACGCCAAATACTTACTAGAATTTATTTTTAACATTTTAGTTCATTGTCCTAGATAAAAGCTTGTTTTTAAAAATATTTTTTACATATAATTTATTTTCTTTTACTGAGGCTTCCCGACCCTCAGGGGGTCGCGACCCACACGTTGAAAAACACTGGTTTACATTATTATTTCCTACCCTAAAACTTTTATGTTAATGTTCACTTAGTTGGTGTTAGAAGTTCGTTATATATTTGTTAGATGGCGTTATAGTAAATAAGCATGTTTAGTATTGACACGGTATTTATAAATATCGATGTTAAAACAATGTACTTAATTTTCCCGGCAAATTTTGTTCAATCGGAACCCTATGTGTGCGAGTCCTACGTGCACTTGGCCAGTTTATATATAATATACCTTCTTTAAACATAAGATGTATGCATGAACTAAAATATTCAAGTAGAAGATTCAGATCAACGGAAAAATGACACGTATAATGTAGCAAATTGGGCGTTAAATTAATTATAATAATTAATAAGTAATCCCCTGCTCACGGTTTCATTAGGTACAGACAGTGGCACAATGTTTGAACAGATGTGTGACGGCATTGGCACAAATTATGTAGATATGCCTATTTATACAACATGGAGTTAGTGGAACAGATGCCTTGGAGATATAGGTACCTACTTACATAATCTTGTAGTCAGTAAAATATTATGCTAACATTTAAATATTTAAAGAATGTCTTGTTGTAAGTAAAACTTAGCTTAACTTAACCGCCGCGCTCGTTCTCGTATGTAGGTATATTCACTGACGATGAAATTACCTACTTTTTGAGGCATTAACGTTCAATGTGTAAATATGTATCAATTTTTTTTTTAATGAGCTTACCAGAATTAAGTAGTATCACTATTTTACAAAAACTGCTTTAGATCCAGTGAGTAGTACCACATGTACACATAAGTAGTACATTATTACTACTAATAGTTCAATGTTTAGATCACGATTACCACTCAAATATCCAGAGATAGGCGTGACAAATGCGATAGGGTTAGAGCTTGACTTCATGACTTAGATTTGATTTCTAATGTTTTTAACAACAAATTCAACGTTAAGTTGTTGCGTTCTTATTCGTAGTTAAGATTTGCATATAGATATTTCAAAGCTTCCGAGGCTATCTCTAAAAAAAACATACAGACGAATTGAGAACCACTTTCGTCTTTGGAAGTCGGTTGATAAAATCGAATACTTACTTACATTCGAATTTGGTGGCCTCGTTTTAAATGTTTAATTAATCTGTTAATGTAAACCCAGGATAGATGCCATACATTTTATAATCACTTCATATCTCTTAGTACAAAAAGCAAAATATTTTATTTGTGAAACTGGCAGCTGGCAGGTAACTTGCAGGTAGTTGGAAAAATTCTCGATAAATAAAATCGCATACGATTCTTCTGCAAAACTAGAGTAATTTAATAACATTTACTATCATCATTCGTAAACAAATTCGGTTTCGTAAACTGCATATCCTTTAACACGCATCTTTACAATTCGCAATGCTCCAATCGGTCCATTTGAGATTTTAAATTGAAAATATTTATAATAAAACTGGCCAAGTGGCCAAGTGCGAGTCAAGACTTTTGTCCCGCACACGGAGGGTTCCGTTCCGAATTTCCTAACACCAACTAACTAAGTAAATATTAACTCAAAGGTAATTAATATAATTAAATATCTGGAAGACAGAGGAATACCGAGTGTTCGTACGACTAACTTTCTACTGATTCTAGCTAATTGAAGTTATATTAATCGTTACTGTACACTACATTTTTGCTGATATACCTTAACTAAGTAAACAAATCGACCGAGGCCCACAAATTTAACAAATGAAACGCTTGCGCGTGCTAATTTTTCCTGTGCTGCCATCTACCGGCGTCGATGTGAATTAATTTCGTATCGTATCGTATCGTAAAAAACACGTTTTTTGTTTTAAACCCTTTAATTTTTAACTTTGTTCTGTTCTTAGTATTTGTTGTTATAGCGGCAACAGAAATACATCATCTGTGAAAATTTCAACCGTATAACTATCACGGTTCATGAGATACAGCCTGGTGACAGACGGACAGACAGACAGACAGACAGACAGACAGACAGACAGACAGACAGACAGATAGACAGACAGACGGACAGCGGAGTCTCAGTAATAGGGTTCCATTGGTACCCTTTGGGTTCGGAACCCTAAAAATCAGTAGATAGATAGTAAACTCTTTATTGCGACACCAAAGATATACATATAACTTTTACAGCTTAAATTTAACGTGTAACAATGGGCGGTCTTATCGCTAACAGCGATCTCTTCCAGACAAACCTTTGTATGGAGAGGATCGAAATAGTAGCTTAATGCAGGGTGCGCCTAATATAAAATAAAATGAAAATAATAACAATAACATGTTATAATAATTACAGTAATTCTAATCGAAAAGGTGGCCGCAATCAGAAAGTTAATAGATTAATCATTAGGTATTCATAAGCCAAAATGCGCTTCCAAATTCAAATGTAGCCGATTGAAATGAAAAAAAAAACTACTTACCTATGCTGAACAGGGACGAGTAGGTAACCTAGAGCCTAATATTATATCTTTCGGTAGACATAAACTTAATTTTAAAATGATAATCGTGACAATACGAGTATAGGTACGTAAGAGTACAATTAATGTATTAAGTTTTAAATATTAAAATACGGGATTTATCGCGCTTAAAACATTAATATTTATTTAACTGTTACAAGTTGCATTGATCGTGGTCACATGATGACTGTTTTAAGCGCGATAAGACCCGTACTTTAATATTTATAACTATGTTTTCAAATAGCGAAAGTTTAAAGTTTACAAATGTATTAAGTATCACTGACGTACCAGATTGGTATTTATAATTGCACAAAGCAAAGTGCACTGATGAGAATTAACAGCAGATCTCTGCGCAATCTCTCACAAAAATAATAAACAGCCTTCTGTCTGTTGTCCGCACTCTACTTTACATTGTAAACGTATACGAGAATACGTGTCTTTATTTCTATTTCTGTGGGAATTAATCAATACGTAACATAAAAATAAATAAAATAAATTATCTTTATTTCATGCCACCGTCAATGAAGGTAGTAATTTAAGTAAGCTTCGTAAACATTATTAGCCAAGCATTGAGAATGCACTAATTAGGAATAGTGCTTGAAAAAATAGCTTGATAAAAAATATGATAAATATTTTAGCGCTGCTCCCATGTTAAGATAGATCGTTAGATACAGATACTCGTACGTCTAAGGAAACCTAGTATAGACGCCAAACTTTTTGAAATCACTTTCTATCTCTTATTTCAAAAACACAACATTTTATTTGTAAGACTATTGTGAAACTTTGTATATTAATCTACAAAATTTATGAAAGTAGGTAAATAGGCTTTATTTTTTATGTTTACTTATTAGCATTTTTGCGTACCTCTACATTTTAGGAAATCTATCCTATATTGAGAATAGTTGCCTAATCCATAGAAATTATAATTAGGATAGATGACCCGTGTAACGTAACGGAGCGCCTGGAGGAGACCTACCGCACGCTACATGAATATGAACCTAGATGATAAAATATGAATACGGGTTATTACATTTTGAGATATATTGACTCCACAAAACACTACAATATTTTACACTACTTAACTTTACTCCAACGTTTATTGTTCTTGGTAGTGAAGCCCAGTACCTATATATACCCGCCTGGTTTAGCACATTTATCATTCTCGACTTCATCTTATCGGTGACGTCGGAAATCGTTGAAGTCCTATTAGAATTGGCTTGTTTAGCTTCTTCAGTGTCCATTTTTCATTTTTCCGCCCATGCTTCGGCGTCTATTTCGCTATTTGAAAAATCATCTTCTTCCAATGGCCTGCGAATATCTTCCTCTGTACAAAGGCGTCTTTCATCACCTCTGTTAAGTTATCTGTTGAAAACATCTTTCAACATTTTTCCACTATCATTTTAAGGAAATAGCATGTTTTCAATTTAATATAATCATCGAAACAACATTATTTTAATTTTAAACTTCTCCATCTTTTCGATGCCGGCTTTAGACTACCCTTTTCCGTCCTTCATTTTTCCGTCATTTGTTTTTAAATATTCAAAACGTTCGTCATAAAAAGAAACATAAATTGTCCATATAAAAAGTTGTAAATCATGAAACCATGCATGAAGGTGATTAAAGAAAATAGAAATATCACACCCGGACGCGTGGACCAACGGACAGCAAAGTCTCAGTAATAGGGTTCCGTTGGTACCCTTCCGGAATCCAAAAAAACTGTTATTAAAAATCAATAACAGCAATGAGCAAAATCTCAAAATATAATTTGCACTTGTGCTATTATTATATTTTATATTCATTTAATATTATATGGTATATTATAGAATAATATTTTGATACTTTGATTCCCCGTGGTGTTTAGTTTTGGATATTTAGTATTTAAGTTTAGTTTAAACGGGCATTAACGTTGATTATAATTGTCGAAAGATAACTGCAGCTATCATTAAGTTAGTACGTGTTAGTTCTTTAAACGTCGGAACGGAACCTACCTAGCATGTACCTACTCGTTTACCTATCTATATTGTTTGACTTACCTTTAAGTCTTAGAATGACGGAATTAGTTTCAATGAGGGTAGTTCCATTCCTACGAAACCGCTGCACCATTTCCTCAATTTAAAAATTCAAAATTGGAACGTTGAAGGCGTCGCTAGTGATGTGCCAAGCGCGAGGTGTACCCGCGGTAACTGCGCCGTGTCACGCGAGCGCCGCCCATCCGCACGCACGGCTGATGTGCGGTGACAAGGAATTTACTTATTTTTGTAAATAGAACAATGAATTTGTATGTTAATTAGGTACTTGCAATCGAAAGTGCCAAAGTGTGCACGCATATTTTGAGGTAAAGTTTAACTCATTATAAGCTCTATTAAAAGGTACAGAAATTGTTAGAGCCTGGTGAATTACTTTTAATGAATATATAATAAATAAGTACCAAAACGATTTCATACAATATAATGTTTACGGTTAACATTTAGTTTTGTTCGATTGCGTGATGTGCACATCGAATAATTAAAATAAAAAACTAAAATATTTACAATGCATCTTAAAGCATTTGATAACTCATTACACGTTTTGTATGTTGTATAGGTATATTATTACTAATGTTCAAAACAGAACCTATCTCTCTAGGTACCTATACTCTACGTTGTGAGTTGTCTTCTGAGATCTTAGTGCACAAACACAAAACAGACAGATGGCGTCGGACTTTATTTAATACCATTTTATTTGCAATTATTATGAACACAAATATTATACATTGACGAGATAACGACAGTAGTAATAGCTCACAGCTGAATAAGTAAGTAAGTATTATACGTATATCCAATCGAAACTCTGCGAAGTACAAAATCTAAGATCGAACAAATCACAAATAGTCCAAGTGCATGGACCTAACACTCATTCTTGATAAACGGCGGCCATCACTGCACGCCACGGCCTATTATGAGAGCATGACGTCACCGCCCCGCCCCCCTCCTCCTTCAATCAAACTGGGGAACCCTCGTCAGGCCCCCACCCCACGTTTCGCTTTACTGACTTCGCATTTTTTTCTCATAATAATAACGTCGAAAAAATCGCGCAAAAAATCTCGACAGACGCGGCTCGTCCCATCCCTATTATAGCACGGTTTCTTTTCGAATCGATACGATTAAAATTGAAGATCGAACCAGATTACGTTTTTCTATAATGGCCGGTTTGCTTAAGAAATTCGAAAGCAAAAAATTAAATAGATCACATCTATTATACATGTAATATTTAGTACAAATCTACCATAGACAGACATAATATCTGTATTAAGGATGAGTAACTTTCAATTTGTAGTACCTACTTATAACATGTAAACTTTACATTAAGTAGGTGATTTATATTAATTTAGCTTTAGCTAAATATATCTACATATAGATACATAAAATTATACTAAGGTAGGTACTACATTACTTATACCTACTCTACACTATCAATTATCTTTTCTGTGACACTAAATTTACATCTCTCTATCTATTACGGTTTATGAGATCAACGCCTGAAAAAAGCTCGTTTCTTGTCAGCTTATGTATATTTTATTGTTTGTTTCTTGGGGTATTATACCCTTCTAATTGGATTTTTATGGATTTAAAATCAACTTTGCAAATGTTTAACTGACATTATTGAGTAAAGTTCTGTTAACATTCAATAATTTTCTCAAGCATACAACTGGAGCAAATTATTAAAATTCAATTTATTTTTCCGCAATAGTTTCAACGATAATAGCAACTTCACACATAAACTTTTTTTTCCACCTCGTCATTTATAAAACTTAACAATATTATTACTTCAAAAACCTAGTAAGAACGTTTAATAGCATAATATTAACGAAATGCTTAATCAATTACGCCGGTAACAATGAAATTACTCAAGAAGGTCGCCACGATGATCGCAGGTGTTTTAAACAAAAGACAGTAAATAGTCTTATTGGATTAATATCGCCTACTTTATAAATACGTTGGCGACACTGCCAGTTGGTAAGCCGATTACTAATTAGAAATGTTATTGGTTCTAGTTGTACCGAATTATTTGAAGTCTCATTAAAAATATTGTTAATGTCAACAAAAAAATTATCAATAATTAATTTAATGTATCCAGCCAGATCTTATCATATTTTTGATATGAAATGTTTTTCAAACGCTGAAATTTAGAGAATTGTATTTTCGTGTCTTAGGGTAAGTAGGGTACTACGTATTTTTAAAATTATTGTTTTATGGTAACACTCTATAATTACCTACTCTATAAAATACAAATTATGTTAATTGCAAAAATATTAAAACATAAATAAGAACCGTTTCAAAAATGTAAAATAATAATTTATCATATCTGACGAGAGTATTTTTTTAAATGCCATCTGTCAACCAATAGTATCGTATGTACAAAAACTTAAAAACTCTTGAGCCGCTACTCAACACTAGAGGTCAGGAGCAACGACTTAAAATTTGTGCTCGCTAACTACCTGTGAAGTTAGTTCAACTTTAGTTTTATAGATGGTGCTAAATGAAATGTGCTTCTAAATGAATGTTATAAAATGTTACCCATTATTTTTATTATAAAATTAACTGTTCGAATAACAAGTTAAAAAGTATAAAGTGTAATTCGTTTGATTATACCTAAAATGGTTTCGATTTCATAATAATTATGTATTTAATACAACTCTTACATTTTAATAACAATCTTAAGGAACAGTTACAAACAAAAATGTTTACAATATGTTGTAAATTTTTTCTTTGCATTTTAGCACTAAATATTTGCCCATGAACGAAAATTCTAAAACCCTTCCTGTATGAAACGAATTCCATAATCGTAAGCTTAACCCTTGTCAGTTTTGTTTGACATATTTAAATTAATAGTGCACGAAGGTATTTAACAAAGTATATACAAGGTTTAACGAAGAAAATTTATGGTTTGTGTGTAGTATTTTTGTTTATCATAAAACGAAATATGATGTGAATAAACGCTAGCCTATAAACTATAAATAGACCGACCAAGTGTGAGTTGGCCCTGCAAGTGAAGGTTTCCGTAACACTGTACAATATTTAAGATAATCAATAAGATCATCAAAAAATGATGGAACAAAATAGTAACGTTTCTTGTATACACCCTTTAGTTTTACTAACATTGTAATTTTATTCTCTGATGTCACAGCAACCATAGTAATACAGACTCACACTTTGTGGAAATGTCAAGTGTCTCTGTTACGGTTCATAAAATCAAGTGGAAAGTGCCAGTAAAAACACGTTATTTGTACAGGGTTCCCCTATAATTTTACTTCAGTGTCTGTCCCGTCGGCACTCTTTGAGTATGAAATCCTAAAAAGAGTATTCTGCTGTATATTGTTTCGTAATATGATATTTTACCTGTACTTTATTAAGAGATAACATTATTAAAGTAACTTTTATGTAACTTTTATTATATCGCCTCAAATTGTTTCTTCTATCTATTGCATGCCGCATTACAGCCGGTGTTAATTGGTGGATATGATGTATGACATTTAGCTTTAGCTGTGATTGGTGGACGCTTCCGCAGCCATATTTATTTTACATGCTAATGTGTCATGTCAACTGCTGTCATAGTAGCTAGCTACCATAGCTACATGTAAATAAAAAGTTTCACTTGCATCGTGGTTTCATAAAACCACAGCACACTTTTTATTTTATATTGAGTACAGAAGGGTTATTCTCAAATTCTCAGTCATTCGAAAGCGATTTCGAATTTGGAAACTGCCTCGCCGATCGACTCAGATCATTGCCATTCACAGTGCTCTAATCCGCAACTTTTGATATTTCAACTCGAAAGCTTCAGTGATTCTAATCGAAAAAGTTGATGCGACTAAATAGCTCACGGCATAATATATATTCGAAATTCAAAATGATACTTCTGAATTCAAATGTATCCGATTTTAATGAGAATATCTACGCAGTTAAGCATTTCACCTCTTTCTCACATTATATTAACTAAATTAGGAACGGTGTGGTCCTACGTGAAATACTGCTTATCTGGACGTTAAACAGGTATTTTTATGATGGCACTGCTCACTGGAAAGTTGAGTATAGTCTATTCTAAATACCTCATCTATCTTAACCTATCTTCCGAACTGCATTTAATATTGCATGCAATATGGTTTATTCATATACAGATGTAAATAACTTTGCTTCATTTTAAAAGTGCCCTAGTTGTCCTCCAATAAAACGATAGCTTACGGAAACTAAAATAAACCTCCCCTAAAATTATGACTTCAGCGCTCAAATGTCAAACCCTCGTTGAAAGCGGTGTTCACCGATAGGAGCATGTTGTGACCAAACTGTGATGAATGACTTTCATCGCGGCACTACCGGTTGCGAACCGGAAGCTCTCAGATACCGTCCGCACAGTCGCCGCGCGTAAATTAACCCATGCCATGTCCTGCTTCCGGTATACATTTCTGTTCCATTTTACTTCAAAGTTAGAATTTAAATTTTAGAAAAACATGTTAATTCTTTATGTAGGCAGATAAATCAGTGCATTATAATAGTTTTGTCTTAAAATTTACGCACATACAAAACCATTGAGTCAAACTTTGTGATATCGTGTACATCAAACTAATATAAGCACTGTCAAATAAAATACGTTATTAGCAAACTATGATAAATTAAACTAGAATTTAAAAAAGTGGCCAAGTGCGTGTCGGGCCACGCGCATTGTAGGGTTCCGTAGTAGTTAGTATACTAATTAAATTAATTATTTTTAAAATTATCCGACACCCAAGTTCAACGACTATTTCTGCTAAACTTATAAAGTTATCTTAACCGCTATAAACTTCCTTTGAAGTTCATAAAGTGCACTATCATCATGAATTTTTCCAGATTTTTTAAGCTAGTAGTTTAGCTTTTAGAGGGGGGATGGGGACGCCCTACTGAAACAAAAATATTTTGCACTTTAAAGTTTAATATTTCGTAAACGGAGAATTAAATAGTATTGGCAACCCGTAAGTCATTTTAAAAGAGCTATTCAACGATACCCCACACGATGGGGTAGACGACGAAAAAAAATTCATCCCCACTTCACTTGTAGGGGAGCTACCCTTAAAAAACAAATTTTCTTAAATTTTATTTTACCACTTTGTCGACGTAATTGATATTACAGTATACACACACCTGCAAAATTACAGCTTTCTAGTACTAACGGTCTCTTAGCAAAACCTTGGAAAGACAGACAGACAGATAGACGGACATGACGAATCTATAAGGGTTCTTTGTCAGGACTACGAAACCCTAAAAAAGATGCAAAATACTAATAAGCAATGGGTATAATTTTCTTTTGAACCGATCTTAATTAAGGAGGAAGTTCACATATTATTTGTTGGCATTGCCTTTTCTATTTTTTTTATTTGTTACATCAGCACTCCGTCATTTATTAAAAGATTTGAAAAAATAATCTTTGTTTGAGAGGGATTGGATTAGATAGCAACTTCCCGTTTTGTCCCAATATACAATTTATCGATATATCCTGATATAGGCATGGAGATAAATACATCATACTTGCAAATTAACTTGATTAGTTTTTTAAACGATCTTAAATATTATAATTTAACTAAAATGTATAATAGCATTTTCAATAGCTTAAGCAAACGTAAATGCAATAATAATAAGTAATACAATAATTCTTGTTAACAGTAGTTTCAAGAGAAAGGGAAATGGGGTACTGGTTATTCAGTATGCGTCTCGAAATTATTCAATGTAGCGGGAAAACGACTGTGCACGGAATTTTAATCAGAATAGACGTTTCGCTTTCCTATTTCAACCTTTACTGACAAACCTATTAACAAATGTAACTTGTAATAGAAAGCGTTGATGAATTTTCAATGTTTTTGCTGTCGATATCATCTAAAGAAACTATTCCTAGAGTTTTTTTTTGTCCAACACGTCTAATAAGAAAACGGTTTACAACTACAAGAAAAACAAAAATTGATTACAATTTTGTCAGCGACTGTACTCCTTCAAACTCTTCGCGTCGGTTTCAAACTTTTACAAGCATGGGTGGTTAGTCAGCTAACATTCGTATTTGTTCAACAGAAAAACTACAGATGGCGTGTATAAAAGTTCGTTATAGAAGTAATAGGTGGCGCTTAAATTAAACAATATAAGATGCAATAAAAATGTTCACCATAGGATAAAAAATGTGATTGCAGCTGTCGAAGGTTGTTAGAATAATCAATACTTAGCCATTCAAACGCCTCATAAATAAAGATTTATCTGTCATAACTACCAATAGCAAACTAGGTAGAAAACCACCCACCTACTTGCAATCCGCTCCACCCACGTCTATTGTTCTCGTACGCATGCAATGTACAAATCACGCGTGGCAATTACAAAGGTGTCGGCGTTTCTATCTTGCTATAAATCAGCTTTGCACGATATAACAATTAGCTGGTATGTGTTAATTAAATGCCTATATTGTAAACGCAACTGCAGCGCCGCGGCCGAAAGCTGAACTAATCTCATTGTATGTTCGCAAAATTGTATGTCCGCACGTGCCTAGTGACTCGTTCATATTCTGCGACAAGCCTCGAATACTGTGTTCTGAAGAAATGTGTAATTATTTGATCGCTTGTATGTAATTACACCGCAAATTAAAATTGAGTGTAATGAATGCAATTAGTAATTCAATTAACATTTCTATTTGAATAATATCACGCGATAACACTGAGGTGGTAATTAGGTTGAGGCACAGAATAAATACTAGTACAATATCAAATGCGGATCTTTATTTCATTTTTTTTCGTTTTTGGCATTTGTTTGATATTCAATCGTTCAATCGAAAATTTCCTATTTAAACCCCGACGCAAAATAAAGGGGGGTGTTATAAGTTTTTCGTGTGCGTCTGTGTATCATTATGTGTGTGTCTGTCTATGGCATCATGGCTATAGCGCCCAAACGGATGAACTGATTTTGATTTAGTTTTTTTTTTGTTTGATAGGTGTCTTAATCGAGTGTGTTCTTAGCTTCGATCCATGAAAATCCGTTCAGTTTCCGTTTGAAGACTAACTATTTCTAGTTGGTGACGCTATCAAATCAATTTTTACAAGTCTGATCAATTCAAAATTCGGTATCTTACTTAAGCGTTATTGTAAGAATATAACCCTCGACGCAGTAAGAAGGGGTGTTATATCCATCTGTGGCATCGTAGTGGTCAAACGAGTTTGGGATCATTGGAATTGTCTCAATGATTTGAAATTATTAATTTAAGTAGGTATTATAGTACCATGGTTTTTGTATATTTTTGTATATATGTAAAGATGACTAATCTAAAGGAAACCCACAAGAAAATATCTTCTTGTTGCTCCAATCATTGAAGATATTTATTACAGTAGGTAATTATATTATAACTATTGGTAACTATAATAACTTAAGTTAAGAGAATACTTATACGTAAATTAGATATACTTAGTTGTAAACTCTGAGGATCCTCATCACAGCCTAAGTTTCAATCGTTAATATTCATTGGTTTGTTAGACAACAGCTACCTTACCTGATGTAAAGTGGCAATACAGAATTAGAATCCTGCTTGTAATAGTGGAAGACGGTAATGAGGCGAAGCGCCGGACAATGGACGTTAGTCGAATCCACATAGTGCAACTTTATATCTTAGCCAGTCCCAAGCTGAAGTGTCGAGGAGCAGGTTATAATAAAGACCATAAAGAAACGGAGTTGGAGAAAGAATGATGTCGAAACTCTGCTAACTGACTGGCATAATCTTTTTCTCGTGTGTATACAACTGTATATTTACAAGGTCACAGAAATGCATATCTGCTGTCCTCTAAACTGACAAAACGCATCTGAAATAGAATCAACAAAGCCAACATTAGGTATGCTATTTTCTTATACTGATATGGCCACGCTTTGAAGTCGCCCTTTGCCCTGAAGGCCGAGGAATGCCAGCCATTTTGATTGCACCGTCAGTAATTGATTGCGCTCGCTTTGATTAACAGATTCCTGAGTCTGTTCCTGCTACCTGACATTGTATAGACCGCTTGTAGGTGTTTCGGTACCTATATAATTTTTATTTCACTACCAATAGTTCAGTTAAATGCGATATCTTTGTGGCAAGACAAAGAGAGTTTTTTGTTCCTTGTAAAACGCAGAAAATAAAATAAAATATTGATAGCTACATATCACAGAGCTCCGATGATGCTTAGCAACTCTATTATACCAAGTATTAGCGTACCTACTTATTTAGTTATCAACATCAGCCGGTGTCAGTCCACTGCCAGGCCTCTTCCGAGATGCGCCACTTAGCCCGATCTTCGGCTCTTCTTTTCCAGTCACTGCCCACCGCTTTGCGTATGTCGTCGCTCCACCTGGTCACAGGCCGTTCTACGCTAATTTTGCCGATGCGCGGTCTCCATTCTAGGACAAGTCTGGCCTTATTAAGTGACATATGTAAATGTTCAAATCGTTTCTGTTCGATAATCTTTCCTTTGTAGACCAGACTTTAACGAGAATGATGATATCGGTAGTAATCTTACTTATATTAGAAATGCGAAATTTTAAAGAGTTTACATTTCATCATGTTTGATGACGAAGCAAGTGTATCTGGATCTACCATCGGAGAAATCATGTAGGATCTTAAAATTTAGGCAAAAATATGATAATACAAAGAGAATTAAAATTTTAGATATGAGTCGTATAGAATCAAAGTCGTCAATCTGTCAAATTTTACAAAAATGAGTTAAGTAAGCTACAGCACACCTTGATTTTTTGTAGATACAAATTTTTCTCTAGAAGCATTTTCCAGAGAGGAAACGGGGGAATACATTTGTATGGAAAAGTGCACCCCGCGTACCCTCTTAATAATATGGCCGTTTAGGTTAAAATAACGTTACATATTTTTCATATTTATATCAAATGCAGCAATATGGCGTTCAAAATCAACTTCGAAAATCAGCATTAGTTTCAAATGCGGCAATCGTTGGTAGTTAAAATTCAAACCCAGCCTACATAATAAAACGATTTTATTTAATTTCCAAAATTTATTCTAAGTACAGATTACCGCTTTTGATTCTATAGGACTCATATATAGTTATCGTGAGTTTGAATCATGATTATAAAATACCGACTATTATACTCACTACTGTTTGCTGTCGAGACAGTCGGCAACAAACAGTAGTAAGTATAATAGTCAGTATTTTATAACCAGAATTAAGATCTAAATACAACCTACTCCAGCGCCAGCTCTCTAGCTATAGTAAATTGTAAACTTTCGCGATTTACACACATAATTATATTGTAATACGGGACTTATCGCGGTAAAAACATAATTTTATTTACCTCGACGTTTCGATCAAGTTGCATTGACCGTGGTCACGAGAAGACTGAAGTTGTGGGTATCAGCATTGTTTTTATTGAGAGTAGTTTGAAACTACCCTCATTTGATCTTGATCGGAGTTGCCATTGAGACACACAATACTGACGACATTGGCAGATTTTTGTTGATTTCGACTGGAACACTTGCTAATCACTGGGTTCCAAGTCGTGGCCAATCTAAAACCATCCTCCCGGTTTAAATTCGGATGTTTTTTTTTATTTCAACCGCTTCACGTACAATACGGGAGTAATAGTAACGTTCGGTGGAGACGGTGGCAACTCCATAAGTAACAAAAGTTATGATAACAATTTTTAAATTTATTTCTCAAATTATTCGTTTTCCAGAAGATTATAACTAGGATAATAAACAAAGTGAAATACTCGTTTTTAAGTGCACTCATTTATTTTTCAAAGAAAATAACTTTCGTTATATGAGAAGCGAACCAAAAATATCTCTCCAATAGACTTGAAAGATTTATTGCTTCCTAAAATCTTTTCACGGAAAGTGATGAAGAGTTTTCAGAATGCAACAAAACGCCATCACTTACTGATCTGCATTTTTTATATCTGGTTCATAAACATTTTAAAAACTATAAAATACTTCCTACAGCAATAACCACAGAAATATTAATAATGAGGTTATACTTACTTATACATTTTTGCATTCGGTATATTATGACGAAAAATAGGCTACCAAGTTTCAGATTTTACGAGTTTCTTTAATTTATTTCAGCTAATATTTGACCACTATCTCACCTGTTGGTTTTGCTCGAGGATAGCACGCCAAGTATCGAGGACAGCTGTAGTCGGAACACACTGTGTCTTTATAATAAATTTGCTAAAACTTACAAGCAGAATAAAAGATTCTAGTCTAATAGGAAGATACCTAATGGAAAATGTAAATGATTGAATGAGATAATAAAATTTTCTTGGATCGTGTTTCGCATTTTCGACATTTGGTTGTATACTGAAATTAATACAAAAGCAATATTGCAATGCGCGAAACTATCCTTATCACATGCTCATTGAGTTACAGAAATCTAAGCAGCAAAATTAATATTAAACATAAAAAATTATGTGGGTAAGTAAGTCGTATCTCAAATTCTTCACAAATGTTTAGAAACCCACGCGTAAGAGACGAAACTTCTCACATACAAACATACTCCATTAAACTCTTAATTAGGAGTAAGTGCAACACGCAATCTTACTCAACGCTCGAGTGACACGAATAAGGCTGTACCTCTAAAATGACGGCGTAAGGACACAGTTTCCTCATGAAAAATTATGGGCCCGCAGCGAAAATTACCAACTTGTCTGATTAAATTTAGAAGTTGGTTCGCGTAATTAGAGAAAACATCGCATTTCACTCAGGGCCCGCTTAGCGGCTCGGGATTTGCAACAGGAGGGTCGTTAGAATTTTCATGACACGAAAAATGTTGCAGTGTTTTTCGATTTGACCGTGTGTGCCGGGGTTTTTTGCGAGCTGTCACAGAGGTCATTTGGGTATAAAAATGTTTTTTAATTTTTTATTTACTTTGGTTCTCGTTTCGCTAATGGAGTGGAGCAATGCTTTAAAGAGGGTAGAACAGGGAAAAGAGCAAAATGCTCTTTTGGAGATTAGCATTTTGCACACAGACAAACCAAGAACTTTTTTATATCAGATAGGCTAGCGTTTGACCACTATCTCGCCTGGTTGTTGTTAAGGAATGATGCGATCGAAAATGGTGAACACGCTACTGTAGAATGATTCGACTTTCAAGGGCTGTGCTGCCGGAACACCGAAGGTTTTGGCAGCAGATTTTCTTTTTAATGGTGGTAAGCTACTCTTTGGTAGCAAGTCAAGCGGAACATCGATATGTATAATGCTTCTACTACCTGTAGACGAACATCCATGAAATGCACATGAAAAATCCATCGGTGCACGGCTAGGAATTTTTGAACCGGTGAACTTTCGGTTGGAAGGCTAGCTATCTATTCTTTAAGCCAGTGGGCTGTCAACAAAATGTTTACCTATTTGACTAATTAACGTATTACAGACTGAAAAAAATATGGGCAGAGATAATGAAAGAATACTTATAAGTAAATCTTTTTTTTTATTGGAAATAGTACCCAATTATGTGAGCCCTACTGTAACTATCATAATTGTTTGAAAATAGAAGACGGCCGTAAGATAAGACGAGGTGCTGGACTTCTGAATAAAGTCCAACCCACATAGCTTACTTAACTGAACTATGAAAAACATCGCGCAGGCACTGTGCAAACTGATTGGCATTGTCCAGTGATTAAAACTTCGGCCGAATATTAAGCGGCAATAGCCCAATGGCCAAGGCGTCGGACTGGCGATCGAGAGGTCGTGAGTTCAATCCCCACCCAATGCACTATTGAAGTGAATCCACTCCAGACACATGTATATTTAGCTTAGTTAGAGGGGTTACCAAGACTACTAGTAATGTACAACCCATATTACTAGTAAATCTTAAACAAAAATCTCTCAACAATTTCTCTCAAGTTAGCACCAACCGGGAATCACATGCATCTTTATTGTCTAATTGACATCTAATAATGCTTATGTCAAGGGAAGCTACTGTTTTTTGAAACCTATTTCTGAAATACAACAATTTTTGTTTTTGTATTTTGTATTTGTCCAGGCCACAGACAGGCATCAGTGATGTGATAAAACTACAAATATCCACATTAAGTTGCCCTAACCAACAAGAAACAAAAATATCAGCCTCTGATATACCACAGGACTATTGAGATTTCCTATAAATTCTCCACAAAAAGAATAAAACTATAGAAGTCAACTTGTCAGAATAATCATCTGATTAATCAAAACAACGGATGTATGCAATAATTAGGAGATCAGAAGAAAGGCGGATTAGATTAATGGCAGCGCCTGTTGTAATAGATGCACCTATCGTTTCATAGCTCAACAAACACTTTAAGATCTGATTAGATGTGCCTACATCATAACTGTGTCTTAAATGATTTTAGTAAAACATCAGATACAACCTGTAGTAAAATTTAATTCGTTCGTGAAATTATGAGTAAAATTAATATGTATTTTTATAGCATTAGACGAGATAACAAGCATAGATGCTCGCTTGTTATTTAATAAGAATGACGTTCATGTTCCTTTAATATACATTAGGGCATACTTTCTGCGCTAATTAACTTGAGATATCAATAAGTTGAGTGTTCTATAATAAATTAATAATTTTATATGAATGAATGTAAAAAAATAAAAAATAATTAAAAGTGATAAAAATGAAAATATACGTAATCTCCTTGAAAAGATGTTAATTTCCTACCCATATTTTCCAACCAATGTTATTTATTGAAACTTTGAATCATTTTCAGATGATCTGCGTAAATGATATTTGGGAAATCCCTATAAAAAACTGAAAGAGGAAGATACCAAAGTCAACGACATGCAAGTATACATATTTTTTTTTTTAAGTCGTTGCTGGGAAAGTTTTATTGGGTATTACGAGGTGGAGACTTAGAGGTAGGTACATGACCTGACCTTCATCTAATACGATTTTCGATTTGTATACAATAAATCTAGTTTAAAAACATATTGGTATTATATTATAACTAGCTGTGCCCGCGACTTCGTCCGCGTGGAATATTGTGTTTGGGTAGCATTTTTAAATATTTAGGCTAATTATTTTACAAATAAGACACATGCGTATTCCACCTACACTGCACCGTACCACGCCGCGCAAATCCCCCTCCCCTCTCCCTCCTCTCTCCCTCCCCCTCGCCCTTCCCCTCTCTCTTCCCTCCACCCCCTTTCTCCTCACTTCCCTCTTCCCCTCCCCTTTCCCCCACTTCCCCCTCCCCTCCCCTCCCCTCCCTCTCTTTCCCCCACTCCCTCTTCCCTCACTTACATATCCCCTCCACCCTATCCCCTCCCCCTCCCCCCACTCCATCTCTCCTTCCCTTTCCCTCACCTCCCATCCCTCTCCCCCTTTCCCCTTCCCCTCACTTTCACCCTCCCTCCCCTCCCCTTCTCCCCCACCTTCCCCCTCACAAACTTTGAATGACATATTAATTTATATCGAATCAACAGCCTAAACAATAAGTTTCAAGCTTCTACCTTTAAAAATGACGATACTTCCATACAACTTTTCATCCCCCCTTTTAACACCTTAAAACCCTCTTTTCGCATTAAAAAGTAACCTATGGTCTTTCTCAGGCTCTAGACTATCTGTGTACCAAATTTCATTTAAATCCGTTCAGCAGAACATTCACATAAACATTACATATTTCCATACAAACTTTCATCCCTTATTCCCTATTATTATTTTTACACCCTTGCGGGTAAACAATTTACAAATTTTGAATGTCATATTTATTTATATCGAATCAACAGCCTAAAAAAATAGGTTTCAAGCTTTTAGCTCTAAAAATTACGATACTTCCATACAACTTTTCATCACCCCTTTCAACCTTCTTTTCGCATTAAAAAGTAACCTATGTCCTTATCAGGCTCTAGACTATCTGTGTACCAAATTTCATTTAAATCGGTAGAACATTAACATAAACCTTACATATTTTCATACAAACTTTCATTCCCTATTGTTATTTTACACCCTTGAGGGTAAAACTTTTAGAAACTTTAAATGTCATATTTATTTATATCAAATTAACAGCCTACAAAATAAGTTTCAAGCTTCTAGCTTCTAAAATGACGATACTTCTATACAACTTTTCATCCTCCCTTTCAACCCTTTACAACTCTTTTTTCGCATTAAAAAGTAGCCTATGTCCGTTCTCAGGCTCTAGACTATCTGTGTTCCAAATTTCATTTAAATTCAGTTCAGTGGTTTTGGCGTGAAAGTGACACAGACAGACAGACAGACAGAGTTACTTTCGCATTTATAATATTAGTTAGGATTAGGATACTTTACGCAAGCTCATCGACTAGGTCGGTATACTAGTTGATGCGCTTGCGCATTTTCATATTTCTTGGAAAAATCTATAAATTTCTTATCATTTTTTGATAAATTTTTAGTATATATGTAATAATACATTTTTGCTTAATTATTTGTTTATCTGCATATTCTGCATTACGGTTTTCTTTACTTTAATTTCACAAGTTACTCAAGTGTGGTGAGTATTCAGGCATTCATTTAATTAACAGTTTTCGTTCTAGCTAATTTGCTACATTTTCAACGCAATCTCATCTCAGTACCACATAATAATGAATGAACTTCGTGATAATTTACCGACGCTATACGTTTTCCTATTTAATGTACTAGCCGAAAAACATTATGATCTGCATCGTTAATACATCTACACAGCTACTTACATTCCCAATTATTAGCACAATTTATAGCCACTATAAAATTTTATTGCAACACATATCACCAATTTTCCGGATAACATTTTCAAATTTTCGTACTGCCGCTTCTTTTAACGCTACATCTATGTTCCGATATAGAACGAATAAATCAAGCTACTTTGTGTTCTGGAAATAGCACTCTAATTGACAAATAGTGGAAATGATATATTTGAACGTCGGATATTTGCCCAAAATAACCTTCTTTGATCGTCTTTTGATTAACAGCTGCCGACGACTACCCGCGAAATGTTATTAATTTTCTTTTTAATTCAGTTCCTTATGTATGATTTTATAATACAACGTATTTTACATATGATTTATTCATATTCTAGTGTAAAATAGTATGGACTGGCTCCGCGGTGGATATTTACCAATTTTCACGTCAGAAAGGCAATTGTATATGATTTAATGCAGGTGTTTGTTTAAATGGTGTCATGAAAGTTTGATAAAGATACGAGCATGAATTATCTTATGTTTTGTGATATATTCATTTATCAGTGATTCATTATTACGTAATGATCGCGAAGAAAAAGTCGAATTATATAACGTTTCAGGTTACCGTTACTCAAAAGGAGTAATGGGATACTTATAGGATAGTTAACTTTGTTGTCTGTTACCCTTTTCCTCTGGATCGTGTATAGGTATTTAGTTGAAATTTACATAAAATACTCGGGTCTACGGTTTCTTTTAAGCGCATTTCAGACTACGCTATAAGATAATAGCTCATAGCATATAGTTTATAGCACAACAATATTGCTCACCATATTTATATTTATAACACATTCACACTTATGCTATACTATATTTGAGCCGGGTTTCTTGTCATGCTTGTCATCAATATAGCAGCATAGTATAGCGTAGTTTGAAATGCACTTGAGCTGTGAAAATATCAAACTTGTATGCAACGTGATCAAAAGATGACGGGTTATGTCGAATATTTTGACATATTTTGTGATTTCACAAGGGAATCAAATCTTTCCGTTGACCTAGAATAATGAAATTTGGCTAGAAGCAAAGTCTTACAGCACAAATATAGGGAAAAATCTGAAAAATATAAAAGTATAGTTCATTAATATTCTGAGGTTAAAAAAACAAAAAAATACAGACGAATAGGAACCTTCCTATTTTTTGAAATTGGTTGAAAAAGCATGTGACTGCAGTTATTTTTTAACATCCATAGTAAAGTTGCACTTAGTCAGCTATTTTGTAACCAAAAAGTAACCCGTGACCTTCGTCCGTAACCTTTCCGAGAGTATCTACAGTCACAGACATATACGATAGTTCCTAAGAAACTACAGTCGGCGTTCTCTTTACACAGAGCAACTAATTGTAAGACAGGCCGAGAGGGCATGAGAACCTAAGAACGAGTGAGTCAGCAAACCGGTCCGACCTCATGAAATAAATCAACGCTTTAAACTCCGTTATCAAATTATCAAAGGCACGTGAGCCTGTTAATTTTCAAGTCGCGGTCGGTCAGTTTAAAGACATGTTCCTTGAACCGAGATCTTCTAGATTTTTATCTCTACCCGTAATTGCTAGCTAAAGCATTAGTCGGTTACGTGCACAGATTTAAACTGTAACTATGAGATTACACTTAAAATGTTTTTCATACGTTTTAATTAGTGCACTCTCTTATGATTCTTATCTTGCTTGTAAGTTGTAAGTGCATTTTTTTTGTAGTATGAGATTGTTATACACTGACGAGACTTATAGACTTATAGACTTTTACAAATGTTGTATTTTAGATTACACTAGATAGGAACTAAATATTAAATATAATAGTTTTGACAAATATTGTTCTGTAATCTCACCTTGCAAACATTTTTGTTATAAATAATAGAATCAAAGAATCAAAGCATTTATTTCAGTATGTCGGCAGTATTAATATACGCACATATACACGTCAAAATCATAAATCATAAAATAAATCATAACCAATTATCAAGTAATCATAGCAAAAGCAGAATTTTAACGCTTTGAATTAGAAAAAAAAACAAAAGTAATGAACCTTTCAAGTGTCATCCAATCGTTTACGTCAGAATATTTAAAAAAAAATTAAAGTAGGTTAAAACGAACTGTAACTGTGTGTTTCAGTACTTTAGACCATTTTTATGTAATGGAGGGGTAAACAAGAGTTTACCCCTCCAACTAAGCATTGCACAGGGATATACGATATGGTGGAAAAGTCTATGATTAAATATTAAAGCGAATATAAACTAAAGGGAAAAAACTAAAAGGAAACCGAAAGGAATAAATAATGTGTATACCATTTAGTTTATATGTTACTTCAATAACCAAATATCTTCCCTGTAAGTCGTTGCCTGCAATTAAAACGACAGCTTGCTAAAATAATTATAGTGCACAAGTAACGGAACCAACAATTACGAATGTAAACCCGAGTACACATCGTTAAGGCAAACGAAATTGACCGAACCAGCATCATAAATCTTGAATACAGATAGACATACCTTTAGAGTGTAGGTATAGCTAGTTTGGAATGCAAATGGAAATTGAAAATTAAAAAAATGCGAGGGTCGTCCGCCAGGGGGCGACAAAATCGTAAATTTAAATTGTCCATCCCTGTACATGCAAATTTTCCGAGCATTCCTTTCAATTGTTATATCTCTCGGTTCAAAATTAATTTTATTTTTAATTAAATCTGGTTTGACGTCTTCAGCTTTGCGGGTTAATGTGACATTTCAATTAAACATTTTGAAATACGTTCTTTGTCTCCTATTACAACTACGCCTACTCATAGTAGTTAACGATACTGTTAAAACTAACTGAACTGAAACTAAACACTGTTAAGTTACTACTAACATTATTGTGATGCAGTTTTTGTTGTTGTTCTAAGCTACGAGTAGTCATTCTAATATAAACTTGCTTTTAATGTCTATAAGAAACAATTTGTACTTAGGTGATGGTGTTTTTACAATTTTTCTGAAATGTATGATATAGTTATGATAGATAAGAGTAGCAGAAACAGTTGGTAGCATCTGTGTGGAACACATTGTTTTGAGACGCCGCCATCATTAAGTGTCGCTAATGAACCTTGAGGTTTTTGGTTTTAAATAACTTCAGTCTTGAGGGGCGGCTACATTAGTGCCATATGGATTTTTTTTACTTTATACATGCGTTTAACAAACCATATCGAAAACGTGCTGACGTGACTTTGTACAGACGTACAGCATTCCTTTATAAACAACTGCGCTGATAAAACGCAAAAAACGTGATGTAAGTAGCTGCCCGATCTTGTCTAGATGCGAAAATATTTCTTGCTTCTCAGGTTAATTGTATTTTTTTGTTTTTCCACGTATACCACTTGGTAAATTCTAGTAGCTGTCGTATTAACAGCGTAATAAATTCTCAGGTTTAAACCCGTAGAGCGAGATCCGGCGATAACGCGGTGGTCGCCGTGACACTTGTCCCTCGCCGCACAAATTAACGTCGGTGTAAAGTTATGTCGTCGGGCGGTTGTCACTCATGCACCATCAACTGCTAGGAACGTCGAGGGTATGACGGCGGGTCAGCCACATGTCGATCTCGAGACGTGACACTATTTCATCTCCCGTCTCGCTTATGAGGACCTGATGCCTTCAGCCAGACAAAGACAGATTTCAATCATGACTCGCGTTTGAAGCTTCGCGCAGTTATCTACACTGAACGGGAGCTCGTATCGCAGACAGGTTGTCGCTAATAGGCGTTTACAGAACATGAGGTTTTATGACTTCGTGTGTGTTCTAATATTAGGCCACGTGTCAGTGTCAGCCCGTCAGCCGACAGCTCTGAGTCTCGCGATGACTCTGGCGCGCCGTATCGCGAGCACGCCAACACAAACAATCGATCGATCGATATCCTCTTTAACACCTGACCACAGGAAAATTATAATTATAGAACGTACGACTGAGTGTATCCAACTCTCCTTTTCAGATTCGCCGAGGATCCGATGAGGAGACACCGTCCGTTGGCAAAGCGTGAGCCAGTGATATCGTCGCACGTCGTCGCGTGGTGAATGGAATCCGAGGTGTGTGTGTTGTGAAAGAACTGTGATATAGTGTCGGCCCTGAGGGCCGAAAAGCTGCGACGGAAGATACGGACGCGAGCCGCGCGGGCTGCGGGCCCGCGATGAGCGCCAACAACTGCGATAGCATGACATATTTCTCCAACGCTTACATGCCAGACATGAGGAACGGAGGCGGTCATGAGCACCAGCAAGCGCACGCGCATTACGGCGCGGTGCCGCAGCAACACGAGTTGGAGGGCTGTGACCAGCAACTCAGGCCGGCGCAGCACCACTATCCCGCACAGCCGGCGCCGGGGATGCCGTACCCAAGGTTTCCACCTTACGACAGACTTGGGTATTATCAGCAGATGGATCAGAACGGGTACCGGCCGGACAGTCCGTCTCAGATGGGGCACATGGGTGGTAAGACGGACGGTTACGGGCCGAACGGTCACCAGGCACCGGCACCCGCGGTGTATACCTCGTGTAAGCTGCAGGCAGCGGCGGCGACGGCGGGCGGCGTGCCGGGCAGCCCGCCGCTCGAGCAGGCACAACAGATGCCGCACCACATGCACCCGCAGCAGCACATGGTGCAGCACGGCGTGCCGCACCAGCAGCATCTCATGTACCCGGTGGACGACATGCAGCATCAGACGCAGATGCCGCCGATGCACCAGCAGACCATGCACGCGCAGCAGCCACCGCCACAGCAAGCCCCACCCAACACCAATGCATCGCTGCCCAGTCCACTATACCCCTGGATGCGAAGTCAATTTGGTAAGTTCATTTTTATTCTCCTTCTTAAATGCTAGATAGTTAATTTTATGCATTATTACGCATTATTCCGCAAGCCAAAAATTGTTTGCATATCTGGCCCCCTAGACAAAATCCAATTTCTGTTTTCATTTACGCTAACGCAACTTCAAAATCTATGGGAATGACAACTTTGTTGCGGAAAAATAAATGTTATTCCCGTACATTTTGAACTAGCATTAGCGTGAATGGAAACGGAAGTTGGATTTTGTCTCAGGGGGCTTCTTGAGTATACAGAAAATTTTCAAAAGCCCAAAAAAAATAGTAGATATACAAATATAATAAGATTTATTGAAACTGAGAGCGAATTGCAGCCATCACCACAATATAAATAATAGTACTCCTCATCACTTGCACAATGCGCAGGTATTCGCAACAAATTCGACAATTTGCAAAAACACTTTCGCTCCACGCATTGATGAGAAACAATGAGTGTCAGAAACAATACCCTTCACTGTTCCCGGATTATTTATTGGCCGAAGAGGCGTTCAAAGGAATTTCACTTTTCATAAAATTTACAACTCCAGGACAAAGGCCTCACCTTCTGTTTAGCTGACGCCAATAGCGAACAATGAGGCTTCAAGTTGCGCTACCGTCTCCTACTGTTTTTGAATTTGTCTGCGACCTAATTTATGGTCTTGTTGCCCGATTTAGAGATTCCATTGTAATTGGCGAGGTCATTCTTCAACTACTGGTATTTTGAGTTCGGAATTCAGTTTTGCATGCAATTTGTGCGAGGCAGTCCGGCCGCCGTAGCGTGGCGGTTTTTGTTCGGTAAAGTTTTCATTTTCATGATTTAGTGGTGCAGTTTAATTTGTGTTATGTGTGATGTTGATATCATTCATGTTTTGTTTGGTATGTTTTTTATTGTTGCTCGTATAGTTATATTATCTGTAACTTACGCAGCATTGCCTTAATTTTGTTGCTTTGTTTCAAAACGATCGATTCTCCTATGGCATCTCTAGCAATTTATGTTGTTGTTGTACCTGTGTTTTATTTATTATTATAATCTAATGGTGTGTATCTACCATCCATCTAGAGATCCATCATCCATATTCTAAAACCTGTCCTGTTGTTATGATCGTTTATTCAATAACCACCAACGCTTAATATAGCTGTATCTAATTATTGTTTTCAACTGTTGCATCATGCTACTTATTATTGTTCAGACTGGATTTACTGATAAGATGAAAGATCTCTTACAGAGTAGCCATTTTATTAGGAGCCATCCGTGTAACTTTATAGTAGGTACTTACAAGTACTTGGCATAGTATGTGTTATTTAATATTTTTATTGACTTTTCCCTTTCATTTCTTCCTTTAAGTAGCAAAAACTTGTGAATTCATCAATTTTGTTTTGATTTTCTTGACAGTTGCTATCAAAGATAAAACTGAAACAGTAAAATATAAAAGTGTGTTAGTTTATATTATATTATTATATTATAAAAGTGTGTTATTTTCTATTGTATTAATTATATCGTTTTCAAACCGCAATGTAGCTTTGCTTCCTTGAGTATTTTAAATAGGTTAAGCTTAAACGTTTGCGATCATAATTTAATTTCCATCTTGAATTCCAATTATAATCTTAACCCCAGCCAGTCCAAGTCCGGTCAGACTTGGACCGTGAAGTTAATTAATTTGGAACTTCGATACAGTTCCGTTTTGATGGGACAGAGATAGATGGCCAGCGCTAGATTAACTTCGGTATTATGGACGTCACTTCTGGCATTTTAGGTTGAGTAGGTGTACGAAATTAATTGGAAATAATTAATTTAGTTACGCATAAACACAAAAGAAGGCGATTATACATGTATCTAATATCGCTTGATAGATGTATAAAAAAAAAATACATTCAAACAAAATAAAAAATGTCGGCATGAGTAAACTCATTAATTTCCATGCCTCTAGGCTAACAACTCAAACAAAAAAGACATAGGTGTACTCTTCATGTCAGTTGATGAATAGATTGCTAGGCTCGAGTACCTCGTACCTACGTCCGTCAGTCTGTTAATTGAGACTCCAAAAACTTCAGTAAAAAACTTACAATATCCAGACCACGTTTTTACCTTATGAAAAATACGTTCCACTTTAAAACGTTCGGTAGCAAATAGTCGCACTCAAGCTCAAACTCTCGTTAAAGGCTCTCGTGTTATCTATAACTGTTCGATCATCAATTATCTTCAAAAATCGGCTGCCATTTTAAAACAAATGCCGACCAATGGGATCACAGAGTTTAAATAGAACGTTAGGAACCGTGCAGACGAATCATTAATCATTGACAAGCTCAGACTGAAATCATTATCTACTAATAATATCGGTGCTGTTATAAATAGAAGTGTATCGTTTAATTCCTTCTAATAACTGTTCGTATAGACAAACTTTCCACTTGTCTAATGACTGTATTACAAATGAAAACGTGTGAAAAACCACGTGTTTTGACGGTATACTCTTGTAACCATTAATTTAAACGACAAAGTGATGTAGTAGCTAAATTTATTTTCCGATGTGATTAAGATATTTTTTTTGAGATCGTAAAAGCTTTTACATCATAATGAGATCGAGTTTTTGTCTTGTTGTAGGTACATCCGGTAAGCAGTCCAAGACTTTCTAGCGAGTTACCTGAGAGGTTTCGTAAAAGTAGTTAGATTTTTAAATTGGCTTTTAATTTTCAAAATTTTTATTAATCTGAATTCTATTGTTAGGCGTGATTACTTACGTTGTTTTAATTCGTAAAATAGTTTCAACATTTTTCATGATTTTATCTCGTATATTTTTAAAGAGATGAAGCATAGCTGTCTATTTACTTCTCCCTATGTTATACGATAGCTATGACTGAAAGTAACAATAACTTAGTAAATGAATTCTTTGACTAACGGCATAGAAAGATAGACTAGTCCGAGAGGTAGGCTGCGATAAGTCGTGAACCGAGGTGGAAATGGAAATATAATGGAAATCCCCGTACCCCGCACCTGCCACCCACACAATGGTGGATAGACGACTGGTTACATTTCATTGTTCAGATATCAGCCCGAAGGCTTTTGTGGAACCCCGATGATTGAATACAAGTATTTGTTCTGTTGCCTGCCACTGATTTTCCTTCGTTTGGCGCTGAAAGCTCCAATTGTTGAGTATTAAGCGTATTGTGAGAGAGTTTCTGTTGGATTTTTGGTTTTGTTTATGCGGAAATATTTCGCGCTTCGTAGTTACCTACTACGTAGTTACCTACTGATTTGTGTTTTGTAGTAGCGTACTAGCGTGGCTGTTGCTGTTAATTTTAATATGATTGGAATGTGTACCCAGTGCTTGCTATGGAACTGAAATTATCTTTAATACCAGCTGATAAGATCGATAGGAATGTTTATCCCTTAGGATTTTCCAAAATAATTTCTCTGTGCTCACTTATTTTCGTTATTATTTAGGACTTGCTACCAAAAAGTAGTTTACTACCGTCAAGGAAAAAATCTGCCGCCATAACCGGTGTACGGTTCCGGCAGCACACAGCCCTTGAGAGTCGGATTATACCTAGCGGGTTTACCATCTTCGACCACACCCTTGCACACCTTCAGAAGTGAGGGCCCGGTAGTGTTAGGGGCAGAGCAGTCGGCTTTGATGCCAGAGGTACCGAGTTCAATTCCGGCCATGCACCAATGGATTTTTCTATAGAAAAATTTATGTGCGCTTTGTACAGTCTCCCTCCGGTGAAGGAAAAACATCGTTAAGAAACCAACAACCCCCGCATGGTGGTAGGACACTATCTAGTGTCCGCCTGGCCAGCTACCACCCTCAAGTTAGAAAATCTGTCGCCAAACATCTAACGTGTTCCGGCAGCTATCCTTAAGAGCCAGTTCCCATTCTAGGCCTAGCGTTCTAACCATCTTCGACCGCATCATCACTTACCAACAGGTGAAATAGTGGTCAAACGCTAGCTTATAAAATATGATAGAAAAAAATAAGTTCACATATATAAAAATATATATAGACGGTCGAATTGAGAAATTTCCTCCGTTAAAAAAACGTTAAAAAAGGAAGAGTCCTTTGTGACAAGAGTGTAATGTTTCTAAATCTTCTGTGCGGTATAGTGAATATTTTGTCTGCTAGTCACTTACTTGTATATTTTGTTAGTTAAAATACATATTTTGTTATCTTATCTACCTATCTATCCTTGAAAAGTCTAGAGATGCAATAACTCATCAGAAATTATCAGAATAATCAATAGCTAAAACCGATAGTAAACATATCTTCCAATGTGTATTTGAATAGAGGCTCAATTAATAAAAAAAACATTGATATAAATATTATTTGTTTACTAAATATGTACCAAAATATTCTACACATTTAAAATCTCTAAAGTCTAATAGACTTCTAATAGCTATAAATGAAGATATTCTAAGCCTCATATAAAAACTGATATGTTACCACACGTAGTGCTGTGGCTCTCAAGGACTAACGTGAAAAGGGGTTGCCTGTCTGTATATGTTTATTTACCCCTATTGCATAATTTAACTTGAAACATTTATATGCATATGAATATTATATAATGAAGATATAAAGATATAGTTAGTTTAATTTTTACATAATAAAACAACATACGTTAATAATTTATCAAATTTGCAACTCACAAGTAGGTAAAAACCAAAACAAAAGTTTTAGTTCCTACCCTACCCTAAAATCTACAACCCAAACAAAAATATATTTATTTGAAAGTAACATGGCAATCCAGCGTATTTCCTCACTTCCCCTTGTATTTACACGTGCTTATTATTTGCATAAAGATTTTTTCATTTACCGGAGGGTTGGTACAAAAATATATTTTCTAACTCGGTCTTCTACCGACTTTCCGGTCGTCGGACGTTGACGGATGCATTTCTGCTTTTTCATCTCGGTTTGTGTGTTAAAAGGGAGCTTGTTTTAAAATATTTTGGGTTGTATCTCAGTTCGAGTTACTATTGTTTGGTTTGTAAGTACATTTTATGCAGTACGTAACGAAAATAGTAACATCGTGGGTTGATATTGCATGACTTTCCTACTTCAAGTTACTTTAATTCTTGACTTACCTCATAGATGGCACTAACATAAAAGTCATAATATGGTAATCTTAAAAGCTTTGTTGATTTTCTTTGGTTTTATGTTCTTTTAAAACTGTCTTAGCGTTAAAAGATCTATGACTATAGTCAACTTCTAATGTAAAATTTCAAAAGATTAATGTAAAAATTACTATGTAGCGGAACGGTCGAAATTCAGCGCTGTGCCACTGCCTCTTGGGGTATATAACAAGTCAAAAATAGACCAAAAAATTGGAGCTTATTAAAAAATCATTACCATACTATAATTACATACACCCACATCTGTATACTCCACTGTCATTAATATGTGTCCGCCGCAGCGCACTCACACATAAAAACACGCACGATTCTTACAAAAAGGATATTACTCACACATTGATATACCCTTCGTATATTTGAGTTGCCAGATATCAGTTTTACGTATTTTTGTCAGCAGATTTTTGTTTCTTTTGTTAGTTCTTTAGGGCACTGTACCGTACCAAAGGTACCCTATTACTGAGACTTCGCTGTCCGTCCGTCCGCATTTTACAGGGCTGTGTCTTCTTAACCGTAGTAATAATAGGTATATACTTGAATTTTTTACAAAGTATGTATGACTATGGATATATGATAATTACAAATACTAAAAACAAAATAAAATATAACAATACAAACAAAAAAAAAATATTTTCGGCGTTTTTTGCTTGAATTTATGAACCATAATACATAGAGAAACTTGAAATCTTCACAAAGTATGTATTACTGTGGCCTATATAACAACAAATACTAAAAAACAGAATAAAATTAAAAATAAAAGGGGGGTTCCGATACTAGCAACGTGTTTTTGCAGGTGTTAGGTATATGCTCGATCTTACAAACTGAAATAAAATAAGACTCAAATTTGCTCATAGTGTGTATTATACTGGTTGCTATAATATATATATTTTTGATCCTGCAAAACGAAGAGACCGACTTCACATGCCACGATAGTCAAAATAGCCAGTTGCCGCAATCATGTCATCACAGTATGCAATTTTGTTTATATTGTTTATCTCAATATCACTGCAGATACTTATCAGATCTCGATAAAATTTTAATGGAACCAAACGAGAGGCATAACTACTCAAAGAAAAAAAAAAACTTTTAAATCGGTTAAGATTTGACGGAGTTCCGAGGTAACAAACATATTGAGAACCTCCTCCTATTTTGTGAAGTCAGTTAAAAACATCATCATCATTATCATCAGCCTGTATCAGTCTCATTGCTGGACGTAGGCCTCTCCCAAGATGTGCCACTAAGACCAATCTTCGGCTCTTCTTTTCCAGTCACTGCCCACCACTTTGCGCATGACGTAGGATAAATCTACCCCAAAGGTTATCAGTCCTGCGGCAGACATGACTAGCCCACTGCCACTTCAGCTTGCTAATCCGTTGAACTATGTCGATAACTTTAGTTTTGGCGAATTACTTCGTTCCGGATTCGATGCCGCAGAGAAATACCAAGTATAGCTCTCTCCATAGCTCGCTGACTTTAAATTGGTGGACCAGTCGAACCGTGAGTTTCCACGTCTCGGCTCTGTATGTCATCACAGATAGGACTCACTGGTTAAAGACATTTGTCTATAGACACTGCGGTATAGGCTACGAGAACACTCGACGGAGTTTTCCGAATGCTGCCCAGCCTAGATGAATTCTTCTCTGGATTTATTTCTTGTATTGGTGTTCGCCTAGTTGGAGCGTCTGCCCTAGATAAATATACTGCGTAACAACTTCGAATGGGATTCCATCTACGGCAATCGGTTCCGGAACAACGTCCTCGTTGTACATAACGTTGGTTTTATCCATATTCATCCGGAGACCGATGCGACGAGAAGAATCAGCTAGGTTTTTTTTACATCCTTTGTAGTTCATGCAACGTCTCTGCCGTAATGACAATGTTATCTGCGAATTGTAAGTGAAAGACTACTTGCCGTTGATGTTAATGCCACAATCTTTCCAGTCCAGCGTCTTAAACATATCCTCCGAGGCGTTAGTGAACAGTTTCGGGGATATGACGTCCTCCTGTCTCACTCCTCGACGCAGGCGGACATGTTTAGTTCGGTGGTTCTGTACTTGTGCAGTCATAGTTGCGGCAATATACAAACATCTCATTACTTCGATATATTGCCAGTCGACTTGGCAATGCTGCAAGGATTCCGGAACGGACCAGGTTTCGATTGAGTCGAAAGCCTTCTAATAGTCCACAATTTTTAAGCACAGGAGCCGATTGTACTCTTCGGTTTTCTGTATAACCTGCCGCACCGTGTGGATGTGGTCTATGGTGCCGTAACTGCTTCGAAACCCGGCTTGTTCCGGAGGTTGGAACTTGTCGAGTCATCGCGGAAGATGGTTCGTGATCACCCTAGAAAACTGCTTATAGACATGTCTTAGAAGCAAAATCGGGCGGAATTTTTTCAAGAGGGTCTTGTCTCCTTTTTTATAAAATAGAATAACCATGCTCCTTTTTCATGCCTGTTGAGTTCTCCTAATGAAAAGAACGGAACTAAAGAGCTGTTGAAGCTGTTGAACTGCTGGAGCTCCCCTGGTTTTAAAAGCTCTGTTGTGATTCCGTCTGCTCCTGGATCTTTTCAATTTTTGAGCTGGTAAAGAGCCATCACGATCTCGTCTTGGCTAAGATGCGTAGAGCTTGCCGTAAACGTCTTCAACTTCCAACAGAATCTCTGACTTGTATGCGATGACTAGTCCAGTTGATGTTGACAGCTTTGTGAAATGGCTTCTACTCAAAGGCTTGGTGAGCACCATCGACCCCCGATTCTGCTCGATTGATTTTGTAATCAAAAGCGTGTTTGAGGATGGGAGGTCACGTCGTACCAGCTTTTTTATGGTTTTGTTGCGCACCTGGTTTGTTGACAAAGCTGACATAGGGTCTGTTCGTCTCTCTCCCAGTAGTCGAAATGTTTCTATCGAAAGTTAGGACTTTTTGCCCTTACGCTTGCTCTCCCAAAACTTTGTCCCTTCATCCCTAAGGATTTTCACCACTTCTTCGAGTTTCTGGTCTACGTCATCTGTGGTTTTCAAGGCAGCGAATCTTTTAGCGAAAATTTCTGACCCAACAACGGATTGGAGTAGGTTCGGTCGGAGCGTGGACTTCATCAATCGGAATCTCTCGGCTTTGAAGTCAATATCCAGAGAGTCTCGTACAAGTCGGTGATCACTTCCAGTATTAAACCTACTGGAACGTCTCTGAATAAGTGCCGGTTGTTCGTAATAATGAAGTCAATCTCGTTTTTAGTCACAGTGTCGGGGCTTTGCCATATCCACATCCTTTGGGGCTGTTTCTTAAACAAAGAGTTCATCAAGAAAAGCCCCTCTTTCTCGAAGAAATTGAAGAGCAGTTGCCGCCTGAGATTTTTACTCCCAATTCCGTGTGGTCCTATTGTCGATTCACTGCAAGTCTGTACTCTCACTTTGGCGTTAAAGTCTCCCATGACAACGTTGTAGTGAGCCTTGGAAGTGGTGTGTAAAGCTCTGAAGATGTCTTCATACATGCTCTTCGCCTCAATATCCAAGTGTGTCGAGGTTGGTGCGTAAACCTGGATAACCTTGAGGCTGTACCTCTCGGTTAACTTAATGATGAGGTTACCCTGGTTGACACACAGGAGATTTCTTGACCAGAAACCCGACGCCGCCTTGGGATGGCTCTCCCTGTCTCCGTACTTCACATAACCCCAGGATGTGCCATTTTATGTGTTTCAGCTTCTCCTCCAGCTGTACCAGATGATCTTCCACCCGAATCATGCATCCATTGTGCGTTGCGAGGGTCAGTTTATTTGGCGGCTTACCGTAGCCCGGGGATTCCTAGCACCCCCTGCCCTGCCGTTACCGTGACCGCCGCTTTGATTAGGAATAGAAGGGCGGGCGGGACGTGGGGGCAGCGGCTTAGTGTGACTTTTCATCTTACATGCATCCCTTGAGTGGGATATGCCCTAATCACCACGCTGGGCAGGCAGGTCGGTTATCGCAGGACGTAGCTTCTCGCAACGGTGACGGTGTTGCCCGTAACCGCCCCATAGTATTTAGCTACGCCATAATTTCGAAATGATTATGCCGCCATTTGTCGGTCGCCAGAGCCTCGTTTGTTGGTCAGCTAGGCTATTCTGTAAGCTAGTTTACGCATCTCGCAAAGCGGTAAGATTTGAATTTCGTATTACGAAATTCAACCGTATTACAATCTTATTACGATTTGAATTTCGTAGTATGACTCACCGCGGATTCCGGTTGCGAGATGCGTAAACTAGCTTACAGAATAGCCTAGAAGCAGGATTGTGCTCCCTTACAAAAAATAAGGTCGTATCTCATATAGTTTCTCATCCTACTTTTGTACCTATTCTGGTCATTCAATACCAATCGGCTAGGTACCTACATCCTACAACATTATCATACGCTAGTAAGTGATCGTCTTTCATCCTTCAATGATTGGTATCAAAATTTAACTCAACAGAGTGTTGCAAAACGAAGTTGATAAAAAGTATTCTAACTCATGAAAATGTCTTTTAAGACTACTGACTGGTTTTTACCTAATGATTTTTCTCATATACTCAGATAATTTTGAAGTCGTTTAACGCATCAAAAAATCTTCTGGAGATTTATTGCCTCCGTACAATACATTGATTCACTGTTCCAGAACTTTAGATAAAGTTTTCTAAATAACAAAGACCCTGGTTTCTCTGAACCCTCTTTCAAAGTTTCCAAGTTCAGACTAATAATTTCCCGATCTACGTCTTTTAACTTTGCAAGTAACTTGCGTTCAATTAACTGGCAACACTGACTGATTAGATTTCTCTTTTCAATCGTTACTTTTCCTTGTCTTACCTACGTTTGGCTCGTCTCACATTAATTATACGCGGGAATAGCACGCCAATCAAACTTTGACCACCACTAAGCCGATAAACCCAGACTTATTATGTGGTATTAAATTTCCATTTTCGTTAGCTAATAGCCTTAAATTGAAACGGATACATAAAAAGATAACCGCTAATTCGATAAATGAACGTTGCTACGATACCGTATAAGTTATAATTTATAGAAAAAGCAAATTACATTAGTAATTGTAATAGGTAGCAGACATCGGACTGTGAGTCCCATCATCGCTGGCAACTCATTAAAGTGATATTACGTGTTATTGCGGACAAAAAGCGGCGTCACACGATGCACATGTGCGAGTAAAGACATAAATCATACTCGTATCTTGGTACTGGGGGAGTAGCCATCGATGGTGGAGCGGAAAAAAGCCCCCGTTTCCTGGCAGGGGATCACACATGACCGGCCTGTCTATCTGCCAGACCCGTGTCAAATATTCTCTGGAGCGGAGTTCGCCCCCCTGTTTGGGGGGGTTCCTAGCCCCCTGGGGCTAACTGTCCCGCGGTGAAGCTCATCTTGGAGCTGTAATGCGTTTCTCGCTCGGTATTACGTTGGGATGAATTTTTAGGTGTCTGCAGAGTTGCTACGGGATACTGCGATGTTTTCGCTACAATTTTGTAGGTAACAAAATACATTATTTTTATTATTTAGGTATACTTTTTCTCCATTAGGCAAATGATATATGATCGGAGAAACTAATGATAAATATAATTCAAATCTTGTTTGCGATGGAAAAGAAATGGGAATAATTAAAAGCTCATACTGACATCCAGATTTACGGCATTAAATGTCGCAAATGGTAGCTCGATATCAGCACATACATACGTAGATTAATATTGACGCAATCTGACATGATTGAATATTTTCTTTTTCATTAAGATTTTCGCGTTCGCTCGCAGGCGTTGAAAAATCGCCCAGCCCGGCACCTTTCATAACTTTTCACTTCGTGATCCAACGCAATTACTCACTTTCTATCGCCTTCTCAAATATTCATTCGTGCTTTTCCTGCAGCAAATTATAGTAATGGCCGAACAAAACTGGTAATTAGCCTATGTGTAGGAAGGGCTTCAAAAGGAGGTTTCCACGGCAATCATTCGTGTTTCGGAAATTTGATGGGTTTTAAATGGTTCATTTCGTAATGGGAAAATTGGTAGAATGCTTCCCTTTTTTTCGTAAAAATGTATAGTCAAATTTATCTATGATTATTAAAGGTAAATTAAATTGAAGCGTAAGCCTTGTGAAGTTTCGCCTTTGCCCGAAGATCATTCAATCTCGGAAGTTTCCTTTGTTTCCCGCGGCAGCGATTTGTAGCCGCGTACATGTAGATGTTCTTCAGCCGAGGTCGGGTAGAGGTAGTCGTGTTGACAGGCGGAGCCGGGCCCAGAACAAAGCTTTCAGAGCCTAACAAAGACGTCACCGTCCGTGGTTGCGACGCGGAGTTATGGCACCCATTGTGCGCAACAATACCCCAACAAACGAGTTTGTATAAGCTATTAGGTACGCGCATTAATATATATTTTTTGTTCGCCCGAAAATTTAGCATTCCATTACGAGGGAGAGAAATGAAACGCCCGCCGCATGAATTATATTAAAATATATTTGAATATTTCATTTGACACCTTTTTTGCGGCGGAATTTGGTTCAATCCCGCGTGGGGCCGAGTAATTTTTAGCGTAGCGCTAAAGCGAAATGTTCGTGAATAACATTCCATTTCGGATGCGGAACAGGACGGAAATCACCGTCAACAAAACACTGAGTGATGGTTCGCGCTCGCGATGGAAATTCTCTTTGAAATTCGGCTGGATTTGATTTGCCAAAATATTGTGAGGATTCCTTTTAACTCATAACAACGACGACTGAATAACCAGAACGGGAAATGAAATAGAAACAAACCAAAACTCAGTCTTCGAATATATTATTTTTAATAAAGACATCAAACGAAGTTTCTATTAAAAGAACAAAAGAAACTAGGTACGAGTAGGTATAAAACAAAAAAACAAAACAATAATTCATATAGACTACAACTTTTGAGGTAGGTAAATCCAACAATTGAAAAGCTCAGAAGCCACGATAACCTCCATTGCTACTTGATTCCTGCGATCCAATAGTCATTTAAAAGTCATTACTGTCTCTCCGATCATTAGGTAGTAGATGGTAGTTCGGTAGATACATATAAAGGTAAATGTCCGCCCAAGCCTTGCTATGATTAATGATCGCCAGAACTTGAGGCCGGCCATGCTTTTCATATTCGTTTTGTTGTATTTCGGACTTTTTGATTTATTTAATAAAAATAAGCTAATGAGCTTTTTTAAAACATTCTAAGGGCTTTAAATAGTTTACTTAAAATTCAAACTCTTAAGAAAAAAAAGGACAAAAAGGAAAGCATCTTCAATAAAGAGTTTCATAAGCAATGCTTATGATTATTAGAGCTTAATTTTTAGTTTATCGTAAAATCTCATCCTTAATAACATTAGCGAGTTTCCATCCACTGCAAGTACATTTTTCTCGCATAGTACACCATAGTGGATAATGCTTTTCAATTCAACTTACAGTGAATAGTGTCGCTTCATCTAACTAGATGGCGTCATATACTAGAATTGTAGTGAAATAAAAATAAATTATTTAAAACATCATAAGATTCCATACTTTTTATATCACTTGTATATTAAAAACGTTTGCCAACGCATTTACACATTAATCATATGAGGTAGCCATAATTATGGTGTTGCGTGTTCTGTCATCTATCGTGTTTGGCCCGCTGGATGTTATCAATGTTATACACAAATTGCTTCGTGTCATTATAGACTAATGTTACTTTATTTTTGAAAATTTTTGGTAACTTTTTGATGTGGCCTTTCGTTCTATTTTCTACAGGTAATATGGATCCCCTTACAAAATCTTGAAACAGGTTAACTTGGTTTTCACATTTTTATAAATGTATGAAATAAACGCTTTTGACATCTTCAGATTTTGCGTGTAGGATCTACGTTATTTTTTTACGTTTTGGTCATGTGCTTTTATGGATGGGCTAGTAAAATATAAACACATATCATTTAGGAGGGTTAATGTATGCTGTGTATAAGTTACCTAAGTTTTTTTGCTTCTTAGTGAATTTCTGATGATTCCATAGAAATGTTAAAAACTTATTGATATATACGAACACTCAAACATTGTTTATGTGGATTGATATGGCAAAGATCAGAAGGTTTATGCAAGTACATTTGTTCAGTATAAGCAATTGAGAAGCCAAAAAATTATGATTGATTCACCACAATTTATCAACAACGCTGTTACGCTACTCGCTCACTGCAAAGCCGAACAATAAAAACGCCGCCTCTTGTTTTGCGTAATTGCAAAATCAATTAATGTTTTTTAAACATCGACCTTCACAGAGTTCGTCGAGAACCAGCAATTTTATTTACGACGTGTAAGCGTTTAAGAGAAATTGCATTAATCTGAATACCATTTTGATATCGTGTACGATGTTGCAATACACTGAGTGGACATCCCAAATCCTAAAGTCATATTTCGAATCATCAACAATGTAATTTGAACTTAATTTCAAAGGACATACAGTTAAATTTCAATTGATAAAACAGATAAATCTATGTTGATGCCAGCAACGGGATATGTATGAAATTGTAGGACATGAATTATGGATTGTCGATATCGCTTCAAGCTGTTGCTATATTTTTTTGTGTTCCTCTGGCGCGATACCGCATCGAATTAAATTAAAAGCTCTTTTCACTTGTCATCTCTTGATGAATTTGGTATTTAGGCTTGCGCGGCTGCTGGATGGTTTTTAATGTTACATGGATTTTCAGTGTAGGCAATTGTTATGAGGTTACTTATTGTTTGATTCTGCTCTTATTCATCTACACCTCATCACCATCTGCTTAATCTAGTCCACTACAGCTGGACATAGACCTCTGCAGCTGCACGCTACTAAGTATGATCCTCGGCTACTCTTATCCACCTCTTGTCAGCCACCTTACGAATATCATAGCATCTACGTGTATTGATATTAATGTTAATATTTAGAATGTTTTGGTGACATTGTTCTCGTGCTTGTTTAGTTTAGAGAGTCATCATTTATGTCTCTTATATTTTAGTTCACGCTTTAGATTTCGTTGGGTAAGCGTACCTAAGTTAACTGCAGAATATTTTTTCAGATTTTGTTTTCTTTTTGAAGCAACTTTGATCGATTTTTATTATTTTTAACCTCTCACCTTTTATACTTATGCAACACAATGCCTCTAATCAGTACAAATGCGTTTTGCGATAGCGTCAGACTTAATACTTTAGCAGCACTTATTCAGATAAATGAGATTTAACCTTACGATTTTCGATTCAGAATGCATTCTTGTAATATGTTACTGCAAATATCAAACTACTTATGAGAAACCTTCAGTCGAAATAGCTTATTAAAGTATTATCTTTTAAAGATATTCATTTCTCTAAAATGTATCTGTGTTTGATGTATGTTGTTTGTATCATTATGCACAACTACATAATTTCATTTGATGTTAAAGAGTTCTTTTAACGTCATCATTTTACGGCATATTTTCTTTAGCTTATTTTCTGAATTTATTTCATGGGAACATTATATATAATGTAGATAGAATGAATTATAGTTCTTAGATCAAAATCATAATGCGAAATAAATCTGCTATCTATCTAGGTTAGTATTTTTGCCAACTAAAATTCATTTTTTAAAAGAGATTTTGAAAAGTTTAATCTAATAGCAATGATTGGCCAAGCAACTCAATATATTATAAAGCCACGTACACGTTGTCCACATCGATAGCCTCTTGCCCAATGCGTGTCCACACGTCGCATCGTGAAAGTAAGCCGGGACCCTGATTTTGTTGCTCCCCCCTCGCTTGCGATGATTTATGTGCTTCCGACGACACATGCAGCGCTGCGCCCGACGCTTCAAGCTGCGATTTTACTGGAAAACATACGAGCGTGCGAAACGCGGCAGTTTTCACTCCCGTTTGTGTCAATAGGATTTTTTTGTGTAATACAAATTGATAAATGAAGTGAGCTGAAGAGTTTTGATTGTTCTGCTAGGACCTTCTAACATACTACTAGAGCAGTCACAATCCTCGGTAAATTAATCTTTGTAATTACTACTTATTGATTGATCAATCACTTAAACAGCACCTTTGTAGGTATGCTAAGGCCTAATATACCTGCATAGATTGAACAAAAAGCAGCAAACATATACGCTGAATCTCCATCTCTTATACTTTAGTAACTGCCTTTAATCTACTAAGGATATAATTAGCTTTATTAATTTAAATGTTATCACATCATACTTAAAAAAAAATTAAATATCAGGAATATATGATTATAAAATACCGACTATTATACTCACTAAGATTTGATGTCGAATGTCTCGACCTCAAATCTTAGTGAGTATAATAGTCGGTATTTTATAATCATGATTCAAACTCACTATAACTATAAATCTAAAATATCAATAATATAGCCACAACATAGAAAGACATATGTATTAGAACGATCTGAAACTCTTAATAGAAACAAACCATCAATCTCCGCAATTACACCACAAACATTTTAAATCGCCAATAATAGCGACACTATTAGATTAAGGAGCATTTCTAGCCGGCGTTTCTACCGCTTACCAGACATATCCTTAATGCTCTTATTACGTACGGTTTAAATCTGACGTTGGGATCATGTTTTATGCATCTGAGTATGCGATGAAACCACTAGTGTAATATATAAAGCGAGCTTGGAAGGAGATTTTATGAGCTATATTGCTAACAACGATTTTGTTTTGTGAATTTTCTGGAGAGGGATCGTTGCAATTGACGGTTGATAACCACTTTGACGAGGATCGTCTAAGCTCGATATTCTAGACTTTTCGTGTCATAAAATTGTTGTAAGTCAGAATACACGTTTTGGTGAATTTTGTGTAGAGCTGCAATTTAACCAGGAAAAGTTGGATTTTAAAATCACCATTGCAAAACAGTGTTCGACGATGTCTTTGTATAACTTAATGATTTTGTTTATGTAAGTAGCATTGATCGATGGTCAATGCTATTATTTGCTAATGGTAATGCTACTTACTTTATACAAAATCAGTCCATTATGCGTACATTAACATTTCGTTACTACTGCTTTTGAAATGAATATTAAATGTGTTTAAAGTCACTAGACAACATCGTCTACATTCTTGAATGCGTCCCAAAACCGGCGGGGCAATGAGGCTGTTATCAATTTCCTGTGCAACAAGTGGCCGATAATTTTGGGACCGCTGCACCAACCCTAGTTCTAACAATCTACTCTTTTATATTGTAGATACTCTCGCCTCTTCACCCATAATAGTACAAGATATATTAACTACCGGTCAAAGGTTATCCATATTAATGATGCACAAGTCTTCAACAATTTCGTTTCCTTGGAAGTGGAGGCGTCATTTCCAATGTTCGAATAATCCCCATATTTCGTGTCGGACAAATTCTCCGAAGTTCGCGTGTATATCTTGTACAGCAAGTCATTTTGCGTGATACAGTTCAACCGAAAATAATCAACCAACTTCGCGTTTGTTTGAACTTGCGCAACTTCGACCGTTTCAATTTCAATTCGGGTATTCGTGCTCAGTATTCATATTTACTTCATGACTTTTCGTTTTGGGGTTAATGGAATTTAACTTAGTTATATGACTAACTTTGTTCTACTTTCTTCAAAAGTAATCTTTGCTGATGTTTTCAGCATAATCAAAACTTAGATTTAAAAAATCTACGTTGTTATTTCAAGTTCCTGTAATTATTTCGCTATTAACTTTTTGCTTTAGTATCCAAACTATGATTCAACATAAATCCAACTATGATTTCGTTTTAATCAAATGTTTGGTCATGCTGTTACACCGTAAAATTTGGTGGTTTTTTAATCAAATAAATTACAGTCGAGGCATCATCTAAACCGCGTATAATAGGCTCGCGTATTCCTCAAAGAATAATGATTACAAAATGAAAAATGCTCGCGGCGTCTTAAATTATTTTAATTGGTTTCGGTAGCGCTTTGGACCACGTCTTTACGTACGGACACATGTACGCTTATGACGTGTCTTTTCAACCACACACATGCAAAGACTCATCGATCTTAGCCTAGAATTATTCCATATTTGTTTAATCCGTTTATTTATCGCTGGAGTCTACTATGACTAATGTATTACAGTTTTATGGAAATAAGGTAGAATTAAAATACCATTTATATCGTTAGTTATGTAAAGTATCTTATGGACACATGTGACAGCAGCTCGGAAAAAGGGTAATAATAGCCACACCATCGAGTCTCACTTTATAATATGATTTTTTGCAAAGTTATACATATATTACATATTTACATATATACATATATATATAAATATATACATATATATATATATATACATATATATATATATATATATATATATATATATATTTATAATTAGGCGGTATGTGCATACCGCCCGCTACTACGCTTTTTGATGAATTACATTTTATATTTGTAAATAGGTGTATATTGACAAAGCCTCTTTATCAAGATTATATCCATAAAACGAAGCCCTCGATGTTGTTTCCGATGAAACTTCGCTACCCGCGACAGCGGAGAGAAATGTCCAACAAGCAAAAACAATTAACAAATTGATAAGCTCAAAACAATTTTCAATTAACTCCGCCGGGAGTGTTCGCCGTTTACAAATAACCACCATTTGTCAGAAATGCCTATGCAGTTTTTAACGTCTGGCATCGGTCAGGGCTGCCTCTCGTTTAAAATTAAAACTTTTTTTTGTATCGGATTATATTAATCGCTGGTATTATATCATTTCAGAACGGAAGCGGGGACGGCAAACGTACACGCGGTACCAGACGCTCGAGCTGGAAAAGGAGTTCCACTTCAACCGGTACCTGACGCGAAGACGGCGGATCGAGATCGCGCACGCGCTCTGCCTCACCGAGAGGCAGATCAAAATATGGTTCCAGAATCGGCGCATGAAGTGGAAGAAGGAAAACAAGACCAAAGGCGAGCCCGGCTCCGGTGACGAGCCGGACAACATGAGTCCTCCAACCTCGCCACAATAAAGGCCTCTAGATTTAGTCCCCGTGGCCAACCACACCGAACGTACTGTTCCAGCTTCGATCGACCGCATTCTTACACTTGATTCCATTTCTTTCGAATTTTACGTTCGATCAGTTCGTGATGACAAATCTGAAACAATACGTTCGAAGGCCGAAGTTACTAGAACAGTTTAATTTGTATAAATTGTATGTTGGACTTTTCATGATAATATTACATAATAACTAATACGTAATCTAGTGATTTCGAATAATGAGTAATGATAGTGTGATGAAGAGATTTTTACAGTTGTTAAGTATAAATTAATTTATAGAAACAATCTCAATACCAATAATTACCAAAAATGCAGTAATGTATGATTAGTAAACTGCGTCGATGTTTATGTGATTCCATAGTTGATTCTTTTATTTCGAGATAATTTGAATTTAGATTCGATTGTAAAATATCGAACAATTTTTAGCAAAGTGCTGGACGAATTTCTTTATGAATAAATATTTATTGTCTGTATTTATTATTTCGCATGGATATAAGTTCATCATATTTGAAAATACTTTTCATAATGACGTCCAGTGTATTTAAGGGTTTTCTAAAATCCGATATCAAGCACTCGGTTAGAAATTCTTTCTAAAAGTTTCATTATAATTTTAAATCACAAAACCAT